>JAMJFZ010003780.1:45000-103262 GCA_026225945.1 Cricetomys ansorgei
CAAACCGCTTGGCCATTGACAAGACTCCCAGGACGCTGTGTCCGAGGAAAGAGGGTAGTGAGCACAGAGCGAACACGTCTAACCCACTCCAAAGGGGGTGGGGGCGGGGGCCAGGAAGCTGGCACAGCTCTCAGCCAGCCCCTTACAGGCATGGAAGCAGCCCGTTTGTAATAGTAGATAGATAGATAGATAGATAAACAACAGCAACAACAGACCACATGTGCGGAATTCTGGTAAGTGGCCTGCCTCACAAATGTCCCTCCTCGAACTGACCGCTGAAACTCTGAGAGGCAAGTGCGTGCCTGTTTCCGTATGTGGTTGTGGGGTTCTCGCTCTGGCTTCCAGCCCTTGTCTCTTTCCATCTTTGCCCCTGGTTCTAATTTATGATAAACTTCCACATTTAGATATCGTTACGTGCTCCTTGCATTCTTCCTGGAACAGGAAGGGAATTCTTGAGTTATCCTAGAATCCTCTGCCTCACATACGTATCTCCGCAGGGTTTCAGAGGAGGAGAACAGGGCTCTGGGTAACTCTTGTTAGGACGATGACAGATTTCTACCACCGAGTTGGTCACAGAATCTGAGACGCTTAGAAACTGCCCTCCAACAGAGGCCAGTCGCTGTGCGTTCTCTTACAGCTCTCCGCTTCCTAAGTAAGTCGGGCCGTTTTGAGTTTGCATTATTTATGTATGAAAATCTAGCCAAAAGATTTGAACTTGTCAAATGATTGAGAATTCCAAGTTGGCTAAAAAACAAGAAATCATTAAATTAACTTAACTTTAATCAACTCTGCCAGCTAGTAACAAGGGAGTGGTAGGTATAAAGGGGGCAAAGAGACCTAGCCAGTATCAGCTTCAAAATGAAAACTCTGAGCCCCAACCCAAACCCCAGAAACTAGGCTTTTTTTTTTTTTTTTTTTTTTGCCTGTCCAGGGCTTATTTATGCTCATGGCAATCCAATTCCCGGGTCTCAGTTCAACTAAGGAAAAACTAACCCAAAACTTGGGAAGTAGATAAAACCGTGAGTCGGAAGCAAAGTCAAAGCTGCCGGTGTGGGGAAGATCTTATCAGAAAGTCAGACCACGAGAGAAAACTGCTATGGGAAAGAAGCCACGTGGTGGTGGGGGACGGAGAGGGGGAGGGAGGGGGAGGGAGGAGGAGAAGGAGGGGGAGGGGGAGGGGGAGGGGGAGGAAGAAGTAGATTTAGGCCTAAGAAACATGCTAAAGGGCTGGAGAGAAGGCTCAGTGGTTAAGAGCAATGATTGCTCTTCCAGAGGTCCTGAGTTCAATTCCCAGCAACCACATGGTGGCTCACGACCATCTATAATGGGGTCAGGTGCCCTCTGCTGGCGTGCAGGTGTACCTGCAGATAGAGCGCTCCTGGGATGCTACTGGAGGATGTGGGGGACCGGGGAAACGGCAAAACCACAGTGAGGGGCAGTTCCTTCCCGGAAGGAGTTAGGGTTAGGGTTAGGGTTAGGGTTAGGGCGCCAATGGACTAGAGGTAAAGTGACTTCTAGAAGAAGCCGGTAAGGAGAGATCTCAGGGATCCCGCGACGTGAATGGCTAAGAGGAAGGGCTCCGGGGAAACGGTATTTTAAGGACAGTTTGGCTCATTCAGGTATTTTTAACCGTAAGCTCGTTTTTTTTTTTTTTTTTTGAGCTCATCAAAAGGTATCTCCATGGTTAGGGCACACAGTGGAAAGCGGAGGCGGGGGAGGGGCGGTGTCTGGTTACAGAACTGTCTCCTGTGAGCAGACTCTGATCCTGAGACCGCCAGTTTTTCCATCTGTGAAAGTGGGCGCTGCGTGTATTAAGAAGGGTGGAAGTACGGCCGGGCCCCAGCGCGGGCCGTATCCCTAAGCATTAACTGTCTTTATTTCCCTTCACGTGCCACCAAGTGTCGAGGAAGTCATTATCTAGAATAAATACATGAAAATGCAGCGGTTCTCGGGTCATCTGGATGGCTGCCTTACCAACCTCATCAACTCTTAAACGGCAGAAGACCAGGATGCAAGCCCATCCTGCTACTGACCGCCCAGCAGCACTGCCCGTCTGCTGTTTTCCTTCTTGGGGCTGCTAGACTGCTTCCCAAACCCCAGTCGATGACCTCTCTACTCTCACGACTTTCCCGAGTCTTCTGGAAGCAAAACTGAATGTCAAGTGCAGAGATAATCCATGAGCGCCATTCTTTCCCTGACTAATAAATGTTATTACAAGCTGGGTGGTGGCGGCGCACAACTTTAATCCCAGCGCTCAGGGAGGCAGAGGCAGGCAGATCTCTGCGAGTTCGAGGCCAGCCTGATCTACAGAGTGAGTTCCAGGACAGCCAGAGTTACAACAGAGATACCTCGTCTTGAAAATAAACAAACAAAAAAATGTTACCAGAGGATCAAGAAAAGCCGCCGGAGAACAAGGGACATGACACGGACCCTTCCATGCCGCATCCTTTGAAAACACTACCTGCTGTTTGCTCGACTGAACGTTCAAAAGGCACCGGAGTCTTTTGAGATCCGAATAGTCCCTAGGAGAAAGAACAGCACAATGTTAATTCGCAGGAGGACGCAGATGAGCACGGTCACGCTACCGCCAATGGAGTGTCAACCATTTCTGTCCAAACCCTAGAGAGAGCCCAGTGTTTTGAGTGGACGTTGCAACCCTGGCGTCGGTTTCTCTCGGAAGCATTAAACCCGCCCGGCGCTGCTGCCCCCGTGCGTGACCCCGACGCTCAGTTACCTGGTGGTGCTCCCTGGCTGCTTCTTATCGGCTGATTTCTCTGTGGTCTTCACCTTTTTGTCTTGATCAGGCATTGTAAAACATCAGTGCCTCAGAATTGACATCGCATCCCTTGCAAAGTGAAGGGAGACAACTTTTAGTTGGGTTGTGTGATCCAAAGTACCCTCGGTTAGAGCAGACGCGATCCACCCATGGTGTATATCCAAACGTGAAAAAATTAACCATTGCGGTATTAAGGTGAATGCTACCGACTGTTTACCTTCAAAGGATCTTTCTTGAGTTTTTTTTGTTTTGTTTTGTTTTGTTTTGTTTTGTTTTGCCATGTCTTCAGCCTATATTTTTCTGGCACATGCTTGATTTAAGTATTCTGGCCAATGTCTCACAAATACTGTTCTATATGTGAGTAAAATCACCTCCTTTGGGATTCACAGAATAGATCTATTAGCAAATCCTTGAGGCTCCACCAACACTGATTTTACCCAACCTCACTTGTCTTTCTCAATGAGTATTCTCAGTCACACACTGCGGGTTCTCAGGACTCCTCTCTCATCTGGGTCACATTCCCAAGAGTCTCTGAGAAAGCCGAACCAATCACAAGACGCCACACTTGCATAATTTTTTTTCAGGTTTTTTTTTTTTTTTTTTTTTTTTTTTTTTTTTTTTTTTTTTTATAGATGAGATCTCACCGGGTATCCCTGACTGTCCCGGAACTTATTACTTAGACCAAACTGGCTAGATCTCATGGTGATTCTCCTGCCTCCCCTTTCCCAGTGCTGGGATGGCAGTGTGTGTGAGACCATACTCAGCCTGCAGAATTATTTTTTTTTTTCTCCTTAAAGACTCTTTTTCCCTTAAGGGATTTTTAAAAATTTGTGTGTGTTTCTGTACCTTCCTGGATTTGTGTAAATGCCAGAGGAGGTGGAGGCCAGAAGGCTTCAGATATCCTGAAACGGAAGTCAGAAGCAACAGTGAGCTGCCCGACCTGGGTGCTAAGAAATGAACCATGGTCTTTTGCAGGATCAGTGTTCTGATGTGCTGAGCCATCTCTCCAGGTCCCTTCCAGAATTCTCAGTGTCAGAATTCTCACATGGCCGGGCCAGTCTTAAGCAGTCCATGGACTTACCCGAGTACCTAGCAGGGAGGTGGCCTGCCTGGAGACACAGCCCTGCAGGCGTTACAACATTCTGAATTCGGTGTTTTAGTATTGCCATGGTTACCCTCCCTAGTGTTATATTTAATCCTACTTCTCTCCCCACTCAAAAAAATATGAGTTCATCAATACAAAGTTATTGACTTGTTTGATCTTTTAATTGATCTTATTCCCAAGTCTTCTTATTTTTCTAACAGAAACAAAAAGTTGAAGATACTCATGACTTTCTGCTATTGTTACAAAATATCTGACATAAACAACTTACATGATGAAAGATTATGGCTCACAGTTACAAAGGTTTCAGTCCATAGTCCTAGAAGAAAGAGGAGGAGGAGGAAGAGGAGGAGGAGAAGAGAGGAGGAGAAGAAGGAAGAGGAGAGAAGAGGAAAAGAGAGGAGGAAGAGTAGGAGAAGGAAGAGAAGGAGGAGAAGGAAGAGGAGGAGGAAAAGGAAGAGGAGGAAGAGGAGGAGAAAGAAGAGGAGGAGGAGGAAGAGGAGGAGGAGAAGAGAGGAGGAAAAGAAGAGGAGGAGGAGGAGGAAGAGGAGAGAGGAGGAGAAGGAAGAGGAGGAGGAGAATGAAGAGGAAGAGAACGAAGAGGAGGAAGAGGAGGAGGAGGAAGAGGAGGAGAAGGAAGAGAAGGAGGAGGAGAAGGAGGAGGAAGAGAAGGAGGAGGAGGAAGAAGAGGAGGAGGAGGACCAAGAACCAGATATAGTGTTCAAAGTGAAGCCCCATCCAGTGACCTTTCTCTTCCTAGGCCCCACGTTCTAAGCTGGGGACCAACTGATGTCCACCTGTGGCCCCTGAGGCTCAGAGCCAACTCAGAATGCAAAAGTCATATAAGCCACCTGCACGAGTCTCCAGGGCCCTAAACGTTTGTACCCTAAGTCTCCTCTGAGATTCAGAGCCAGCCTCCACTGTGGGCTTCTGGAAATCACAAAGAGAGAAGCTCAGCTCTAATGTACAACAGTACAGAAGAGACATCCTCATTCCAAAATGGAGGAACCCAGCAGAGCAGACATTAAACTCTTCAGGCCCCCCATCTCGTACCCAGGGCATATGAGCTCTAGCTAGCCTATTGGCCTTGCCATTCGCTGCCCACATAAACTGGTCTGGCGCTGACTCCATTCGCGGCTTTCCGTGTTGTTCAATGAACATTTTATGTTCCCAGTGTCTCCAGCTACCTTGGGTCTCCATTGCAACTTAGGCTTCCCAGCCTCAGGGGCTGACTGGAGGGACTCCAACACCTATCTCCTTCTATTCCCTGGATCCCAGGCTTCCTTTAAAGACCTTTGCAGCCTGGATGACCGCTTAACTCTTGCATTGTGCCTGTATGCAAAAAAATAGAACCTACTAAATGGCACCAAGGCCTGCCCCACCCCCACCGCAGCCAGCTTGCCCTGTTGGTCAACTGGACCACTGTCACATTGGCCTCTGAGTACGTTGGCAATTGAATATGGGAAGATGAATCCTAAGGTAAGGTTGAGCATGCCCGCAAGTCCTCGTCTCTAGTTTTTCATATGCTAGCCTGTATGTGCAGGGTCTTGCTCGCTCTTCAAGTGTCCTTAGAGCGTCGTTTCTTGGGCCCTGGTGCCACCATTTTCCTGCTGCATTCCCTTCAGGAAACACGCCTTCCTGAACTCCAGATTTCCCCATGCTTTTCCGTAATTACAAGTTTTTGTTTTGTTGTTGTTGTTGTTGTTTTGGGTTTTTTGTTTTTTTTAGGTCTTTCTGATCTGTTTTTCTCTCAATTCTCACTGTAAATTTGACTAACTGTATCTGTCGGTACCTGTGCCACATATAGATGTCGGGGTAGCTTTGCTTCCGGCAGAATAATTAGTCCACGGCATTTTTTATTCTATTTTTAATTTCGTACGCGTGTGTGAGGGGAGCCAGAGGAGGCGCCAGATCCCCCTGAAGCTGGAGCGACAGGTGGCTGTGAGCCGCTAGGTGAGGGTGCTGGAAACTAAGCTCGGGCCCTCAAGCATTAAGTGCTTTTCACAGCTGAGCATCTGCCGAGCTCAGTCCGTCACCTTTTAACCCATTCTTCCCACGAGGTCTAAGGATACAGAGAAAATGTAGACAGTGGTCTCTAGCCCCGTTCCCAAGAGAATCCGAGTTCCTGTTGGAGTCTCATGACCACAGCTCTTATTATCTACCTTCCTGTCGGCACTTTGAGATCCCTTGTGACTCTGATTATGCTTAGCTTACATGTTATGGCTTCTCTGCTCCAAATCTACACATGTTTCTGAACTCCCCCCACAATCTCATTCCTACAGTCCAAAGGGTTTAAAAATCGCACGAGCGGGTTTAGTTACAGCAACAGCCCTGCATCTCTGTCACCACTTTTCTGTGTTTGTCAGACTTTCCATTGCTGTGACATAAAGCCCGACACAAACAACTTAAAGAAGGAAAGGTTTATTCTGGCCCATGGTTTCAGAGGTCTCCATCCATCATTCTTGGCTGTATTCCTTCTGTGCCTCTGGTGAGGCAGGCCATCGTGGGGCTACTCACCCCACAGACAGGCAGCAGAGCGACAAGTGAGGACCAGCCGTTTCTTTCAAATCCGTGCCTTTTGTGACCTGCTCTCTCCATTTCCACCCCACTTCCTAGACTGCCAAACACTTCCTGCAATGGTCCTACCAGTTGGGGACCGAGTGTTTGCTTGAATGGAAGAATTCATATCGAAACTGTAATGTATCAACAGCATAGGAATGTAAAGTTAAATAAAATGTTGGTTTAATTAAGTTGGATATTTCGGAAATCTGATTTCTTTTCTGTGTCGCAATTAGACTTCAGTGTGTTGTTCAGACGTGAACAGTGACCCCATATTATTGTCCTAGAATTGCATACTTAAATGTACTGCAAAATTTAGATCTGTGGTCAAAATTCAAATATGTCAGTGGTGCTTAGACGTAAAAGATTGTCAATTATGAGTATTTCACTGTGACAGAATCTAGGAAAACTAATTTTTTTTTGAAATGCTCAAAGACAGTATGTTTGGACTTTAAAATAATTTTCCAATATAGTTTTCATATTTGTGACAAACAATTGATCCAATATAGTTTTCGTATTTGTGAGAAACAATTGAGCTAGAATCAAGATTTAAAAGCTTTCATCACTGGTGCACAACAAGAACAAGACACTATGAATATTTTAGAATTTAGCCGGGATATAACACCACGGACTAACAAGTTTTACAAACAGTTGCTAAGACTTTCCCGCGCCTAACCTCAGGTTGAAGCCGATGGAGAGAAGGGCGACCATCACAGGTGTGCGATTCTACCGTAAGCAAAGAAAACCCCACTCAGGAGCTTTAAAACACGGCTGTGGGATGCTGAAGTCGAAAATACATTCGGCTTAGCTACTGCTGTGCTGGTTGGGTTTCGTCAGCTCGACACGGGCTGGGGTCAGCTTCGGAAGAGGGAACCTCAATTGAGAAAATGCCTCTGTTAGATGGGTCTCTAGGCAAGGTTGTGGGCCATTTTCCTAATTAATGATAGATGTGGGCAGGCCCAACTCACTGCGGGAGGTGCCAGCTCCGGGTAGGTGGTCCTGGATTGTACGAGAAAGCAAGCCATGGGAAACAAGCCAGCAAGCAGCACTCCGCCAAGGTCTCTGCTGCAGTTCCTGCCTCCTTCAGTTCCTGCCTCCAGGTTCCTGCCTTGAGTTTGTGCCCAGACGTCGTCCCTCAGTGATGGACGGTGATGGGGAGTTGTAAGATGAAATGAACCCTTTCCTCCCCAACTTGCTTTTGGTCGTGGTGTTTACCACAGCAATAGAAAGCAGGCTAATACAATTACTATAGAAGAAAGGAAGGAGGGAGAGAAGGAAGCAGGAATCACATAGAATGAACTGGAAACTGGTGTAGAAAAACAGAATACCTGGCTACATTTAAATTCTCCTCAGTTAATCAATTTAAGTGAAGAACCTAACTTTGCTTTTTCCTCACGGGCGCCTCAGGGTTTCCTCTGTCTCTGAGGCTCTGGAGCAGCCTGTCCTCACTATACTGAAACCTCAGCTTCCCTAGGCCTGGCTGACTCAGAAGGCCATTGTTTGTTTGTTTGTTTTCCTAAGAATTTCAGCTCACGTATCTTCCTGTTCGGCCGAGCATCTTAACTCGAGTCTGCAGAGACCAAACGTTGCTTTATGTCCCGCAGTGCTAGGAAGGCTCCTTCCTAGGATCTGACATAGACGGGGCTGGAAGCAGTCCTTGGGAGAGAAGTAGTTGGTAAAGCCACTGAAGGAAAGATACTGGGCCGTATAAAATCTGCTAACCGTCATGATCTGGGGCTCATTTTCTGTTTCTTTTTCTTTTCCCTCCACTCTGCCGCTGACATGCATTTACGTATGACATATAATAGGGGTGTTCTGCCTAGAGTTAAAACACTCAGGGGCACGGTATGGCTTAAAGAAGCAAAGGTAGCGGATGAGGGAAGCCTGCATCCTAATGAACCGAGCATCCCCTGCTCGTGTCTGCAGTCATCTGTGCTTCGCTTTTGAGATACAGTCTCGTGTAGCTGGACCGGCCCTGGACCCCTCATTGTATCTGTATGTGAGTGCCTCAGTTTACAGTTGTGTTCCATTAACTCATGGCTGAGGGATACGGCTAAAGAAGAATTTACCCAACCATAATTCAAACGACAGTCATAGAACTCAAATGAACTGCGCTAAGAAGCGGAGGAAGAGAATTTAAGTGTCAGTCTTAAGTAGAGCAGAGCCTGTTGGCATAGAGCTCCGGAAAAAAAGAGGGACGTCCCTTTTCTTCAACCCCATGCCTGGCATTTGGTCACCATGCCTCGACTACTTTTCTATTAAATATGGTTCTTGTTTGCCAGCTTCCTTCTGTTCTCATGACCAAGACCTAGTGCGGGGTTACATCATCACCCCTCACCACAGCGATGTCTCACACACACACCCACCCCCCAAATGAAATGAAGCATCTGTCTACATTGCTCTCTCTTCTGCCTGTGAGGTGCTGCTTGCGATCTGAGGCCCCGTCCCACTAGCCAGCTGCTGCTCACACTCAGCACCGAACCGCTGCCCCAGAGACGTGTCCCCAGATGCTGCAGGGGACTCCTGGATATTAATGAAAAGCCCCACGTAGACGGGGATAACTGGGGATGCGATTGGAAATGATGACATACGTCAGCGGATGAAAACCTGGCCCTGGCAGGTGACCACCCACCCAGTGCTCCCAGTGCTGACTTGGCAAGATCTGTTTATAAAGGAAGCCACAAAGAAAACATGGCGTTTGTGTTAGATGTGGACTATCTCAACTGTCCTTATAGCACGGGATGGCTCCCTAAAGCGAGGATGCCAAGTGAGACGCCCATGTGGCATTACGTGGAGGCCAGCCTCCGCCTAGGTGACGGACACATTTGAGAAGGTGACGTCCTCGGGTTAGACCGCCCGGACAGTCAGGACGGACATGGTGATAGACGAGATCCAGATTCTAGTCACACTTCTTGAGTTAATGAACCCCGGACACCGGCAAAGATACGTTAAACACAGAGCAGCCGTTTCCTGGTGGCCCGGGTTTTGTTTGCTCTGTCTGTGGTTTCAGTTTAATTTTCAGGGAAGGGATGTCCTTTCGAAATCGCTCTGTCGCCCTGGCTCTGTGGATGGCTTTGGACCTAGATTTTAGATCCATTCTCAATATTCCTGATGCATGATTTAACAAGCCCTTGGTCTCACCAGTGTCCTCACTGTTGACTGGCATGCGCTGACACAAGGGGGAGTCTGACATAGCCATTCAAATAGTCCACACAGCTCACATCCGGTGGCTCAGGGCTTAGCCTAGCACTTGGGAGGCTGAAACAGGGATCACCGTGAATCTGGGTCCAGCCTAGGCTACACAGGAAGTCTGGGAGCGGCCTGGTCTATACAGCAAGATTCCGTTTAAACAAAAAGGATTTTTAAAGATTAGCAATTATGTTACAAGTAAGAAGTAGTACGTTTCATTCAGAGCTCACACCCATGCTTTTTCATGTTTTCAATCTTGATTTGTATTAAGTCGGAGTGTGTTTAAAGTTCACTGTCCACTGCAAAATGGAAAATAGGAGAGTCCTCCCAAGCCAAAGTGCTTCCTAAAGAGTCTTAACTAAGCAAACATCCCATTGTCCCTTCTCCGGCTCTGTTTTCATTCATTTGTTTCTGTTCCCTACATAGGACTTAACACAGAGAGTAACACTTAGATGGCATTTCCAGGAAACCAATATTCTAAGGAAATGGATAGAACCAACCCATTTTGCAGGTGAGGAAACTTAAGTTCCCAAAAGGTTAACTGCCAGCACGTGCCCTGTCTAGCAGCGGTGGGGGTGGGATTTGACCTTCAAAGCCTCAGCTCAAGTGTCTGCAGCTGCCGACTCTGCTCTGCTATCCCTGACAACAAAGTCAGGGCCCACTGGGTTTTGATTTTCTCTTTTTTTTTTTCCCTCTCTCCACCCCCTTCCAGTCTTTTTTTTTTTTTTTTTTGCGATTATCTCCCAGGCTGCCAAGGCTAGCTGCAAAGGCCTTTGCATCCTCTTGCCTCTGCCTCCCAAAAGCTGTGGTTACAGGCATGTGTCCCTACATCTGACTCTCCTTCCACACACCCGCCTCTTTCTCTCCGAAACATGCTAATTTGTCACCTCAAAATTATATTGCAAAACGTCTGCCCAATATTTGGAAGGCAGAGGCAGGAGAATCGGGATACAAAGCAAGCTTTGGCTACGTGAGACCTGTGTCAAAAAGGGAAAAGGGGTGGGGGGGAGAAATACCTACGATCTTGATAAAGCTCACTATGTCTGAGATGGTGTCTCAGAGAAGAGGGAACACCCACCCTGAACAGATCCAGCCCATGGGCTGGGGCCATTGCAGATTTAAATGGGGAAAAAGATAAAGTCAGCTAAGCACCAGCAACCCCCCCCACATGTGTGAACCACCTCATGCCCCTGCTGTGCATCGCCCTGCTGCTGAGCCTTTCCTGCCAGGGTAACCTCTATTCCCTGAACCCCGAGCCTCCAATCAGGTATTTGGCCAGAGTAAGCAGAAAAATAATGGATACCCAACTGGCTCAGACTTCCCATCCACCGGCCTCATCTTCCTGCTTGCAGCTGCAGGCCGGCAGAATGCACTGGCCTTTCTCACTGCTCAGGAGACAACGCCTGCTCCTTACCTAGACAAGGGTCCATCTCAGTCTCCTCTAACTCGGCCTCAAAGCCTGGTTGGTTCTGACAGACAGATTCCAGACTCCCTTTTCACTTCCTACACCCTTAACGGGTGACCTGCCAGCAGTTGGCTCGGCCCTGGACCCCTCCATTGGTCAGTGAATAGTCCCTGAATCGGTGGGTCTCTTCCCGCATCAGAGCTGAAGTCACACACCAAGCAGACACAGGATGAGATGGTACCCTAGAAATTGTTCTTGATTAAATCAAAAATTCGTTTTACCTTTTGTGAACTGACCATGGATATTTCATGGCTGCTGCCTTCACGGTTTTAAACACTTAAAAACTGCATGTGTGTGGTGCTAAGCCTGGTATACGTTTAATATTTAAACGATTTAAAGCAATCTTAGAGGTAGGTGCCATTATCATTATTTGCACAGATTAAAAGGCTTAGGGGCCAGTGATCTGTGAGAAACAGAGAATTAAAATGCTAACTGGTATGGGACTCAGCTCTTGCAAAACACACTATATTATCTCTAACAATCTGAAATCCCACTATATGAATTCCATCATAATTATTACGACATAAAATAGAGCATAAATTAAGAACTTCCAGACCTTTACAACTAAAGCAAAACCCCTGAGTTAATACTCACTTACCAAGAAGCTATCTCTGACTTTTTCAGAAGTCATGAGAATGTTATGAAAAGCTGATGACTTAGGAGTTTTGTTCTTTACCGAGTACTTGTCCGGGTGTCTGAGCTTGGTGCTGGACCCTGGACAAGCCTCAGACCTCAGCTTTCTTACACTTGTAGGTAGCTAAGTAATCAGGCAACACAGAGACGAGAACGGGGAAGTTGAGAAGAGTACCCCACAAAGACAGCCGGTTCTCAGCAGCGTGACAACGTTCAGACCTCCAGATGTGGCCTGGACCACGCACCGTGCGCACCGTGAGTAGCCGACTAAGACGGAGTTGGTGTTGGCTAAACAAAGGCTGGAATGGGGAAGTGGGAAAGGTAGCAAAGGTAGGAAAGGGAAATACTCCTTGGACTTAAGAAAAACGAAAGATTGGTCTAATGATGGTGGGCAGAGTGGACCGGAGGGAAAGGACAGGCTACGATCGGCAACGCCGGATAGATAGATGTTCAGATAAAGGGCTGGTGGGGTCTGTGGACCAGCTTTACGGGAATGATTTCGGAATGTTATGTGGTCGTGGGAACGTAGATAGCGATAGCACCCATTGGAGTCCTAGGGCCATGGGGTCTGGACGGGTAGAGTTGCATTGACAGCTGCTCACAACCGCAGCTGGGTACTGGGTGCTGGTGCTGGTGCTGGGTGCTGGGTGCTGGGTGCTGGGTGCTGGGCTCTGGCTTAGGGGTGCAGTCTAGGTGATGGGGAAGGCTTTCTTCACGTCTTTCATAAGGTCTGGATGGGTAGAGTTGCACTGACAGTTGCTCACAACTGCAGCTGGGTGCTGGGTGCTGGGTGCTGGGTGCTGGGTGCTGGGCTCTGGCTTAGGGGCACAGTCTAGGTGATGGGGAAGACTCTCCTCACGTCTGCAACAGACACCTAAAGGCAGACGCCAAAGTGGAGCTGAGCAGAGCGGGTCCTGTGAGAGGCAGGCAGGGCGTGCTGCCCGCGAGGGCTGGCTGGGAGGCAGGCGCGGCTGCCTGCCCTCCGGGCCTGCGCTGCGGGGAGCGCCCGGGCCGCATCTCCCCCGCGCGCTTCAGCACGAGCCCGTCACCGGGAGGAGCTCGGCTGGCTGACCCCAAGGCTGCCGTCGCCCCGCTGGGCAGGTCCCTGGGGCTGGCCTCGCGGGAAGGGAGCCAGCCCTGCGGCGCTGGGCCTCGGGGACGCCCGACTCCCCTCGCCACTCACCGCGCAGGAGGAAGGCCCTCCTTCGGGCCGGCCTCAGGTCATCTTCCTCGTCTTGCTGCACGACCCGAGCGAGCTCGAACCAGCTCCCCCACTAGCACCTGTTGGGCGTTCAGTCCATTCCTTTCCAGCACCCGAGAGGCTGAGCCAATCCTCGCACGTCTTCCTCCGCCGCCTCAGGCGCTCAGCCAATCGGGAATGACGATGCTGCAAGGTCTAGCAGCGCCACGGCGACGGGAGACGCCTGCCCTGCTACCTTAGCAACCAGGGGACGCGCGGGGAAGCCCGGGACGCCCGGACCTGACCTAGGCTGCGCGGCACCCTAAATAATGGAGGGGTTTATCTCCGGGGGCTCCAAGGACTATGACGGGCTGCAAACCGGCTCTCAAAGGGGAAAAGGAAGCAAGGCACAGGCTTAAGTTTCTTGTTGATCTGGGCCGGGCAGGACGCGAACGGGCTCCGGAGCAATGTAAGAAAATTCTGGGACCGCGCGTTCCCCAGACGCAAGAGCTCTCGTCAGACTCCCTTCACCAGACCCTTCGGTAGCTTCACAGAGTGACGCAACCTTCTCCGCCTATAGAGGATTTTTTTTTTTTAATGAAAATTTCAAGTTGCATTAAAATTGTCTTTAAAAAGGCACACAGAGCCCAAACTGACTGGTTAGTTTTTGGTGAGTAAGATTCCCAAGGATGTCATTTCACCTGGTCTTCGCAGTCTGGTCACTCTAAAACTGTAAGCAAGAAATGACCAAGAGGCCTGACAGCCAGTGAATGATGGAGGGGAAGTGTTAAAGCACCAGGCTATGACCTTGACCATGTCCTTGGGCACTGATTGGACACTGCCCTTAAGTATTTGCTTAATAGATACTTGGGTTTGGGTAGGGGGAAAAAAGCCGGTTGTGGTGGTTCAAGTCTGAATTCTAGCACTCAGTGAGTGGGAACAACAGTATATGGAGTTTGAAGCCGGCCTGGGCTACAGCTACATACATACATACATACATAAAATTTAAAAAACCTATCAAAATTCAATAAAATTTAAAAGTACCTGTTCTACACTGAAATTGAAAGCATGGGAGAAGAGGCAAACTCAATCAAACACAGAACTAAAACCCGAGGCTGGTGCTCCCAACTAGAAGCCAAAAAGGTCATGGAGCCACAAGTCTATAGTAGAAAAAAAGTAGTTTTGTAAACTCCTGATTACCACGCAGGGAGTTTATGTGACTAGCTGAAGACTGATTGTCTTCAGAGGGATGTCAAATGTGCTTCCTATTATTCTTCTCAGTAAAATAAATATCAAATTGATATGTTGCCCTTCCCGATAATTCATGAACATTTTCTCCAAAGAAGACAGCATGGAACCCTAGTTCCAGAAGGCAGGTGATCACCTTCAATGTAAGAACCCAGGCTTTGTGAGGAGGATCCATGACTCCAGGGGGGGCCAGCCTGAGTTTTGTATCTTGTCACACAGCTCAATCCTAGGAGACTTACCCAGTTTTTGTTTTTCTTTGATTATCTTGAAATGAATGTCTAAACCACATAAAGAAAAATGTATTGAGTCCTAATTATAGCATAAAATAAGCAAAGGTACTAGAGAGATAGATGGTCCTGTGGTTAAGAACACTTGCTGCTCTTTCAGTTCCCAGCAGCAATCAGGCAGTTTCACAACTACAGCGTAGCCCAACACAACATAGTAAACTTACTTACAATATTTTTTTTTTATTCTGGGGGTAACTTGATTGCATGGTTCTTAAGTATGTACTTAGTTGATGACGAGATAGAATTTCAATGTCAAATGGTTGGACACTAGTTGTAAGACCTGTGGCCTATTAAAAGAAATAGTTTGTGTCAGACACACACACACAGTTACACACACACAGGGTGGGGGAAAGAGAAGAGGAAGGGAGGAAAAGAGAAGAGGGGAGAGGGAGAATGTGTGTGTGCAACTGCATGCAGGAGTAAGACTGATCTTGAAGGCTGAAAGCATGAGGCTCAGCACAACCTGAAGTCAGTGGGCTTTTAAAGAAAAGCAGAACCAAAATAGGGTTTGCAAACACAGGAAATTCTCCATTGCTGCACAGGAATAGAAGGCCTACCATGAGAACAGAATGTCCACCACAAGGAGAGCACAAACTCAGACCAGGCAGGCAGTAAACAATCCCACAGCAAACAGCCCTGAGTGAGGAACCAATGGTGGTAATAACAGTGCTGTGCGTGGCAAGTGTAAATTATCTTTCCAAGCTATAAACATTTTTTTTTTTTATCTCACTCCCATGGCTTAACAAATTTACAAGGAGACACAAGAAGGCTCTGTATGTGGAAAACAGGAGCAAAGTTACGTGCAATGAGACAACAATCCAAATCAAAGTGAAATTAGCCAAAAAGAAAAGCCTTGAACTGGAGAGGTCAGTGTTATCAAGAAAATGGTAACACATCACACGATGTAAGTTCCCAGGCTTGAAATGAAGGGAAAATTGTAGCACCTTTAAAAGGATCTTTGTCTCCAACAATTTCCTAACTATAAAAATACCATTATAAAATCATTTTGTTTTTTTCCTTCTCTTTTTCTTGTCTCTCTCTTCCACAGGAAGAACTGGAAAGCAAGAAGCAGAAGCCATTCACTTCCCTTCCTGCCTGGCCCCTGCTTAAGTGGAGAAAGACATATAGCTCTCACAATAACAGTAAAAACAACAGCCAACAACTTGCTATGTAGATTTTTATTGCTCTTTCAACTGTCAGTAACATCTACAAAAAAATAGTTTTCTCTAACAATTAGGAAACAAATGTGAAGGCAGGATGGTTCACATTATAGACTCAGGTAGAGACTTGTACTTCATATAGAAGAAAAATATCAGGTCTACAATTTGTTTAATTGACTTTGGATTTTATTACAAAAGAAAATTCCATTTTAATTATAAACACCATAAAAATTGCCAACTGTACTGGGAAATTACACCAAGGTATGAAATATTATATAAATGGCCAATAAATTTAACTTTTAATTTAAGCCTAACATAGTGAACACTGGAAGACACCTTCCCCCTACAAAGCCAAAAATCTTGAACAAATAAAAGAACAAAATAAAAGCTACAGCACAGAAACAATCAATGTGCAAAAATGTTGATTAAAAAACAGAACTGGGGCTTAAACTCTTAAGAACGTGTTAAAATTTTAAAATAATCTTTACATGATTTCATTTGACAATTTACTTTCCAGAAAGTGAAGAGACCTTACAATTAAAATGATCAATTCTTATAACTGGAACACTATTTTAAAACTTGAATGCAGTTCACCTTTAAATTTACTTTCTAAAAATAAATAATCATTGGGCTAAATGAAGACAGTTCATTTATTTGCACTACAAACGGTGACAATGATGAAACCTACATAAATAAATTTCCAACATTCAGCTGCTCAATATAAACACATCTGAGTCACAATGTTCTGTTGGTGGCTCACACCCCACTCAGTACTCTGTCAGGACGTAGACACTGAGCTGCTGAGCTGCACACTGAGGAAACCTGAGCAGGAAGCTCTCGTGTGACACCTCACTGTCAGAGACCATTCCTCTTTCTGCAGAATTTTGAACCTGCCTTTGTGAAAGGAAAGCCAGAAATCTTATACTCAAGCCAAAACTTTCAGTATGTG
This sequence comes from Cricetomys ansorgei, assembly GCA_026225945.1. Lineage (NCBI taxonomy): Eukaryota > Metazoa > Chordata > Mammalia > Rodentia > Nesomyidae > Cricetomys > Cricetomys ansorgei. The sequence continues at coordinate 61,549 of JAMJFZ010003780.1, forward strand.
GAAGAAACAAACACTTCTGGGTGGAAAAACAAGAGTTAGTGATTCTCAGCAGTAAACAAATCTTTATAAATACATGCATTAGCACACAAAAACATTTTGTCCTACGTATCTTATAGAAGCTTGGCAAGTCTGAACATTGGTACGCCACGAGTTTAACAAAAGTCAAGAGAGTCAAGTGTGATTTTATACACAAACACAAACACTCACACAATGTTTTAAAGACCTGTACTTCACCTCTGCATATCTAATATTATTAAAAATATATAATCACCCCTGTAGCATCAGGAAGCTAGTTTACTGTTTTCTCAAAAGCTCCTACTTTAGATTGAAATAGCGATAAAAAGGAAGTAAATCTCAGATAGTTAACACCAGGATTTATTATAGTCTCTGTAAACACACATCTATAAATAAATAAAATATGGTGGAGGAAGAGTATCCTGAGGAGGCTCCACGGCCATGGTATTCAGTAGCACTAAGCTCTCATCTGAAAATCAAGGCAGCTAACAAAGTGCAGGGCTGTTTCTCTGAATTTATCTTGTAAATGGGTATGTACACGTTTAATTATTTTGCACCTTGAGGTAAATCAGTACATAGCAATTACTACTGCTCATATACACCTATTTAAGGCAGCACTTAAAAATCAATATATATATATATAGTAAATTATCTCTCTTGCTGTCTTGCAATGAATGTTATTCATGATTGTTAGTTTCAAAAATAGCTTGAGAAACATAACTACCTGAAGGAAGCAGTTAATTACCTCTGCTCTTCAGTAGAGTAGTCATAGCAGATCACTTTGGAGGTCAAGTAGTCAAAAGAAAGCAGAAGCCAGTAATAACCAAGACCACAGTGAAACATCTTAGATACAAAGTATTTTGTACATCTTTTTTTTTTTCTGGCACTAGATAATGCATATACATAATTAATCACAGGAAGATTGTGATACCAGGTAGTTTTTACTTTAAATTTTGAAATCACTTCCTGTAAAATGAGTTAACCTTTTGATGTCCAGACACAAGGAAATGATGAGGAAATTCTCTTGTTTGGGTATGGGGAAGGAGGGGTGATAATTAGCAGCAAATGGGGACTCTGGAGATCACTACGCGCTGAGTGAAAGGAAACCACTTCAAAGGCGGCCACCTATGTGCGCAGGCACCACAGCAACGCACCCCATCTTATGTTAAGGGGTCCAGCAGAACTCCGATCATTCCAGATGAAGCCAGCGACCATTTTAACAAGATCCTAACTATGTGATCTCAGATGAAGGAGTTACACTAGTTGTTACATAGTTCAGAATGGACTAAAAATACTTTGAGCTTGCTAAGATATCCACTTTGGGCAATTCTATTCATTTGATCTAATGAATTTAGATCTAAATTGATCTAAAGATCAACGTCTTCATACTTTTGTACTTTCCTTTGAAATGACTGGAGAACATCAGAAGTTCCTTAGGACATTCCCCCTGATCTTCACGTCCCCATCACCTTTGCTGTTGCGGGGGCTTCTCACTGTGTTTTCTACATCTGTCCTCTCGCTGTGTCGGTTTCACGGCCCTAATCATCCAATCCCACAGGCTGAAACCAGCATTTGTTTACTTTGTGGGGAGCTAAGACTATATATGAAAGATGACAATTTGCTACATGTTTAAAAGACAGCTCAGAAATACTGGAAACCCAATGCTATCACAGAACAGGAACAATGTCATCCACCTGAGCTGCACAGAAAATATCCAACTTCCTTTTAAAATGTAAATATGGCAGTGCTTCATATCAAAGATGTAAAGTTTGTCACCTGCTTTCAGGTCATGAACAGAAATGCAGGTGAGCACCAAATATCTAGAGCAGGAACAATTTACGCTGCATTTGTTACTGTCTCAAATATTTATATAATATTTAAGTATTACATCAGTTAGAATAAATAAAATATTTTAAAAGGAACTTGTGGATAATAGCCTATTAAATACATTGCATACAACAGAATAACAACAGAAAATGAGAGATACTCTTATGAAGGAACATTGATCACAAGCCCACTTGAAAGGGTGCTGACTTTTTATTATTTCTTACAATAGAAAGAGACTTGAACCTGACACACACTAAAACCACTTTAAGTGAAAGAGAACAAAAACAAACGACAACAGGACTCTGGGTTTCTAGAAAAGTATGAGAACTCAAAAAGCCTTTCTACAAAGGCAACAAAATTTAACTATTGCAAATGGGCACTTTATAGCTTCTAAAACTCAAAACATTAGGACTGGTGCGGGTGTTAAGTTAGAAGTCACATACTGTTTTTTACTTGTCCATCAGAATGGAAGCCCAGATATGGAAGTTTTAAGATTTAAAATTAACTCCTAAGACATAAAGCTCCTACTTAGAAAGTCCACTAATTTATAGTCACCTCTGTGTCCATCACCTGTGTGTGGTGATGTATGATGGACAGCTACATGAAGAAAGCCCAGAGAAGCCGGGCATGCATTTTCCCGTAACACAGGCAGACTCCTTATTCTACCTGTAAAACACTACCAAAAGGGAAGCAAAAAATCTTTTAAAATTCAGGTCAAAATGATAAATATATAGACTAAGTATGTATCACTTAAAGTTGATATGATTGCCACTGACAAAGAGATTTAAGAAAAGCAGATTGAATGCAGTTTTCTACATCTTTCTATTGCATAACAGAAAGGCTTCACCCCCAAGAAAATAAATATCTGAAGAGTAAAAACCATGTACCTCGCTTCTAAGAGACCACTTCATCAGGACAGTCTCCATGGTGCTCACAACAAACATCAGATGCCACTTCAAGAAGCCCAGAGTCACGCGTAAACAGCATGACATGCAGTACTGTTACACAGAATGGCACGGCACATGTGCGATATATATATGGAAATATATATATATATGCACACACAGATAGGCATATATCTCTATATATTCCTCTTAGTTTGACTTTACAATGAAGTCTCAGCATCCATGTATTTTTTTGATGGTTCATCTTCGAAATTTATTGTCACACTCACAGGCTTTTCAGGGCTGTTTAAAACAAACAGTGAGAAAGAAAATTATTTTTAAAAGAATCAATCCTAAATTCTCAAATGGTCTACAAGGAGCATCTACAGAACCTATGAGTTACTCGCTACACGAACTCACAACTTGCTCTTACAACCTGGCTGCTTTTGTTTCTCCCGCGATCCCGTACAGGAATGTATATCTTGATCCTATCCACGCCCTCCACCCCCAACTCTCTGTGAATCCTTTCTTGTTCCCAACACGCCACGTTTTTAGTGTGTCGTCTCTAATCGTAGCTGATCTCGAATAGAGCGCCAACCTGCATGATAAGCTAAGTGCAAAAGACACGTGCTAATATTACCACACAGCCTTTAACTTCACCATACCAATGAGTTGTGAGGCAAGGGTACGGGGAGAATGGGAATAGGAACTAAGGGTGAGTTCTGGTCCTTCTCCACAGAATGGTCAAAATTGCAAAGAACTGTAAAACCCTATAGGCTAAAGACAGAAACTTAAAGAAGAAACAGTCAAGTTTAGAAAACGAGAACTCAAGAAACAAAGATCAAAAATTTAGGCTACAAAGAGGCAGACGCGTGGTGCACAGCTTTGATCCTGGCACTCGGGAGGCAGACGCAAGTGGATCTCTGAGTTCCAGGACAGCCAGGGTACATAGTGAAAGGGAAGGTGAAGATTAAGTAGCATGTAGGTTTCACGAAGGGAAATGAACGAGTAAGTAAACACTTGTCACAAGAAAGAGCTCAGAGAGAGCAGCTAAGCAGAGCGGCTGGAAGGCCGCCTGGGTTTCATGACTGGTGCCCAAGCAGAAGACCAACGCTCAGCACAGCACCCAACACAAGCCGTGACTGGAAGAAACACTTGTTGAGAATGAACAGCTGAGCACTCCCAGGATGGTACCTTGTTTCTTCCAAGCTAAGAACTAAAGTTCTAAGATTATCAAAATATAGTTTCTGTGATCTCAGGGCTTGAAGCGCAGGAAGAAAAAAAAAAGAAACAAGAAGAAAGTATTGCATAGCAAGAAATGTAAGAAAGGGTTAGGGAAGTTTCAATACACGGGCCTCTATAAAGCTGAATTGTGTTTATTCATATGTGTGTAAGCACACATACAAATACACATATAGAATGATTAAAAATAGATTTCCATGTGTGTATGAATTAAATTTCTTCCAAAGTATCATCTTGAGAAGAAATATGTACCTTACCCCAAAAAACACTACAAAACAAAACAAAAAACACCAGGAAAACAACTGTTTTCTTTATTCTCAGGCCAAAAGAAAGTACAATTTTATTCATTCATTCATTCATTCATTCATTCATTTAGATCAGGGCCTTGCATGTAATCCTGGCTGGCCTGGCACTCACTATATAATAGACCCCAGCAGCCTCAAACTTGGGTCCCTCTTCCTGCCTTTGCCTCCTGAGGACTGGAATTACAGGTGTGGGTCACTATGTCCAGTAGCATTAATTTAATTCTTAGTAATTATCTTCCATACACACACACAATGTATATGTATATACACACATATATACATATACATTCACTTTAATATAATTATATGCAATTAAACCTTCAATTTTGAGTTGTGTACCTATTTTTAAACTATTTACACTCCTGTGCAGAATTTTTATTATAAAATGGCAAATATCCTTTTTTGAAATACACAATTGTAAATTTAAAAATTACAAAATATAATCATAAAGGAAAATAATCACGACCCGCATCAGACCACAGTGAAGGTGGAAGAAGAGACAGAAGAGGGGGAGGGTTGTCCACTAAAGACAGCATATCTAGAGACATTAGGTAAATTAATATGAGTAAGGACTGGCAACAGTTACATGGCGTAAACAGTTATATACCTCGTGTTAGGTCTGGTTACTTTGGCATTCTCAGTGTTCATGGAAAGTGCCTTCCACTGGGCAGTTTTGGCCATTTCATCTGATATGTTAACAACTGACGGGTCAATACTGAAGAGCAAACACACTTGGTGTTAGTATCCAGTACTTGCAGAAAGCACTAATGTTGTCATTTTTATTAGCATCATATAATTTCTGGTTTTCATCAATTTAAAATTGAGAAAACACTTGGCATGCAGTTAAACTAAGATGTAGAATTCTGCTAGCAAGTCTTCACAGAGAACTCCATGTTCCCTAACAACCAGAACCCAGCAGGGCTGACTGTATTAGCAAACCTCACCCACATCTTCCCTGCAGAGCTCAGTTTGGACTTTGGTGTTCTTGAGCAGTACTCCAGCCACGGCACTTCCGACCGTCTAGACTACGCCACTCAGGTGGCGTAAGGCCGGCTCATGTGTCTACAAGCAGCCTACAGACGGAGGTTTAGTCAAAACCCTTACACCTGGCACTCTCGTCAAGTAAAAATCCACAGTATATAAGCAAAAAATGTAAGAAGCCCTTTGTTTTTCTTTTACAAAACATTTTTATGCTGAAAAACAAAAAACAAAAAACAAACCACAACTGAAAATTAAGCTCTGAAATTAGCGGAGACGGCAAAAAGGACTTTTAGCTAGATATCCTCCGCTTGGGGTCAGCCTGTCATTTCATCAGATACATCAAAATCAAGGACAGCAAAACTGTCCATTTACTCTACAAGTCAGCTGCAACTCTCCTGCACTTCAGACCCCCAACCCAATAATGATGATACCCGTAAATAATGTTGGCCCAATGTTACTGGTCGCCAGTAACGTAAGCATTGCATAGGTATAACTGTAACACATCTATTAGCCCTATTCTACCTAAAGACAAACAACTCTGCAGACAAGCTACAAACACAAGTGTCATACTGGATCACACAGGTGGGCAAGCATTTCGCCACAGCTACCAGAAGGCAGAGGTTGAAGCAGCCGACCGTAAGAAGTCCAAGGACAGTTGGTGACTCAGTAGGATCCTATCTCAGAATCAACAATAAAATGTGGGTGGTTGTGCTGGCTAGTTTATGCCAACTTGACAAAGCTCCAGAGTCACTGAAGAAGAGGTAACCTCCATTGAGACAACGCCTCCATGGGAACAGACTGTAGGCAAGCTTATAGGGCATTTTCTTAAAATTATGCTTAATGAGGAAGGAGCAGACTGCTGTAAAGCCATCCCTGGGCTAATGGTCCTGAACATGTGGAACCAGCCATGTTGAGCAAGCCAGTAAGCCAAAATCCTCCATGGCCTCTGCACCAGCTCCTGCCCTCAGCATCTTGCAGCGCTTTAGGCCTGCCCTGAGTGTCTTGAACAGAAATATGGAAAAGTAAGCAAAACCAATCTGCTTTTGGTCATGGTCTTTCATCATAGCAACAGTAACCCTTGATTTAAAAAGTTGGGCAATTAGCTCAGTGGGAGATGGCTTGCCGAGCATGCACAGAGTCCTAGACTCAATACAGATACTACAAAAAAGGAGAAATTCGATCACATTAACAGTATAATACCAGCTATGTTGTAAGTAACTAACACTAGTTGCTTACAAAAAATTCCACCTCTGTTCCTTCTTTAAATCATAATGTTTAAGTTAAGACTATGGCTGAACTGGTGGCACATGCTTTAATTCCAGCACTCTGGAGGTAGAGTTAGACAAAGCTCTGTGAATTGTAGGCCAAACAGGTTTACACAATGAGTTCCGGGCCAACCAGGGCTACCCAGTGAAATCCTGCCCAAACAAACACACAGTATTAAGACTACAGCGCAGTATGACAGTCTGTGCAAAGTCTTGGAATGGCTACTAGACTTGACCATGTAAACAAAATGTTCGAATTGAAAACGGTGAGCCTTCCAACCCTCCGCTGTGTTTACCCTGAGGAAACATTTACTCGCCAGTATTTCCAAGAAATAAGACATGCTTCATCTATATGTGCTATACATGCAAAAATACGCCACCCAAAATATAGTTGTATCTTACCTGTACTTCAGGGTTTTCACTGGAATCTGTAGGAGACTCCCTCTCGAACTCGAATGGAAGGTGCACGGTATCTCCATCATCCTGAAGCATCCGCTCAGCTTCCTTTAGAGCACAGACATGAAGAGATTACTCTTCCAGAGTATCTCCAGGAGGATCTGTTATTGCGAACGCCTTAAAGACTTGGAAAGCCAAGCTGACTGCATTATTTGAGCCATGCATCTGTCCTAACTGGAAAACTTTTTTGACAATATGAACACATACTTACAGAATGAAATTAAAAGAACTACTTGTAGAAATTTATTCCCCAAGGTATAATCTCTATTGCTGAAAATGGAGAGTTGTTACTGTCTGAAAACCACATGACCTAAGTATGAGTACCAGTTACCGTCCACATACATCGAAGGAGACAAAACTGAAACCTCGCGTCTCATCACAGCGCAGTCAAAGCTTGTCTACGTAAGGCACATTTCTCAATCTCAGCTACACTCAGACAGCATACTTCTTTGTTTTAGGGGAAGATCTGTGGACACAGATCATTTTGCAAGTCCAAATGTAACTTGTAGCAGTAGAGGTAAAAAGGTGCCTCTGACACAGAAAATGTCCCTTGGAGGGACATCATCCTAGGCTGAGATCCACCTGAACAGAAAACATGGGCTACAGTTATGGCACTGATACTGGAGGGAGACACCGAGAAGTACAGGGAAGAGAGAGTACTTGAGCTCATCCCCCTATGATCACAAGTCTCGCCACTTGCAAGTGACAATGCACCGAGTCTTAAGACTGAGAGACTAACTTCCCAGCATTCTTTGACACTCAGTGGGGAGACCCTGCACAAGCAACTTACTGAATGACAGCAGTTTTAGAGAGATTCCTGAAAACAGAGTAAAGCTCACTTTGCCTTCTGTGTTCTCTTCCTAATGTTTCTGTTCTAGCATGACAGCTGGGGTTCAACCAGCTACTCTGATCCAGAAGGGGAATCTGAAAATGGAGACTACAGGCTTGACACAGGGAGCAGTAACTACAGAATCATGACACAAGTTGCTTTTGGTCATGGTATTGCATCATAGGACACTAAGACAGGAATATTGAGTACTACAATCAACAAAACCATATTCAGTTTCTACTTCCTATTCAGTAACAGCACAAGTGTAGTTAAAAAACAAAGCATCAAATCTCGAATGAAGTAATTATTCATAAATACCACTGTACAGATGAACTAATGGCGGCACATAACACTAAATACGGAAACTAAAACCCAGGCTAGAGAGAAGGCAGGAAAAAGTGCTTGCTATACTTGCTGCCTGCAGTCGGAGCGTGATCCCGTCAACCCACACAAAAGCCAACAGAACTGGCTTCTGAAAGCTGCACTCTGATCTCCGTGTGCTTTGGCACCTAGGCCTCCACATCACATCCTGAGCATGCACGTTAACAAAATGGCAGACAAATGCAATGTGAAAGAAAAACAAGAACCCGGAACTGCAGCCAGGCATGGGGGTGTGCCTTAGCTCCAGTTACTTTGGAGCTGGGGTGGGAGGAACCTTGAGTCCGAGTACAAAAGCAGCATGAACATTGGGCCCTGTCCCAAAACATAAAAATTGTAAGAGACTTGTGCTTGATTATAGATATGTTTATTTGCATGTGTGTCGGTCTGTGTGCCATTGACTCCTTTGACACAGCTATGGTCCCTCAGTGAATCTGTTTAGGCTCCAGTCGGCAGTGATTAAAGGAGAAACAGTTACACTCCGCTGTTAACATAGGAGCTAAGGACTGTGAACCAAGTCCTCACACTTGTGCACCAAACACTGTCACCTAACGAAGCATCGTCTCTCTAGGCTCCATCAGAGTCTTAAAATACGGTTAACTATGCTACACATTAACACAGCAGTGTGCTTCAGGCTAAGTCAGACATAAAAATATTGTGTGATGTTATGGTACTACAAAAAGCTCGAATTCTTCTATGCAATTTTTAAAAAGTATTCTTGTGTCAGAGCTACACAGAGGAGAAATAAGGAAACTGGTGAGAAGCAGTGTTCTGGAAACATGACCTCCCCTGTCTGCTCATTTCAGTGAAGCAGAATAATTAGCGGTACTTGTAGTTCATAAGCTTCCTTGAGGATGAAAGTACGGCGATCGTAACAGAATCTGCTAAATGGCACAAATCACTAAAAAAGGAATGACTTTTTACCTCTTTCTCTCTTTTCTTTTTGTCATCTTCTTTCTTTTTCTTACTCTCTGGCATGAGATCATCAAGCCAACTGAGTTCTCTCTTTGTGAAACACAGATCCATGAGCTTGCGTACAAAGACTAGTGCAAGAACCTGAAGACCATGATAGAGACAGAAACGTGATACGTACACTGAAAGAGGAGAGCAAGCTGAGTGGTGGTGGTGGCGGTGGTGCACATCTTTAATCCCAGCACTCGGGAGGCAGAGGCAGGCGGATCTCTGTGAGTTCGAAGCCAGCCTGGTACAGAGTGAGTCCAGGACAGCCAGGGTTAGAACAGAGAAATCCTCTCTCAAAAAAAAAAAAAAAAAAGCAAAGGGGAAAGCAAATGTTTACTAAAGCTTACACGTAAGTGGAAATGCTGCACTCATCTTGTTAAGAATTAGTTCACACTGGTTGGAAAGAAACAGCTATTTGCATTTTCCAATCATGTACTCAAACAAAACCAAAACACTACAAAGGAATAAAATCGAAAGTCATCCTGCTCCTCTCAATGAAGATTTTACATTATGCAAATATCTATCATAAAATCAACTCTGCGGCTCTTAGATAATGCATTGGAGCACCCGGCCCCAGGTCTGAGCGCTAGTTTTTCAGTGAGCTGAGAGAAAAGGATGTGCGTGACTGTGCTGCTCGGTGACAGCTGTGTGGTCTGCAGGCTGACTGGCTCTCCTCCTCTGTTGCTTGCCATGTTGTATCTTTCACTCCTTTCCTCCGCATTTTAACTTGTTCATAACCTCTTTAGAGTACTATTTAGTTTACAAAGAGACCTTCCACCTACTTTGTGTGTTACAAATACTTCCTCCTGTACATAAAGCAACTCTAATCTGTCTAAAAAGCCTCTTATCACAGAAAAACTCTTCACATGGTTAAATATATTTACCCTTCTTTTACTAATAAGTTTTCCCATCTTCTTTAAAAGTTTCTCTAATCACTGGGATGGGGATGTGTGTGTGTGTGTGTATGTGTGTGTGTGTGTATGTATGTGTGTGTGTATGTGTGTGTGTGTGTATGTATGTGTGTGTGTATGTATGTGTGTGTGTATGTATGTGTGTGTGTATGTGTGTGTGTATATATGTGTATGTGTGTGTATGTGAGTGAGATGCACATCTTCCTTTGAGTAATCAACTCCAGCTGTCTTCACATTTATATGTAATTTATCTGTGATCAGGAAGTACTGTTCAGCTAAGTCTTTTTTTGTTTGTTTGGTTTGGTTTTGGTTTTTTGAGACAGGGTTTCTCTATTGTAACTCAGCTGTTCTGGATCTCACTCTGTAGACCAGACTAGCCTCGAACTCACACAGATCCTCCTGCCTCTGTCTCCCGAGTGATGAGATTAAAGGCGTGTGCCATCACCGCCTGTTCAGCTAGTCTTTTAATGTTTTCTATGCCTACGTCAATAATTATTTTTTATATAGTACTCAGAACAATACAAAGACTATACGTTTGTATAATTCTTATGCAAATAATGATAGTGATGATTTAATGAATTATATGGATTGTCTTAATAGAATCCTGTATGACCTTCATAACTTTTAAACTTCTAGATCTGTCAATTTCTGGAAAAGACACATTGCCGCATCCCATTAGAAAGTTATATTGTTTCAGCTGCTTTGCTTTATGCGTCTGCCTATCACATTTGTTCAATGAATGCCCTAAGTTCCGGAGTTACACAGAATTACAAAATAGAGCCCTATAGCCCAAGGACTAAAACATTAAGAATAAACAACTTTAGAACACAAGAATATTCAGAATGCGAAGTACTAATTTACAGCTAGAAACAGTTCATCAGCATTTTAAAATACTTAAGATACTTAAACAAAGTATTTCCTTCCTCAAAGTCAATTATAAACTAGTAACCAAGTAATTCTGAAAAACTTACCATCATGGGGAAAACTACTGCAGCAGCAGAAGCTTTGATCACCCACAGCAGGACTAGGCAGGTGAGCTGGACAACGGTGAACACATGCACTTTCCACAGGGGGACGTAGCGGAGGTAGATTAAGTCTGGCTGGTGCTTGGCAGGCATTCCAAATAATTTGATACGGTCAAAAAACTGCACATGTAATGAAGGAAAAGAAAAGAACTTGTCAACAAAAATCACTTCTGCTATTTAAGAAATTATAATTTTTAAGGATTGTGTGTGTGTGTGTGTGTGTGTGTGTGTGTGTGTGTGTAATGAAACTCTAAGTTCTTTGGTATGTTCTGATAATGCAGAAGAATGTTTTGGGACAAAAACTTCTAGATCCAAAGAGAAAGGAGAAAAAAAAAAATACCAAGGCAGTCAGAGCTCATGATATATACCTGTAATCCTAACACTCAGGAGTCTGAGGCAGGAGAACTACTGTGAGTTCAAGACTAGGCCCTGTCTCAAAAAAGCAAAACAAACAGACAAAATACTTACTTTGGTAGATTAAAATATTCACTGACTGTCTCTGAATTGTTTAAAACATGCGCAGTGAAGCACTGACAGCCTCCGCGGCTTCCTGGCGGTGCGGCACCGCGAAGGCTATGAACAGAATCACCAACTCACTCACAGGATGTTTCTGAACTTTAATTTCCTCATTCAGAATCTGGAAATAAAATCATCCTACCCTCCTCACAAAAGTGCTATAAGAATAAAGTGAGTGAGATACCTCATTTCTTCATCATGGGAGCCACGGTGTACAAAAAGGAGAGAGATGGCTCAGAGGTTAAGAGCACCGGCTGCTCTTCCAGAGGACCAGGGTTCAGTTCCCAGCACCCACATGGCAGCTCACACCTGTCTGCAACTCCTATTTGAGGGGATCTGACACCCTCACACAGATATACATGCAGGCAAAACACCAGCGTACATAAAATAAGAATGAATAAAATCTTAAAATGCTGGCTTTGGGAAGTGTTGCTCCTATGCCAATGAGTGACTCTGGACGACGTAGTTTTTTGAGAAAAGGTGGCCCCTGTGGGGATCGCTGTGCTCATCTAGCCGTTTTCTTCCCTGGTTTGTACAGCCCTCAGTAAATTTTAGCAGACTGTTTTCACAAAGCATGGCGAGCACTGGCTCCTGGCTTCTTAACTCTACTGAGCCCTCCGTTTCAGTGTCCTCGTTCACACAGCAGGGACTGCTCTTTTCCTCCCATCAATCAGCATTTTAAGAATTACAGAAAACCATTTATGAGCTAGGCTTAAATATGACATATACTTTTCTTTTTCTTTCTTTGGTTTTTTCCCTTATGGTGTAGCCCTGGCTGTCCTGGAGCTTGCTCTGTAAATCAGGCTGGCCTCAAACTCAGAGATCTGCCTGCCTCTGCCCCCCAAGCGCTGGGATTAAAGGCGAGCGCTACCATGCCCAGCTTGAGATATACTTTTCTAAGAAAGTAATTACCCTCTTTTTTTCAGTGCTGAAAGTACTGTTCTCCACAGAAAAAGGTCTTTCATTGGACTTAAGCAAAAGTAGGTGGATTAATTATTTTATTCTTTGGGGTAAAAACATAGAGTGATGATTAATCACTCAGTAAATGTGGATCTGATGCAACCAGACAGAAAATAGTCACAAGTACAACTTATGCAATTTCTAAATAGTCCCAATATTAAATACTTGCCTGAATTCCTTTCAGTGACGAAACTCCCATATAAAGGAAAACACCGTACAAAACTGGCATCGGGATAAACTGGAAATAAAATGATCACAATTAGAATGCACCCTATTGGGGTAATCTCACAGCAACGAGCGTACAGAGCACATCAGATGAGTCGCTGCTGTGACAGGACTGGGACATCTTCTGTGATGAGGGCTAGTCCAGCACTCTTACGGGAAAATGCAAACAGGTGCGCTACTTAAACATCCGAGAGACACGATCTACAGACTGTTCTCAGAAACAGAGCGCACTCAGGCATGAGGAGCAAGAACACTTCAATCAGCAGCTTAGTTTAAAACCTAGTTAACTTTGTAAACAAAACAGCCTTTCTGTGCTTCAGCTTCTGCATCAGCTTGCTGTGCAATGAAATGTCTTCAAATACTAGAACATTCAACAGAGCAGCCGACACAGCACCAGTCACTGACGTGCTCAGCCGGTGCTGCCCAGCACCGGTACAGGAGAACGCTGTTCACTAGTGAAGTCCTTGAAACTCTGCAGGATGGAGATGCCAAACCTTGTAGTAAGTCCTAGCTCTGTGTGTCTGAAACTAAAGGGTAATTTAGATCAATTATCAATTTTAAAATAACAGAACTATTAACCACGATAAGCTGGCGTAACTACTATGTGAGGGTTCACTTGTCTATGCATATGTGGGTCTGAGCTGCCTTGTGTTCTTCTCTACCATGTTCTACTTTTTCTTTTTCAGAAAAGCAGGGTCCCTTGCCAAACCTAGAGCCCGCTAATTAGGGTACACGTCTTCACTTCCAGGATGACAGGACGAGAAGCTCCAGACACGTGGGAGCAGGAGTCTGAACTCAGGTCTTACACCCACACAGCCAGCATTTTACCACTGAGTGAAGCCCAGAAACACATCTTTATGATAAACTATAATTTCTAAAACAAAGTGAAATTACATTTTTGCAGATCTCTTTAGTGGTTGTTTAAGAGGAGAAAGGAAAGCCTTCATTTGCGTCTGTGTTTAGTTTGTAGCAAATGCTGCCATATCCTCTTTAGGATGACATGCATTAAAAACCCGGCCTTTGGGGGTATGTAGCCCTTGGAGTAGACTTTGAAAATCTCTGTTCTATGAAAACAGAGTCAACATATACATAAATGCAAAACAATATAATTATAACAGTATTTAAGATTACAGTGACGATAGCTCCCTCCCTCCCTCCCTGTGTGTGCATGTGTGTGTGTGTTTCTTGGTGTGCATGTGGCGGTCAAAGAAAACTTCCCTGCCATTCTCACCACGTGCCCCAACTCGCAATGCAGTCAAGACTGGCCTCTAACTTGTAACAATTCTGTCTTAGCACCACACCCACCTCACCCCTGCCCAAGTTCTAGGACTACAGACGAGCCATGATCCCAAACACCACCAGAGTAAGTTGAACAACAAAACTGAGGGCTAAGAAGTGGCTCAGCAAGCCAAAGCTCTGGCTGTGAGAGCCACACAGACTGAGTGTGATCTTCGGAACCCATCGCAGAAGGACGGACTCGGATCCTCAGAAGCTATTCTCTGACCTCCTCGCTCCCATGATTATACATGTGTACACACACACACATACACACACACACACACACACATACACACACACACACACACACACACACACACACACACACATACACACACACACACACACACACACACATACACACACACACACACACACACACATACACACACAAACGAGTTATCTTTAAAAAATTTAAATCACAAAGTTGAAAAGAATTCTCTCTGAAGAGTTACTTTTGAAAAGTGAAAAACCAATATGGAGACAAAAGTGCCATTTTAGAACTCTCTGCATGTTTGGGTTGAGTTTTTCTACTTTTATGCAGCACTGAATTAATTAGGAATCTAGAGACTATTCATAAGACCCCCCAGACGACTACGTGAAACGCTTCTCTCATCTCCAGGTCCCTGTGAAACACACCAGCACTGTGCAGCTGCCCATAGCCTATCGACGTCCTCAGCAGAGTGCGCACTCTCGCAGGAAGACAGCACTGAACCCTGTCTATCGCTCCTGAGCAGTCCACAGACACCTGGCACTTTAACTGGCTGGGAAAGAGTCCATCAAAGGAGCCCAAGGAATTCCAAACATTTGCAATATTCTTTTAAATCTAACATGCACAAATCTCTTCTAGTTTATAAGTGGTATAAATTATTAAAACAACAAAGACAAAAATGGAATTTTTAAACAATAAACAAAATGTTTCAGATTAGATATCTTGCTGCTATTTTTTAATGACTATATTCTGTAAGATGTAGATAGTAAAATCTGGGTGTCAGAAAAATGTCTTTAACAGATTTTTTTTCATGCTTCATTGGTAATCTAGCCTTTATTTTTCTAGTGCTTATTTACACTTTTGTTTCATGTGCTATGTCAAGAAAGTACATCTTAAGTTCATTATCAGCACTTTAAAGACCAAAGCAATTTTCTTCCCTTCTTTCTAATCTCTTCCTGTACTATGCTTGCAACCACATGTTGATTAACTCCTTCCAACTTCAGGCTGTAAAATGATGGATCTATAGGCTATAATTAATTAATCTATATGCTCATGAAAAACATTGCCAAGTGGTATTTCTAAACTTGCATGGATTTTAAGTCACAGAGGAAGAGCTGGTTTTACATATTCGCAGGTTATTGCAGTGTCTCGTTTCTATACAGCTAAGCATAAGATATGTAGATGATGAGACTTTACAGCGTTACCGTACAGGATCTTACCTTCAGTATTGAAGTCATGAACACAGAGAGGCCCATCAGCACAAAAATGATCAGCCCTGTGACCCGCTGCTCACGAATCCCGAGGAACTTGGGCTGTTCCCCAGGAGCTGAACACTCAGACTCCACTTTCAAGCTGTTGACATGACTTATAGACAGCACTGTTGCCGCCACAAACCACGGCAGGCCCATGACAGAGCAGACTCCCAGCATGACGCCAACCATGAGCAAGTCAAGGTGGTAGCCAGCGCCTTTCTGAGGAGGGAAGTGAACACTGGTAAGTCCGGGTTGTCCCGTCACGTTAAAATTCTGAATTAATTATGAAGAAGGAAAAACTAATTCTCATCTTGTGCTTCTGAATGTTCTTATTAAGAGAAATACCCCAAGCCCTTGAAGGTCTTCCAGAATTACCTTGAGTTTGTGCTCTTTTCGGTTGATGATTACAGCTGTAATCTGTTGATCCATAAAGATGAGAATGGTACAAAGGAGAGCCGGAACAGCTGCAATTAGTAAGGTCCACCAAGGGTTATCTCCCAAAGGGCTTATGATCCAGCCCCTACTACTTGGATCAGTAGGCTATTAAAGTTTAAAAGTAAAGAAAACCATTTCATTACTTTTTTTGTACTGAATCTCCACAGCACACAGTGGATCTACTCATAGAAATGCCAAGGGACAGGAAAAGGCTGAGTTAGGAGTGTGAGTGATTCGCAGAGACAGTTACAGAAATTGGTCCTCTGCCTACAGGCGCGCCCTTCTCAGACAGCTGGCCCACCTCCGCCCAGAGTGGGACTCGTGCCCTCCTCTTCACCCAAGCCCATCTTCCAACTTGATGCACAAAGTAAAACCGAAGCAACGGGTATGGTTTTCCAGTCTGGACTCCGAGAAACCCTGAGGCTTCTTTAACAATCTCGAAGTCCTGAGATGACCGTGCTGCTGAGTGAGCTTCTTGAGGGAGGGTACAAAGCAGAAGCAGGAGGGAGAGAGGTAACCACCCAACTATTCCACCCCTCTAAGCTGAGTCTGCAGGTCAGTAAGTGAAGCTGGACTGGCCCCACAGAGCCAGTAGATGACCAGACGTGTGAAGATGTGACACATTCTGATCAGACCACATCCCACCTGGGCAAGCCCAACTGCCAAAGATGTATAAACAGGGGTCTGTTTTTTAAGATGCTAATGGCTTGGGGATCAAACTTTTGGGGTTTTGTTTGTTTACATTTGTTTATTATGAAGAGACAAATTGCTACTAAATAGCCTAGACTGGCCTGGACTCACTATGTAGTCCAGGTTAGCCTCAAACCTACAGGTCTCCTCATCAACTCCTCAGTTCTGGGATTAAAGGCATGCACCCATTTTAGAGACTGTGTTTTGGTGAGGTTTGGCATGCATAGATAGACAAGTGAACAAGAATGATATTTTAACACAGATCTACATGCACCATACATGACGAAATAAATCTCTCTTTCAACTCCCAGAGTACCCTGTGTTGGATTCCTGAAACTAGCGGTCATGGTGAGGTTGGTGAGTCAAAATTGGTCCAAAGAAACTACTGACAAGAATCTGGCAACTTATCAGATTCAGACATTTCAATGATGTAACGTGGAACTGATTTTTAGAGCAAACTGTCCAGATATGATGTAGAGAATTCAGTACTCTGGAGGACAGGAGATACTACAATTTAAATTTGTATTTGTCACTGCAAAAGGTAAACAGAAGACTGCGGTTTGTGAGAGCACGTAAGCACGAGATCCTGGGTTCCAGCTCCTGCCTCAATGAGCAGTTTGGGGTTTCCGCACAGACACACACTTGCTTTAATACTTACCTCAAACTTTTCAGGAACATGAAGTTTGGGAGATGGAATTCCTACAAGGTAGTCAATTGCGACCATTATTACTATCGTGAGGAACACAGCAAAGTCACTGATTGTCGATCGCACCTACAGCAGAGGGGTTACATTAATATAAACAGTCACTTCCCGCCCTTTAAAAACAATTGTCTCTCTTGTAAAATGTGTCATTACTGCATGGATGAGACTCTTAACAGTTAATGGCATTATATATGTCTACGTCCACCTTCAGCTCCAAAATGTAAGAAAGAGGATACAGCTAACCTCCACTTTCACACAATATTATCTTCCTCCTGTGTGCTCAGATATGTAATATATTTTTTACTAAAAGGAATTTATTATGAACTATTTAGCATAAAGTATTAACCTTAAATAATCAATTGTTGCCTTGAAATAAGCCAATGAAATGGAAACCTAAATATTACCAAAATTCAGCCCAGTTACCTTGGTAGGAAAATAACGCTTGGTCTTAAACTGCTTGAGGAATGAAGACAGAAAGAACGTCGTGAAAAACAGGATAACACACCAGAAGAGCACGTCAGGAACATAAGGCCCGTGAGGACCGCACGCTGATCCCACAAACATGCCATGGAAGGCCTGACACTCCTGGAGGGCGGGGGAGGGAAGGAGATGGAGATTTTCAAATGTCCAATAGGGTATTCATGGGCACGGTTGATTCCAAGATGTTGATTTTAGGCTTTACCCAGAAAGCTACCGCTAACTGACTACAGCACATCATCACCTGGAGAGCTGGCATGATATCCCCGTCAAAATAACTCAGAGCATTTCACCAAGCTTCTCCTTCCTTCCAACTGCATGTTCCCTTTACGAGAGGTCCGTGATGATGAGTGCGGACTGTGAAATGTTCCCTCTGCACGCCCGTAGGCTGCAACTGCACTGTCTGCTCAGGTGGTTTATGTAAGAGCAGCAGGCAGAAAATCACACCTATGGTCTCTACAGATACTGAATGGAGAACAAACACGCTGCCTTTAAAGCTGACTGGAACTGGCATGGTGGCTTACACCTGTAACCCTTGTCGCTCTGGAGCTGAGGCAGAAGAGCCGGGATTTCAATGTGAGCCCCTGCTATTTATAATCTAGTGCAAGCCTGGGATAAGTGAGACTTCACCCGTCACCCAGAAAAAGCAGGAAAAAATAAAGGCACGTAATTTAGCTCTGACTTGATACCTGGTCTTCCGTGAGCAGGGAAGTGATGATTAAAACCTTAGTGAAAATACCACATGAGGCTCTGCTGCTGCAGCCCAGCATCCAGGCACTCGGCTAGTGTACATGAGGCCTGGGTCCAAGGCCTCGCAGCACTTACACACAGCAGAGGCTGCAGAAACGGCTCACAAGAAGCACATATGTTTCTCTTTCAGAGCACCTGAGTTCAGTTTCCAGCACCTATGTTGGGTGGGCAGCTCACAACCCCTGCAGCACTAACTCCGAGGGTCCTGACACCTGCTGGGCTCTGCGAGCACCTGTACTCATGCACACATCCGCCCAGACGCACATCGATTAAAAATAACAATTGGAAAAAATAACAGAACAACGCATTTTGAAAACAATCTACGTTTCAAGAAGAAGTTAAATATAATCAGAAAAGGCTACAAAAGCTGGACATGGAGGCTCACATCTTGAATCCCAGCGCAAGGGAGGCTAAGACAGGAAGACTGCTGCAAATTCGAGGCCAGAATAGGCTACAATGTGAAACCACCTCTAAAACAAAACAGGAAGGAAGACATAAAAGTCAGGTTCCCATGGGTCTAAAACACTCCTTAGTCCCTGACATACTTACGGGAACAGTGAGGTTTCCCCAGGAAATACTATGTGCTGTCACATTCTTTTTCTTCCACAGTTCTATAGTTTCATTGCCAGGGTTAGATGGCTCAGCGCACACACACCTGAGAAATCAGAGCAGGATAAATTTTATCTGCTTTGGTGTTTTGCCTGCATATATGTCTGTGTGAGGGTGTTGGATCCCCTGGAACTGGATTTACAGACAGTTGTGGGCTGCCTTGTGGATGCTGGCAATTGACCCTAGGTCCTATGGAGAAGCAGACAGTGCTCTTAACCACTGAGCCATCTCTCCAGACCTGGGAACTGAAATCTTGCATAAAGGTCTAAGGAGTGACCATTGGAAAGTCGTACCCACAAAATGTTAGCCATGTAGTCACTTAAATCAGGGCTACACAATGACATTAGTAAACATTCTTTGGGGCTGAGAAGCTCACAAGGGCCCACCTCTAAATGAAGAGCCACAGATAATTAATGGCTGCTGAGAGAGGGAGAATCAGTCTTCTCCAGGAACAAGTCGCCTGATAAGTTACCCAAGTGGTCAGCACTAAACACATATTCAGGCAATATTAAATAGGATCAGTGGGTTATATGTATGTACAGATTCACACTGTATGTATGTTTGTATGTACATATGTGTGTGTGTGTCTACATAACAATATGAGTTAAAAAGGAGATCATGATTTTGAGAGGGGAAGGGTGGGGTAGAAATGATGTTAATATGGCACTAATGAAAAATTCTCAAAAAAATTTAATCAAGTGGCCAGAAGAGTGGCACTTAGAAGGCAAAGTTCAAGGCCAACTGGTCTACATAGCTAGTTCAAGGTCAGCCAGGTGAGACCTGGCTGAGACCTTGTCTTTCAAAAAAACCCAAACAAATAGGTAGGTAGAGCTTGTCTACCACACACAAAGCCCTGAGCTCCATCTCCAGTACCACAAAAATGTACCAGTCAAACAGCTTTCTACACAGCAGTATACTATAACTGGAAGGGTAAGATCAATTAGTACCACCCCATGTAAGGATGACAGGTACATTTGTTAGACATTCTACACATTAAAAATGTAATGGTACAAAATGTGAGGAAAATATAATTACAAAAATACACCCTACATCCTTCCAGACACCTAAGAGTGCTTAAAGAACACAGGAAAATACACAGACTAGGGACTGACAATTGTGATGGCTAAATCTTCCTTGCCAACCTGACTACATCTGGAACCAACTAAAACACACCCTGCTGGGCACGCCTGTGAGGAATTCTCTCGCATTTTTTTGATCATTCCCCCTCCCTATTTACACATATTTTCATTCTCTCGTCTCTGTTCCTTTGGCAAACCCTGATCAATGCACTACGAAGATTTAAATTGACAGTTTTATATATATATACAGCTAGATACAGTGAATACTACATTGTAAAAATTCCATTTTCTTTCTTTTTGCTATGTAGCCCAGGTGGACCTTTAACTTCTGGCACTTCTTCTGAGTACTAAGATTAAAAGTTTGCACCACCATGCACAGCTCATTAAAAAAAAAAGCTATTTTTCTTATCTTAGAAAAAAATTTATTTTAAAATAAGAAACAGAAGTACTTACGTGTAACTGGTCAGTTCATCTAAGTTGTTGCGCATATTAAACGCATATGTTTCTCCTAAATGAAAGAGTTTCTCCAAAGCTTCATAGATAAAAATGATACAAATGAGAGCCGCAAAGGCTTCTTCTGTGAACCGAGTGATGTAACACACGAGGCTGCTCGCGTCTGTTGCAACCAATACGATGCACAAGAAAGAGGTCCACAGACCAATGCTGGTTCTCAGTGGTAGATAGCCAAGGTGATAGTCCCTGATTAGAAATATAAATGAGGACATGATCACTGTGTACATATGGAAGATTATTTGCACCTAGAGATTTTCCTAACAAGTAGTAAGAAGACAAACATGGGATTCCTTTAAAAATAACAATTACCAAATGGCCAAATAATGATTAGATGAAGCAATGTTTTTTTCTGCTTCACCTGGAGACTTGGTTATTATATTAAAGACTTTACAGTGAACGTATGCTAGGCAATAAAGGGATAAAACCATCAGACTCCACATTAGGAATCAGCTGTACAGAACAACTGACAGGTTGAAAACAACTGTGGCTGACTTTCTCTGAAGATGAAGAATCCACGTGCCAGTACGGTAGACTCTCACCGCCCAGTGTCTCACCACAACTACTCTCCACTCCCCCCACCAGCCTACAGAGAAGTAGTCCCTCATTTTTAATCTCAGATAAGAAATTACTATGAAAGGCTAAGTCATTTCATTCTCTACTAGTCAGCAGAGCATGACACATCAGAATTAGAATCAGCTTAGCCAGTGAGCACAGAATCAGAGCAAGAGAATTACAACAATCGAATACTCAAATGCCTGCATTGTTTCGGGTTAAAATATTTGATTGCACATGTCATATAGGGAATAGCATTGTTAACACTGAATTAAAAACCTGTTAGCTACAGAAAGTCCATGCCGCGAACAGCCTAGCCATATATGCAAACACCACACACTGGTGGCTTTGAGCCCTTCTGTCTTTACACAAGATTGCCTGGCTAAGTCAGCCTGGGCTTTCAAGATCTACTTTAGTCTAAACTGTGCAAGATCAGTATTTCCCCTAACACACAGTTCAGATAAACATCTTACTGGCTTAATTTTGCTAGTACTAAAAATTTTTATTGTTCCTCAAATGATTTGCTTATCAATACTCAAATCCACTAAATTAGCATTGGTGGGCCATCTTATTTTTCCTAATCTCTACATTACTGAGGAAGAGGAGGAGGAGGAAGAGGAAGAAGAGGAGGAGGAGGAAGAGGAAGAAGAGGAGGAGGAAGAGGAAGAAGAGGAGGAGGAAGAGGAAGAAGAGGAGGAGGAAGAGGAAGAAGAGGAGGAGGAAGAGGAGGAGGAACAACCTTGGTAAGAAAACCACATAAAAGCACCCAAAGATACTGAAATACACATTGTGTTAACACAGCTAAATGTAGTTCATAAATAGTACAGTGTAACAGATAATTGACACATATACAATAAGGGGATGAGAAATGCTACTTACCTACAGAATTTAAATAAAATTTTTTCAAATACTAGGACTGGACCTGTGCTCCCCAGTATTGTTAGAGGTTGCCCAGCAAACAATGAGTAGGCAATCCCAGTTAATGATGCTCCGAAAAGAGACTCTATTGCACTCTGTTTAAGGGGAAAATGAATAGAAGCAATACATCAAAACATTATTTCTAACCTACTATAGAACATGTAAGACATCGGGAAAACAGACACTGGCCAAGTAGCTACAAAACCAAAACAGACACAGCATTGTACTTTAAAACTAAATCTTATATATGAAAATTACAAATACATCAGGTACATCAAAATTGCTTCATTTTTGCATATCTAATTGAATTTTTGGCAATCACCCTTAATTCAACACTCAATATTCTAAGACACAAGGCACAAAGAATAAATAGAACAATAACACACAGGGCTTCAGCTTCATCTGTGGTGTTTTATTTGTAAGCCTATGCAAGCAGAAAAGCATATGTGTCATTTTTACTACTCTTATATGACTGAAAAAAATATTTTCCATTCTGAAAATAAAAGGCACATTAAATACTCAATATGTTGATTGAAAAAGAATCTTCAAATAGTTAAGACTCTCACTGTTTTCTAAAAAAGCAACTTTCCATATATTTTCAAGTTAATCTCAAATGTCAGCCATAATCATTGACTTTAAAATGATGTGGGTAACATAGACAAGGAAGAGGGGGAAAGCAGCTCTGTAAAAACTTCACGGAAACAATAAATAGTAAGTATTTTGTCATTAAAGTGCAGTAAAATGAGATGAAATGGTGACATAAAAGCCTTAGAGAAGTCTTCAGTGAGTAAGGTCCAGTAAGGTGTTACTTCACTGTCAGCAGCACAGCCTGGCTAAGAGGTTAGGTGGTGAAGCAATGGCACTGATGGAGTCAGAGAGAAAGGAAAAGAATTTACCATTCTTAAACACCGAGGCCAACTGGGGTGTGCTATCCAGAAAGGAGAAAGACCAGGAATGGTAAAGGGAGAAAGAAGCAAAGCTCCTGAAACAAGAGACAGCTCAGGAGCAGACAAGGTCAGGGCTGCCCAGGAGCCGGGGCAGTGCCCGAGCGCAGCCATGGGCACCGGAAGTTCTTGTCCGAGCTCTCTAACCTTTAGATAGAGGTGATGATGATAGGAGAACCTCACTGGTGTTTGTGAAAAGCCTGTCTGTTACCCAGGGCATATTATACAAATGGCAGCCATTCTCACTGCCAACTCTAATGGCATCTTCCATAAAGTAACAAACTAAAATGTAATCGAACTAATGACAACTTGAAAAACAATTAATCACGTGTTAATTGTAATGAATAAATGTGCTTTCTTTCTGAAAAGTAGGATTGCACTACAAACACTGCTATGCCATCATTAACTCCTTAATTCTATTAAACTATGCACATTTTTGACTGAATTTAGGATGAGCAAAGGGGAAAATATATAAGTAAAATTCAGAAAAAGAAAGCAAACACTGAGAAGAGGACATCACAAAACATAACTGGAGCAGGCAAGCACAAACTAGAGATCCTTCCCAAGCTGTGGGTTAAAAAATGTGGACACTATCACCACCTGTACCCTTCAGCCACACACGGCCACCAACTACCTTTCCCTAAGCGAGACCGCTTTAGGTCCATACTCTTCCCTCTAAGGCTCTGACTGTTGGAGCTTTCTGGGCCAATTTACTCCTCCCATTCTACAAATCAGCTAGGTTCCCACCTTTCCCTCTCAAACCTCAATTTCAACCCTCACTGGCTATGAATGGTCTCCCACCATTACATTTCCTTCCGGCTCTCTGTAACCTCTGAAAACGAGCCTCCTAAAATCTCAGTTTCTATAAAGCCACTGGAAACGAACACCTCATCTCCATGCTGCTGTCTCTGTACATGCTTGTTGCCTCTCTTCTGTCACTGCAGCTCCCACAGCTCTCCCTTCTCACGTATACAGCCCAGCGAGCACAGGCTACCATTTCCTCTTTGTCTCTCCGCTGAGGCTCGACCTGCCACATCTGTCTCTTCCTATTCCAGTGCTGAACACACTATCTCAGGCCCATGGTGGGAAAAGGCAGAAGAAGGAGACAGACAGTGACGGTCCATGAGCCACGCAGCAATATTTCCGAGAGGTAACAAGTAAACCACAGCTCCATAGGCCCAGCAGAGTTACATGTACTATTTTTGACAGCATATAAAACAACTAAAAACGTGTATTTGAAACAATGATTAAAGAAAAAGGTAAAACGGGGACCTAAATAATAAAAAAATAAACTCAGGAAATTTCAGGTTTTTTAGGCTTTCACCTCATGTTCAGTAAAGATATGCCTTTATAATTCAATGATTATCACTCCTTAGATTTAGCTATTGTTTTTACTTTTTATCTATAGAAATACAAAATTTCTTTCATGAATAAGTATTTTTAAAGCAAGCTTCAGAAATCAAGAATTATAAATCATGTCACTTAAATGCCTTAAAATACATTCACACCCCCTGTAAAATGCCATTCGAGATTTTATGCAGAGCCAGTTCCTAGCACAGTTTCAGCAAGCGCAATAAACAGGACTCTACAGTCACATGAAAAAGGGAGCAACACTCAATTACAAACACAAGCCTTGGTGACATTCACGCAGATTTAATAGCAGAATGAAAATAATCATAACTTCAAATCCCACCCTCTCTGCGGCTGCACTCTGCTGTTCCAAAAGGTCTCAGCGGAGCCACCAGCTGGACTGGGGAGTCCAACACAGCCATAACCCTAACCCTATGATAACTAACAGGACAAGGGGCCCCATTGGTCGATTCCCCACCATGACCCACCCGGAGCAGTAAATGCCCCCACAATCCACCCATCCCCCAGAAGACAATGGAAGTCTTAATTTATTACCATTTCATCCAGCAAGGTAGGATAAACTATTTTTTTTTTTTTACCTCAACTGTGCATCTTCTCCTGTTCAAATGGCTCCCCCATGCTTTCCACAGCAATTACCTTTGGGGGAAGTCTGCTCTGGGGCAGGTTATGCTGTGGGGAGACTCTTCAAATACAAGCACGAAAAGTGAGACAAATGCACACAGACACTTGCCTCTGGGGAGCTGGGGCCTGGCCACTAGCGATCTGTTGTACTCACTATTCTGTTCTCTGTAGCTTCTCCAAGCAGCCCTCCAAAAGTGATTACAGGAGACATACAGGCACAGTATAGGAAAAGAATCGAGGCCAGGCACTGCAGGCTTAATGCATCCTTGAAGTCACTCAAGAAAAAAGGTGCTTTCCTTTTGATGTCAAGTATCAAACCACCAAAAAGCCTAAATAGGTGAGATGAAACTCGTCAAGCTGTAGACTAGAGGATTCTAACTAATTCACTCTAAATCTATGGGCTACATAAAGCAGGTGCTTACTGTTTTGTCAATAAAAATTCAAAACATGGTATAAATTATAGAAGATACACTCATTGACTCTAAGGAAATGATGTCAGAGGAAAGACAGATCCCATTAAGTTAATCAGGAAACATAATATCATGGACTATATGCTGAAAAGGCTGTAGGCAAATGACTTTATGGGATAATTGTAACTTTGCAAATATACAAATAAACGTACGATAACCAAAACCTAACCAGCCACTCATATTAATGTGCAAATGTAACTCCATTCTTAATGTGTAGCATAGATCTGAAAGGCAATGGGCAGAAGTACAGAGAAGGCAATTGTATCTTACATAGTTCTTAGTACAAATGTAGTACACTATGTTTTAAAAAACAAGTCAACTACTAAATATTTTAAATGACTTTTAACTCTTGATTTATTTATATCAGTATTTTTGTCCAGGAAAACGAAAATATTTAAAAGTTATTTTGGTATATTATTATATAGGTAGTGTGTATATTAATAAAACTAAGAGGTTTTAGTGAGAATAAAAATCTGTATTTACATTAAAACCTCAAAGCCATACCATTTCAACTTTAAAAAAAATCAGGCTTTTAGATATATTTAATTTGAAAATGTTCCCATAAAAATATAAGAATCTTAGGAGACAGGGACTCTTTCTTGTTTAATGTCTCTGGTTAGCAGAATCCTGCCTGGTATACAGACAATACCAAATAAAAACTGCTGAACTGAAAATTCAGAACAGTCTTATGTCTCAGGAAATGGGTGATTACATATATACCAAATGTAAGAAAATAGACAAACATTAAATTTGAGCTTTTGAGGGTATAGATGCTTCAAGCTTTATCATTCCAATTTTTATGTTAATACTAAAATTAATCCTAAAGACATGTTGACAAGCAAAAGGGATTCATAATCTGTAGCAAGAGGAATCAGCTTTCGATAAAAATGATACCAATGACAATACAGAAAACGAATGTCCACCCTTCTCAGCTGTTTGAGACTGGTGAGCATCTGAGTGGGTACTTCTCAGAAACTAAGCCTGTCTCTAAAGTACCAAGAAATGGTGATAGCCAATAGGAAACCAGGACTGTTGGCACAGGGATAAAACCTTACTCTGTGTGTTCATACGGCTCTTACGTCTCACGAGTCACAGATTGTGAATTTAACTTATCTAAAGTCTGTGTTGACTCTTTAGTTGTTCTGGTCAACAGTGTGTCTGTATAACGATACCCTAGTTTTACGAAGATTCGACTCCAGGTCCTTTAGTTCCAAGATGACTAACAGTACCCTGTCCAGGACCAATGGCCACGCTTCTCTATAGTATGGAAATGCTTTCACAGTCAGCTACTACAAAGTATTTTTAACATATTTTATTATTATTTATTAAATTTTATCAGGCAACATTTCTATTCTTTACATTAAAATTAACTTTCTAATTTCTTTAATAAAATTTCCACATGTCAATACTAGGATCTAATCATGCTTGCCCATCTAATTTTACAGTATTTCAAAAAGTACTGTTCACACAAGTTTTAAATCTATGCATAATGCACAAAATTCATTCTCTCTAATTCCTCTTCCAACTCACAATTCTTTAATTAGGAAAAGGCTTTATATTTTCTTTCAGAACCTTCTGTAGAAATCACCAAAAAGCCCACATACTATAATAACTACAATTTTGAATATACGCTCCTTTATTTTCATTTTAAAGTTTGGTATACGTTATTGGAATTGTTTTAAAATGCATGAAAATTTTCCTTAATGTCACGTATCTTATAGAAAATTCATTTTAAAAATAACAACAAAGAAATAAATAATGTGTGAGCTTAGGTTCCAAACGCTTAAGGAGTTACAAGAACAGCTGTTGGTGCCTTTCCTATCAGACACCTGAGCCCGAAATGACACCCACCGTCCAGTCCTCCGCAGCTCAGGCCCGGCGTGGTGAGCAGCCTCCTTAGGAGGCTCAGCAGACATCGGAGCAGATCCGTTTGGAAACACGGGAATCTTCCTCTTTTCCTGAATTTCACAAAAATACACTTTTAGAACTAATTTTAAGAAAACTAACAAGCTATCTGAGATGGGTGGAGGGAATATTCCATCTCATGAGGATTTACACAAGTACTCTCAGGGAAAAAAAGTTTCCTAGTATAAGCTTTTAAAACACTAAGACTTTTGGAGTTATGTTTTGTTTTTTAGTTTGTTTTTTGAGACAGGGTTTCCTGCTTTAACTCTGGCTGTCCTGGAACTCACTCTGTAGACCAGGCTGGCCTCGAACTCAGAGATCTGCCTGCCTCTGCCTCCTGTGTGCTGGGATTAAAGGCACGTGCCACCAAAGTCTGGCTAAAACAATAACATTTTAACAGTAACCTTTAAAAATAAAATATAATTTATAATCATCATCTCCTCTTATTCACATTTTAAATTTAAATTAGCTTTCTACACCTTATGTTCTAACACCAATGTGCTATACTGTGTGTGTTGGGGGGGGGGTGGCAGGGAAGAGTGGAAGAAAGGGAAACCACAGTTGGGATGTACTGTATGAGAGAAAAATAGATAAATATAAAAAATGAAATTTAAAAAGGCAAAGAAAAAAACCCAGGGATATACTCCTAAATGTAATTTCGAATTTCTACTCTGCAATAGCTATTGTTTTAGTAGTTAAGGCTTCCACTGCAGTAGTAAAATACCACAACCAAAAGCATTCTGGAAAGAAAAAGATTTATTTCAGCTAATACATCCTGATCATAGTCCTTCATGAAGAGAAGTCAGGACCAGAATTGGGCGGCAGGAACTGGAGCAGACACCATGGAGGAGCACTGCTTACTGACTTGCTCCTCATGGCTTGCTTAGTCTGCTTTCTTAGAGCATCCAAGACCAACAGCCCAGAGGTGGCACCACTCACAGTGAGCTGGGCCTTTCCACATCAACCATTAATCAAGAAAATGACCCACAGAGTTTCCTATGGATGCAGTCTGTAAAGTAAGATTCCCTGTTCCTGTATAGCCCAAGCCTGTGTTGAGCCGGCAAAACAACAGCCAGCCGAGCTTTGAATATAAATATTCTCCCAGAGAAGGATATTTCTCACCAAAAAATTTACAATACAACTCACGGTTTTCACATTAGTTTTTAAAGATGCTACTTTCTCCACACACCCACACCGCCAGCCCAGCACTCAGAAGGCTGAGGCAGAAAGAGTGTGAGTTCAAGATCAATCTGGGCTACATGACAAGACCCAGGTCCAAAGAAAGAGGCAGGGAGGGGAGGAAAGAGAAAGAGGAAACCAAGGACATTTTCCCTTTACTAAAATATTCTCTTTAGAAAAATAACACAAGGATTCCTTCAGTATCCTCTTACATTTTTCTTTAAAATCAATAAAAACCATTTCTGAGATACAGGATCTTCTCCCCCATGTGAACACGAAAGCAGTATGTCGGAGGTGACCTCAAGAGAGGGCTGGCTGAAGGAACACCGTGCAGATAAGCACATGTAGAGAGGAGAGGCAGGGAATGGAGTAAGGGGGAGCAGCAGGCACGTTGGGCCTAGGGGCTCCCTTCAAGTCCAAGACTCCCACGGGCCTAGACGTGCAACACCTTAACACAGGACAGCAAGACTTGGGTAAAAGGTAAGACCGCCACTTGAAAATGTCAAAGTTAAGAACAACACGTGTCTTAGCTCAAAGGGAAACAGAAAACACTAGGGAAGCCCAAGAAAATAAGAACAAGGTAACATACTAGATATTTAATCTGAGTCTTAGTTAAAATGTGAAAATATGAAGCATCAGGCAAACGACTCATGCTTATAATTCGAGCATTTGAGACACTGAGGCAGGAGAATCACTGCAAGTTTAAGCTAGTCTGGTCTACATAGAGGGCTCTAGGCCACCCAAAGCTAGACAGTAAAAACATTGTTTCAAAATTTAAAAAGACACACAAAAAAAGAAATTTTTTTTCAAGAAAAAAATTTTAAAGATGGGGGCTAGAGATTGCTCAGCAGTTAAGAACCCTGGCTGCTCCTCAGAGGAGCTGAGTTCAATTCTCAGCATTAACATGGCTGGCTCACAATTATGTATAACTCCAGTTTCAGGTTATCTGATCCTGGGCCCCAGGCACACATGGGGTACACATTCATATATGCAGGCAAAACACTCATACATATTAAAATAAAATAAACCTTAAAAAATTCAAATCAAACAAAAGAATTAAATACTCCAGGCAAAAAAGGATGGAAAAAAAAAATCTTTACTGAAGGGTAGTGGAAGGAGTGAAACTATGAAGCAGCTAAAAGCAGAAATGATGTAGAAAAAGACCCACATTAAAAAAAAAATTCTAAAATAATTTTATAAACTACTATTTTAAAAAAAATGTAATAAAGAATTAGCCTATTAGTGAAGCCTAAGAGATGGTAAGGGTGTAACTTCACAAAGCAAGGGAGTATAATAAATAAACTTTTCAAGAAAAAAATCTGGGCAAACAAAATGTATCATGACTGATCTAAGTAGAAAGAAAAGCTCACGTAAGCCAATAAAAGAAAGAGGCAAGCTGTTCAAGGCCACACTTGGCAAGTGATGTAGCTCAAACTTTCACAAAATTAGTCTTCACTGTTTAAAGAGCTCAAGAACCAGCACCCTGGAGTTATTAGTTCTTGTGAAACAAACGTACTAGTAATAGCACATGAAGATAGATTTTCAAAAACCTATGCACTGATCTACTTTAAATTATGCAAATAACAGAACAGCAGACAATTAACAGTCACATGTCCAGGTAGAGAATACATAGCAGAATGACCACACATCTAACAACCAACAAACATCTATTCGGGATGAGGACACACGAGGGTTAGGGTGGGGACACAGTAATAGAGGAAGGTCGGCTCTGACTACTGATTCCTTATTGGTGCAAGAGTTCTAACGCAGGAATTCGAGGGTGCTGACAAAGAGCTCCCACTGAGCCACAGGCACTGTAAATAGTTAAGACTCTTGAGTCATGAAAATGCATAGTCTACGTTTTTTATTTAGAGTTTTTAACTTAAAAAAAGCAGATAAGCCCCAGAAGCATGTGCCTAGATCTTACCTGGGAAGGAACACTCTTGGGCGGCTCTATTCGTATAGAGGGGTCCCACTCTCCCGGAGGAAGGACTGTTACTTGGTCTAAAAACTCATCAATTCCAGATAAGAGGTCGTTTCGATCTTTTGCTTTATAAGCTACATCGTGAAAAATCTGAGGGAGAGAAGACACTGTGTGTAAGGAGTTATGGTGGAGAGGCACATCTGCCTATACTAAAGGCACTTCAGGCAGCGTGAACATGGGGTGTGACCACAGTACCACGGCTAATAGTGAGCTCTGCTCTCGCACGGACAAACTTGGGTTCACAGAACTGCTGGGTGGCTCTCAGCTGTCTGTAACTCCAGTTCTAAGGAACACGACAGAACAGTCCTAGGGACTCACGGACCTGCACTCACATGTGCACATACTTCCTGCCCAGTACACACATACATATAATGTAAAACACATAACAAAAGTAAAGCCACAGAAGATGTGTAAATACTCATCAGCGGCAGGCATTCACTTCACCTAGCAATAGTTAGCGCATCGTTAGTATTAACAGTGAATCAACAGCAAACAACTGAAGAAAATGATGTGTTAATACAAGAAAAAATTTCACAGGTGAGCAATGATTTGTTACAGATTAATTCATTTCAATGATTAAATTGTTACTTATCCTGAGGGAATAATTACGGGCAAGGAAGTTATTTTGCCTAACAAATATGTACTGGTTACCTGTGATTTGCAATGCTGTGTGCTACAGAAAAAGCAACGCAGCCTTTCCAGGCAGAACTTTGAGTTAAGTAATTGCACAGAACAACAAACTTCCAGGAGGGACAAATGTTCAAACAAAAATAAGCAAAGTGCAGAAGGGAGAGATGACAGAGAAACACAGGCAGCCAAGAGGAATGTCGCTGAGAACACTGATAACCCCGCACTTGGAGGCAGAAGCAGGAGGACTGGTTTGAGTTTGAGTGTAGTCTGGGCTACATGGCAAGACTCTCTCAAAACAAAACAAAACTAGAGGTGACACCTGAGGAGAAATCATGCCACAGGTAGAGTGGATGGCAAAGCAGTACTCAGAAAGACAGAGTCGTGGTTGTAACGTACAGGGGTACAAAGAGCAAAACTCATCGAGGAGACAGAAAGGAAGCTGCCACGGCCAGAGTAAGGTGAGAAGTGGTGGCAGTATCAGGATGGGGAACCTCTGACAATACCAGGAAAGGGTCAGAATCTGAACGTAAAGCAAATGTGGTGGCTCAACACTGTTGCAGCACTGGGAGGCTAAGGTAAGAAGATTGCCAAGAGACACACCAGCCTGGGCTACACAGCCAGTTGGAGGAATAGCTTGTGTTACACAGAAACCCCAACTCAAAAGGGAAAGAAGAAAAAATATCTTTAAACACTGACGCTATAGATACATGTTCTTTGTGTCAATATACATATAGCAACTCCAAAGATAAAAATCCAAGAAAACAGTTGACATGACACAGAAATGGTTGGAGTGTCTAAACCCAGAGAATTGGCAGTGAAAAGAGTGAGTGATTAGCTGGCACAGATCAGGTTCATATTTACAGTGTTCCTGATGTCCTGGGTAGACATGTCAGAATGTCTAGCAAGCACTTCTGGAAATCTCTCTCAAAGAAAACAGAAGCCCTGATTACAGTCAAACATAACAACTCGAACCCAAGAAAGAGAAGTAAAGAGAACCAGAGAAAGTCCCAAGGAAACCCCAAAAAAGCAACAACCTGAAATTTAGGACCAAACAAATTTCAAATTTTCAATGCAGTCAATGAGGTCAAATTAAAAGAACAGTAGCAAAATAGATTAAAAAACTGCCTACTACTCCAGAGAAAACAGATCTTAAAGCCTTCAAATAAAGGCATGTGTCGGAAGAGTCAATATGAAATAGCACAGACATCAAAGATAATTTTATAAGCTTTACTATGAGAGAAAGGACTATAATTAAATATTCACGGTCTAGTTCAAAGGGATTTGACTGCTGTATTTTAATTACCTCATCAGTCATGAGAGTGGCTATGGATCTGCCAATTTCATGGTATTGTGGGGCCTTTCCCGCTGGGCCCAGTAACAGAAACAAAAACCTAAGAAAAGATTAAAATATGCAGATTTAAAAAGAAATAACATGTATACACAAAATCCAGGAAACTTTAAAAAATGATTCTATTATACACAGAGAAACAACATTCAGACTTTTGCAATCACCCATAGGAATCAACAGGATAATGGCAAACTCTGTTCACAGCAGGTCTTAGCCGAGTGCTGTGGGCAAGCCTGCTATTC
Organism: Cricetomys ansorgei; assembly: GCA_026225945.1. Classification (NCBI taxonomy): domain Eukaryota; kingdom Metazoa; phylum Chordata; class Mammalia; order Rodentia; family Nesomyidae; genus Cricetomys; species Cricetomys ansorgei. Next base: position 94,490 of record JAMJFZ010003780.1, read on the forward strand.
CGGCACTTGGAAGGCAAAGAGGATTGAGTTCAAGGCCATCTCCCAGCTCAGCTACAGATCTTATTTCAAAAACCAAAACTAAAACAAAATAAGCAAAAATCAGATCGTGAAACTATAAAGGCATTCACAATCAACTCCACCAACGTATTCTTTTCCTAGCTCCTTTAGGGCAGAACAGTGACTAAGGGAGCGTCTTTTCACAAAAATTTCCATCTTTCATATTCTTCTGGATTGAGCAGCTAACTCTGGTCTGAGTTGAGAAACTCAAGCAAAGTTGTAGCGATCCTGTTAGGGTCTCACTAGGCCACGCGGGCTGACATCAAACTCCTCGCTCAGTCTCCTGCGGCACCGCCCTGTTTCACGCTGGTTTCTTTTTTGAGAAGAGGGTCCTGTCTCCCAGGCTGATCCTGAAATTACTCTGTAGCCAGAGGAAACCTTGAACTTTGGATCCTCCTGCCTCCACTGCTCCCACCACCCCTGGTTTACACAGTGCTGGGAGTTGAAACCAGGGCTTTGTGCATGCTAAGCAATCTCTCTGCCAACTGAGTCATATCCCTCATCCCACACTGTTTCTTCAAAATAAGGTCTGTCAAATCAAACGCTTCAGAATACACAAAATCTACGATCCCTGAAACTATTCTGGATCAAAGTTAGTCAAATAACTTATGGGAGGAAAAAGAATTTCGAACCTCAACATCAAAACCTGTTACTATTTTAATGTTAAATAAGAAGTACTTAGTTGTAGGCTTGTTAATACTACAGCAGATATTAGCATTTTCTTAATTGCTTTTGTAGGTTACCACACAAAATAATGAATTTCATCATTAATCCTTCATCTTTATGTAAAATATTTAAATTCTTTCCATATTTATTCTCCTGCTTTAGGAAGATTTACGTATGAAGTAGCCGAATCAATTTTCCCTCAGATATCAACACTGTATCACTAGAGAAGATGAAGTAAAAAATATAAAGTATATATAAGATCCCTATTCTCCATAACCTAATCACTAAATCATTCATGAGAGTAGATTATCAACCGAACCTCTTCAAGTTACTGTGGAACCTCCCTGTTGGAAACAAACAAACAAAACAGACTCTAGCACAGGGGTGGGGGCTTGGGGGGTATATGCCTGAAGCTCAGCACCCAAGAGGCTGAGGTGGAAGGACTGTCGAGGACAGGAAGTCAACCTGGGCCACACAAGTGACTTCTAAGCCAACCTGGGCCATACAGACTTCATCTAAAACAAACACACAAGCAAACAAAAACAACAACAAAAGACTTCAAAACAAAAATATAGTAAAAAAGTTACTTTCAAAACAAGTCACATTCACAATTAAGCTTCTGATGCTGATGAACCGCAGAGATGTCTTTTTCACGGTTCATGGGCTGATTATAAAACAACTTGTTAATTATTCTTTGGATCTCAATCCAGATTAAGTTGTGCATGCAATGTATATGAATGGAAGTTTTCCGTCAGGTCAGAACGAAGCATTCTGCATGCATGTGCAAAGGATGGGCATGTCCAAAATGACTAACTGGGGCTTAGAGTATAGCTCAGGACAAAATGAAAATTGAGTATGAGCAAGTCCCCTGCTGGGACCTCAGCACAAAAAATGAATTTCAATGACTGGCTTTGTAAAAAAAAAAAAAAATTCTTAAGATACCAAATTTCTTATAAACATACAAATGTACTATTATTACAGCTAGAGAAAGTGGCTCACACCCACAGTCTCATCATTTGGGGAGTCCTTTACACGAGGAATCAGAGGCCAGCCAGGGCTGCATAGTAAGTTCCAGGTCAGCTGCTCAATGAGATGGCCTAAAAGCTAGGAGGGGGGAAATAATTACACTCTAACTCAGAGCACTTGGCACAAGAACTGAATATCAGGAATCAGCAATTAAACAGTGCCTTTATTACAAAGAAGTGTTCTTTCAGTGGATCCATAAGACTGGTCACGAAGGAGAACTGCTTTTTACCTAGTAGGCACAGGGACCTCAGTCAGCCCGGAGAGGAGAAACTGCAGGAGCCAGCCTCACAAACGCAATGATAGGTCTCTCCAGAAAGTCCACTTCTCCCGACCAAAACATTGGATGCCTCAGCTCTCCTGAGGGAATTTTCCTCATGAAATTCATGTCAACCTATTGATAAATGAATAATTCAGAAGCATGATTACTCAGAAATGAATGAAAGAATGATTTTAAGACTATTACTGCCAATCAAAACTTGTGATATGAGATGTATAAATGCCAGAATTCTTACAGATATAAAAGACGGAGTAGCCAAATACAGACAGTGCAAGCGAAGCTTACCATCTGCTGTTCTAACCACTACAACCTTTGTTACTTTAGAGCACTATATTACCAAACACAAACTTGAAAAATTTTTGAATGAATAGACTATTCATTACAAACTGGTTGAGGACACACAGTACACAAAACTAATGGCGGCTCATGAAATTATACACAGTGCTACAACAATATGCATTGCATGATTTTCTATTGTTCAGTCTTAGATATAAGTTGATCCCTTTATTGTCTCAGATGTCTTTATAAAACCTTTTTAAAAATCTACCATTTCCTAGTATTTTCCTTAAATGGAAAAAAAAAAGTTATTTATAATGAGAATCTATATCCTTGGTTGGTTTGGACATGGGACAATCTGTAAGTGAAACTCAGATGCCTGTGTATAATTACAAAAGGTACAAACATGACACCAGAGCAGGAGGAACGCCCATGTGTGCACAGGTTCACACAAGCTACTGAACGACCACTAACAAAACTACCTGTTAAAGACAGAACCACTTACAGCGGGCCTCTTGAGTCCCGCACCCAGGGTGCCGCAGCTACAGTGCCAGGAGGCAGACTCCTGCCCGGGGAGAGACGGGGGGTGGGGGGTGTGCACAAGGATGGGACGCATGAAAAAGTAAGACTGCGACAGAGCAACAATACTCAATCACCACTGCCATGCCTAGAGAAGACCCACAGTGCAAGTTACAGACGTTTACTTATTCAGCAACAAAGAAGAAATTCCAATCTAGCTACAAACACTTTCTGAATCATCTGAAACAGAGTACCAGTGAAAACAAGGTACTGCAACAGTCTTTTACTGTTTTTGTTGTTGTGGTGGTGGTTGTTTTAAAACACAAGATTACACTATTTAGCTCCGAGTAGTCTTTAGCTCACTATGCAACTCAGGCTAGCCACAAACTTGAAGACCCTCTTGCCTTGGCCTTTGGATTACTGTGATTACGAGCATCATGCCCAGGCGAGCACTTTTTCTGAGCGGTCATAATCCCTAATAGCGAGTCTCCCTATGATGTGAGAGTACGAAGCTTCACAGAGCTACAGTATAAATCATTTCAATTTCTCAGTTTTAGCGTACATGACTCGTGGACACAATGTCAAACATAATCAAAAGCTTTAAAAAACTGAATCCTTTTTGACACTTAGAACACAGCCTTAGAAATAAGATGTAAAAATGCTAACATTCCATGAGTTATTAGTAAATTGATAGGCAGCAAATTAAAATCACAGGAGCTGCGGCCCCAACCATTAGGAAGCACTCTTGAAACACAGCTGTCACTTGAGCTTAGGTATTCTTCTGGTCTTAAAAATTAGGGGTCTTTTTGTGGGCTTTTTCTTCTTTATTTCAAATGAATTACTCATCAAACAAAATAAATTCACAGGAGCTTTTTGTGGTTGTTTTAATCCAGCCTTTATCTTTCCATGCTTCACAGCTGACATTCCAAAAAGTCCTGACATCGTGAGTCAGCAATTCGGGGATGCAGCAGAGCCCCAGGGCTCCGTCAGTGCTGCATCGCCACTCCCAGAGAAGCCTCCTCAAGAAGACTCAAGCTGCATGGTTTCTACAGGCAGGGCACAAAGGAAAATGTCCAACTGTTTACAGTGTTTTCTTCTGAACTGCCAAGCCCATGAGCGTGGAGCTGTAACACTTGGAGCCTAATCTCAGTTTCTGTCCCTAACCCCAGCACCCAGACACGTGCGGACCCCGCCACGCAACAGTCAGCGCAGCGAAGGCAACACGGCAGCACATCACTAGCTACTTCCTCAGCAGGGAAGCTAATGCAAATGTACAATTAATGAATTACCTTGCTAAAGTCAACAGTACTATTTTCTCTGCTTCCTCCACTTCCAATTACCTTTTATTTCACCACTTTTACTACTGTCCAAATTTCCAGGAGCAGACTGTGGAGAAGCCAAAATTCCTGTATTTAAGAAAAAACACAATCCAAATTAGTAAGGAGAAAATCCACCTTGTAGCCTGATTCTGCTCATCTCTTTAAAGCAATGGCCTATTATGAAAGCGAATGTGAGCAGTTAAACAGTGCCAGATGTTAGCATCATTTCCAGCAGCATGGGTTAGAACAATGGACAGGATGAAGTGCGCATCTCCACATGTAAAGCGTTATACTAGAATCCACACAGTAGCCCTTTGGAAGGAAGTGGAGTCAGTGTGGAACCACAAAGATTTGAACTGAGATCAGAGTCTTATCGCTACAGATGTTCCTAGATCACACACTTTTGAGCATGTCTAGCCCATGAGAATTACATGCAACTCAGTGAGGCCTACCTCCCCCTGAGATGCTCATATTGACTAATATAAATTACCTTATAAATTCTAAGTAATCCAGAACATTTAAGAGCTACATTTAATCGTCCTTAATCATAGGTTTCCTCAAGAATTTTGATTTTCTTCAGTAGTATTTACATCTAATTTCTATTGTCATTCTTCCTAAGAAATCTAACTAAAAAGCCATAAGCAAGTTTTCCAAATACAAAGTTTTAAAAGCACATTATCAAAGAGATTTGGGCTAAATAATACTCATCGCCGTAGCCATGTGACTAAATAATTCACCCAACCTCTATGGTTCAGACAATCCTACAAATTACCATGTGAATAACAGGGCTGTTGTTTGAAATGTAAATGATGCATGTTCAAGTGTTAGTGTAATCGTTTCAGATGACATTCAACAGCACTGCTTCCTAGTAAGATAGCATAAAAGCATCACCTAGACTAAATCTATCCTTACCACCAAAAGTTCTAGAGAAAATTCAGATCTCAAAAGTTTAAAACCCATGTTGCATCACACAGATTTCTACCATTATATACATCTGATTTTCCCTAAAAGATAAAAAAAACCTCTAGTCCACAGATATAGACTAATTAATGTTCAAAAACATTGAACATTTCAAGAAGAAGAGACTGAAATATAATCTACTGTTGTATAAAAATTCAGTTAATATTTGTCAGTATCAGTTGTTTTGTTATAATTAGTAATCATTTCCACAATCTCAAGCACATCAGATGTACCTGATACATGGAAGCATGTTTATTCTTATAGAATAGAGCAAGGATAACTAATCAACATGAAATTAAGGCATTGGGTTCACTGCTTCAACTCTGGAACATGAGTCCTCTGTGATATTCACTTCTCTGGTCAACAAACTTGGGGAATCACTGTAAGTGAAAAACCTTCATGTAAGCACTGCACTTAATTTAGCCATGCAGGGCGACCTCTGGAAAAATTAGACCATTCTGAAATAAAAAATCATTTCCTAAAATAAATATTTTCAAATGTTGACTTTGCATAGAAAGGTTATTAAGAGTCCTCATCTCTGACCTTTGTCCCTATGCTTTCAGAATAGTGTCTCTTCCTTGCCCAAGAAGGCTAGATAGGAGGAATTAACCAGTACTTATCAGTGGCTTCAGCACACTCCCACGCAAGCAAATCAAGGAGCATATTATTAAAACCCTGGTGGCAACTGTGACTGAGCACTAGGCACTACTGATTGCTCAAATGTATTCTATGAATAATCAAAAAAAAAAAAAAAACACACCACAACAACAACAACAAACATGAAACAAAAAACCCATAACGCAGTTTCTAGAACAACTGAGCTACCAGAACAAGGAGCTTTGTAGGAATAGGCAGTAGGACAAAGTCGATACTAACAGGAAGAAGAAATAAAATCCAATAGTGACAAAAGTACAAGTTAACTGAGTTGCTTTGTCATGTTGGTTACTTCAACCTGTCCCTTTTTCAAAATGGCATTTCACCTGCCAAGCCATGCTAGCACACTCCTGTTAATACCAGCACTTGGATGGTAGAGACAGATGAACCAGAAGCTCAGAACTACACTCAGCTACATGAGACCTTGCTCTTAGAAAAGAAATTAAAGCAAGGTTTTCTCTCTGGACAATCGTTCCCAAAACCTCAGCTAAGTTAAAACTGTCGCCTTAATTAGTAAAGTCTCCCAGATCCTAATTCTAATTCCTACTACTAACTCAAGTTAGTCAGCAGGAAATGAAGCTCTCTACTTCTGCGTAGCTACTTCAATTCCTAGGAGTCTCCTCTCCATAACGTCAGTTTCCAGGGAGTCATGCCGGAAATGGCTAAAGGCTCTAAGTACAAAGGGCAGACACAAAGGAGATGCTCACAGCTGCTTCTGTGACTTTTCTTCAGGGATTATCAGCTTTATTTTGTCTTCAGAAATCTATCCATTTTAATTTCATCTATTCAGAAAAGCTGATACATCTTGCCATAAATATTCATGGTACTAAAAATATATGTGTACCTCAATTCTAAACAAAAACCTTTACTGCCTTAAAAAGTTTTCTTTTTTCTTCAATGTTTTACTTTCTTTTTAATTGTGTGTGCATTGTAACATGTGCAGGAATGGTCTGAAGAGACTAGCAGAGGGTGTCAGCACCCCAGGAGCGGTGTTACAGGCCTGGAGTTACAGGCCATGTGCCATTAGAAGTCAGCCTTGGCCCTCTACACGAGCAGTGTGCAGTCTTAACCAGAATTATCTCTGCAGCCCCATATAAAGCTTTATAATTCACTTATAAAAATATATATCCTCACCATGAGTATAGGGCCTACAGTTCTGGAAAAACATCAGGGAAAATTTGGACTAACACACACAGTAATAAACAAAAGACAACTAAAGTCTGTCCCAAAATACATCATTCCTCTTGAAATAATGACTCCATGCAATTATTAGAGAATTTCAATCTTCTCAGAGATAGAGAGGGAAAAAGGACACAGCATCCGACTGTATTAGGAAACTAAAATGCACTGCACTCTTTGAAGACAAGCATCAAACAGATGAAAGGCACCTCTCATCTCATTACCATGTGTTCTTTCATCTTACAAGTAAACTGCACAAGAAAAGCCTCCCCTCTAAGAGTCACACCAAAAAATGTGTTTCCTAAACCAACCCAATATTATGACCTCTAAAAAAATCTCGGTGGAAAAATATTTAAGGGCTTGACTTATGTGCAGCCTTCTTTGTAGTGCTTCTATAACCTAAGTTTTAATAACTTTATTCTTTTCTATAATGCACTGTAAAGAACAAAAACATGCAAAGTCAAACCATAAGCGTTATCTACATATGCTGCCCAAGCTATGTGCTGCCAGGCATCCTCAGTGCAAGTGACCCGGGGGCAGAAAGCACCACACGTGGAGGACTCTGGACAGTTGCCTGGAATGAAGTCAACATTGTCCTCATTCTTCTGCTCTTGGCCACAGAGTGCTTCTATGTCTTCCTCGGGCGGATGAATTACTACTCTGGGAATATCGTCCCTGTAAGGTGACACCAGCAGTTCTGGGGCCTGGGGCTGATTCTGTTGGGAACTTCTGGAGGCCAGGCGACTTAAGCCAGGGCTGGAAGGAGGACTGCTCTGGGGGGTGGGTACTGGGGTAGTACACCTTGAGCCTGCAGGGGTTCCAGCTCTCGAAGAAGGAAGAAGATGATTGAGAAGAAGAGATAAAGGCGATTCTCCTCTCAAGGAAAGGTTTGAGGCAGACAGACCTGTTCGCAAAGAATGGCGGGAGGCTGACAGGCCTTCCCCTAAGATAAAACAAATAGTACAAAATGACGTTCATTGCATCAAGCAAATAGAGAACATAAAACTCAACTCAAACCACAAAGCACATGCTTCAAACTTCTCTGTGAGGAATAGCAGATCAGTCCATTACTTACTTATTAGAATGTCACCGAAAAGTTCTTAAACTGCAATCAGTTCCGTGAACTGAACATGTATTTTAATATTTTCCCTAAATTGTACCAACATCTATAGATAATTATCCCACAACATTCCACCTTCACGTTATCTAATAATTAACTTAAAGTTGGTATTAAAGTTTGTAACAGGGGCTGGTCAGTGCTTTTAAGGAAAGTTTAAAAATGCAAGACAAACTATAGGAATTGTCTTTAAAGAGAAGTTTCAAGCCAGTCAGGATTATAGTGAGGGCCTGTCTCAAAGAAGAAAAGAAAAGAAAAGAAAAGGAAAGAAAAGAAAAGAAAAGAAAGAAAAGAAAGAAGAAAGAAAAAGAAAAGAAAAGAAGGAAGGAAAAGGAAAGGAAAGGGAACAGAAAAAGAGAAGGAAGAGGAGGAGGAAAGAGTAAGAGGAAATTACAACATCAACTTTTAAATCAATATTCTAAAGCACATGCCTTGTTTCTACCACAGTATATCCAGTTAACCAACGATATACAATCGCTGTATTAGCTAGCTAAAATCAAAGCATTTTACCAAGAGCAAAAAAAGAAATTAAGTCTAGAATATTTTCAAAAGCATAGAAATACTTACACTGTTTCTTAATACCTTAATACCTACTGGTACTATACTATTGAGTGTGGCTTAAAAGAGAATCACTCTTCTCCTCTAGCTTTTCAAAACTAAAGGTAGTTGTATGAGAAATATAACAATCTCTTGTGGCCTAAGTAATCAAAGCTACATGATCAG
>JAMJFZ010003781.1:0-54395 GCA_026225945.1 Cricetomys ansorgei
AAGAAACAGCTTATCCTCCACCCTACCCAGGGAATGCTACAAAACCAATAGCATAGGCAGAGCCCTTAAATAAATAACAAGAAAGTATATTCAGATACACCAGCTAAAGAGAATGGATATAGATGGTGTAGCTGGACATTCAGTGAACAAGCAGTTTCTACCTTCTACTTTGAGGTTTGAAATCGTACTACACATTCATACTGACAAGACGCCAGAGAAGTCACTGATTTCAAGGCCATAAATTATACATGAGCCAGAGCAAATAACCCATGTCATCTGAAGCTCAACAACTTTCATAACATGGTGTATACACATCCAAACAAGAAGAGAACACTTTTTAGAGCAGCTACCACAACAAGCTTTCCCTACGTGGCTTGTCCCAAAGGTAGGATTGTGTGAAATTTGCATGTGTCACACAGTCAATGTCTTTTTTCTGGAATTCAAAACTCTTGAACACAGGTTCTTGAGTTCTGTGTCATATTAGCTCCCTGTAATAGTCCTGCATACATGGACAATAAAAGAGAAAGAGTGTATGTGTGTGCTTGAAATGTACCTGTGAAGTGTGCCAAATATTAACAGGTTGTCTGAAAATAAGAAAAGTGTTATTCAGAGAAGAAGCAGGGCTTTGGATGGGAATGACCTTTGAGATGTTTGAAGGAAGAGAAGACCAAGAGTGAAGGTGAAAAGTCGTATGGAAGGTAAGGATAATGAGGTATACACGGGTACCATACCATGCAAGTATATCATGGCAATCTTTTAAATTGAGAGTACTTCTACAATCAGTGGATACACAGTAAGAACATGGATGAAGAGATGTTAGTGAAACTTGTAATTGTGTGAAGGCATAGAACAAGAATCAAGAGAAGGTATCATAATAGATTACATTAAGGTGACAGTGGTGAAATTTTTAAAGTGAGAGATATAATGTATATTTTTGTATTCTAACTTATGAGGTTTAGTAAGAAGAAAGTCTGAATATGTGAAAAGATAAGCCTGGGAAAACTTCTAGATGATTCACATAATAAACTAGAGGATGGAAGGTTTTTTAGAAATGGAAAAAGAAAAAAAATGAAGAACGGTTTTACTTTTAATCTACATTAACTAAAGAGTTAAATCTTATACATGACTTTGCTGACCAGGTAAAAGAATACTTTCACTATGCTTTAAGCGTCTTTATAAGAAACCAAACAGATTATGTTATTTTACAGCCCTATCATTTCAAAACTTTCAAATATGCACATGAAGATTTTCCATATCCTGACATAAGAGTCAACTCTTCAAGGCCAGAAGACAAAAACATAAAATAAATCTTATATTAACCTCATTCCCCATCAAAGAATCCTCAACAGATACAAGAGGAGTTCAATATACTAGGTACCGCGTATCCATGGATTCTTTCAATCATTAATCTAATTTCTCTCCCTGCATTTAAATACGTATTTTGTTCAGTTCCTTCCATAGTCTACACTGACAAATCATTTCTTTTCTGTTTGTCACCCTCTCCTCTACTTGCTTTCCACCTTCTTCTCCTACACTTTTTCTCTAGACTATAATCACTGAAAGACTATGGACCCAAGCAATTACAGTACTTTGCACGTTTTTATTCTGCTTGGCTTCTCTGACCATCCTCAGCTGGAAATGATCCTCTCTGGAGTTGTCGCCTTATTTTACATTATCACATTGGTGGGAAACACGGCTATCATTCTTGCATCCCTCCTGGATCCCCATCTCCACACACCAATGTACTTTTTCCTAAGGAATTTATCTTTCCTGGATTTGTGTTTCACAACAAGCATCGTCCCGCAGATGCTGGTTAACCTGTGGGGGCCTGAAAAGACCATCAACTCTGTGGGCTGTGTTGCTCAGCTTTATGTGTATATGTGGCTGGGCTCCATTGAGTGTCTTCTCCTGGCTGTCATGTCCTATGATCGATTCACAGCTATTTGTAAGCCCTTGCATTATTTTGTAATCATGAATCCACATCTGTGTATCAAGATGGTCGTCATGGTCTGGAGTGTTAGTTTAGCCAACTCTGTAGTGTTATGCACACTCACCGTGAATCTGCCTCGATGTGGACACAACCGTCTAGATCATTTCTTGTGTGAGTTGCCAGCCATGGTCAAGATAGCTTGTGTAGACACCACAACAGTTGAAATGTCTGTTTTTGCTCTGGGCATTGTCATTGTTCTTACACCCCTCATCCTTATTCTCATTTCCTATGGCTACATAGCCAAAACTGTGCTGAACATGAAGTCAAAGGCCGGGAGACAAAAAGCAATGAATACCTGTGGATCTCACCTCACTGTGGTGGCGATATTCTATGGAGCTATTATCTACTTGTACTTGCAGCCAGGCAACAGGGCCTCCAAAGACCAGGGTAAGTTCCTCACTCTCTTTTACACCATCATCACCCCAAGTCTCAACCCCTGATTTACACCCTAAGGAACAGAGACATGAAAGATGCCCTGAAAAAACTCATGAGATTTTACCACAGATTTGCAGAAATAAAGAGGAACTAGAAATCACATTTAAGTATTAGAGAAAGTAAGACAATGAAATAGCCTCTCTAATTTAGATGTGTCTGAGGAAAATAATCCTTACAACATAGAGATTGGACAGGAGCCATGACTGAAGATCTATGGTCTGCTATGGAGTTAATGTGGCTGGACAGCTCATTGGCTTGCACGGTTCTAATGAGCTCATCTCAGAGAGCCAATGCCCCAAGAGATTTGTCCCCCAAATACCCCTTGCTACCGAGGGTTCTGATAGTGGTGGCCTCTGTCATGATTTCCTTGTTTATTTTGTGGTATGAAAGTTCTATGGGGGTCTCTAACCCCTCACTGGGCAGTGTTCCTGGCACACATAACCACAGTGGTGATTTTCTAAAAGTCAGTGCCACTCAGTTGAATTGGTAACTCTACTGAAACTCTAGAAAGAATAATTAATCAATAACATCAGATTAGAGTGTTTCCCTCAGCTGTTTTGGAACAAGTATCTGAGGGAACTATGTAAAAAAACCACATTCTTACTGGTTAAGGACTTGCTTTGGTCAAGGTTAGTGAGCAAGAACAGAGAAAGCCTGGCAGCTATGGCCCACAAGTTTCATCTATAAGAGACAAGTCTGTGATTAAGTATAACAAATGAGTTTCAGTGCCCACTGCTGAGTTTGAATTTCCTTGACCACAATTAATTTGATATATATTAGTTTCTATAATTATAAAATTACTAATGAGTTTGTGTGAGTGCCCTGGTGATATAGGGCTTTGTGGCAGGTAGACTGGGAAGATTCTCCTTTACATAAGAAAAGAAAAATGACCCCTGACTTAAAGTTTTCTAGTTAATAACAAACTTGTTTCATTCTGTCAACTAAATAGGAATTGTATTAAATTAGGGTACTATGACGTGTACTCATTTCCTTGTAACTGCAAGACTGCTACCTGCCAGCTGTAATAGAAGCTGGCTGTGAGAATATTTGACTTGCTTAAACTGTGTTAATCCATTAATAACAATATTATTGTTTTTGGGTAGATGCATTGTGGGGGATAAGTGCGTGGAAAACCTGGGTGTTTATGTGTAATTATGTGTAGGTATTTGCAAAGAACCTGTTTTTAAAATATGTAACTTGTAATCATTCACTGGGAAAAATAGGACATGTAATTATGATGTGATTTCTTCTTACATAAAGGGCATTGTTTACAAGGTACATAGGATGTATGGGCAATAATAGAAAGAGGGAAGCTTACAAAAATGAGCTTACAAAATGGGTATAAGTAAGATGTGTGTATATTAAAGCTTATAAGATGTGTGTGTGTGTGTGTGTGAGAGATATGTGTGTGTGGAAGCTTTTCTTCATCCACAAGATATGTTTGGATGTGTATATATGTGATTTGATGGAGAGAAGGGATAATTCTTGAATGGAGACAGAAGCTTAAAGGAAGAGAGAAGCTTGAAAAAAAAGCATGTGTGTCCCATCCATGAGACATTTTGGATGTAGCTTAATGTTTCCTGGGGCTCCTTTTCTGTCCAAAATGCACATTTGCCTTTTTTTTCTGCATCACTTGTTTTTTTAAAGTTGCATAAGCATTATCAGTAACAACTATGTGACAGGCTCAACATTATTTCATCTTAAAATTTTCTCCACCAAAACAATTAGTTCATTTCTTTTAATTTACCCCCAGGAAAGTTCTTAGGACAAGGGCAGAAGGCGGCCATATTTTTTTCCCAAAACATCACAGGAATGGCTTCTAGTTCATTTTCTGTGAAAGTACTTGTTTCATTCTGAAAGCCCTTGAGCTGGGCCTCTACAATTCACTTTGCTCTCAGAACTACTATCTTCTAGGTTCCGACTAGGAATCCTGTTAAACTCCACTTATAGCATTCAACTGTTTTCCAAACCTGAAGTCCAAATCTTTTATATTCCTCTAAAATACAACATGGCCAAGATTCTTCACAGTAATAACATGCTCTCAGATACCAATTTCTCTATTAGTTATTTTTCTATTTCTGTGATAAAATACCATGAGTATAATGGCTGAAAACTAGCTCCAGTTCAAACTGAGTTTCAAACTAAGGTACTATGTAAAAAAGAAAAAAAACTTTAGCCTAACGATTGCTGACAGGATGTCTTGATCACAACTCTGAGGTCAGCTCCATCAACTGTTGAGTCTTGACAGCAATCTAAAGTGGAGGCTGATCTCAGAGCCACCTTGCTCATTTCTCCCAAATTTTCTACCTTCCCCTTATTGCATAATTGTTATCCTAAAATATTAACCATTCACGCATTCTGCTTCTGTAATCTCGCTTAACCTCTGTTTGTTAAAAAATTTAATGAAAAAAAAAACCCCAAACAAAAACAAAAAAACAAAATAACAACAGAAAGCAAACAAAAAAAAACATGATAATGCCTCATGTAACAGAAAGTCCCCAGAGTTCAGATAATTGTTTGTTGTCAGCCCCTGTCTTTCCCCTTTTTGCAGCAGCTCTCAGATTGGTAAAAGAGGCTGTTTTTTCAATGTTGCTATAAATAAATTTGTTATTCACCTTTTCAATTTAAGTTCTGTCTGATGGTTTTCTCATTGGTCTTGAACTTCATTCATAACAATGATCAAAGGGAACTTATGGATGAACAAGTTTATTTGGACTTATGATTCCAGAGGGGTAAGAGTGATGAGTCTATTATTACAGGGAGGCAGAAAAGCATCCCAAGAGCAGGCAAAAGAGTCAGAGATATCCCCACTCCTCTTATTAGGAGTCTCACACAAAGGCCAAGCTAACACCCTGATATATATGCAGAGAACCTAGTGCAGACCCATTTGGGCCCCGTACTTGCCACTTCAGTCTCTGTGAGTCCATTTGTGCCCTGCTTGGCTGATTTAGTGAGTCATGTTCTTCTGGTTTCCCGTATCCCCTCTGGCTCTTACAGTCTTTACTGGGGTTCCCTGAGCTCTGAGGGGAGGAATCAAATGAAGACCTCCAATTTAGACTCTCTTCATAAGTAAAACATTTTCTTAATTAGTGGTTGGTGAGGGAGGGCCCAGACTATTGTGTGTGGTGTCATCTCTGGGCTGGTGGTTCTAGGATCTCTAAGAAAGCAGGTTGAACATGCCATGAGGAGCAAACCAGTAAGCAGAACCCCTCCATGACCTCTGCATCAACTCTTGTCTCCAGGTTCCTGCTGTGTTTGAGTTCCTGTCCTGGCTTCCTTCAATGGTGGATTACAATGTGGAAGTGTAAGCCAAATAAACCTTTTCCTCACTAAATTGCTTTGGTCATGGTGTTTTGTGTAGCAATAATAACCATACCGAAGACAGGATTGTACCTCACTCTACATTTACCTGAAAAATCATTTTTATTAACAGCTAAATAATGCTCCATGTGTTATCACACCACATTTTCATTATCCATTCATCAGGTGATGACATCTGGACTATTTTCAATTTCTGGCTAATACGAATAGAGCAACAATAAATATAATGAGCATACATCTCTGTAATCAGATGTAGAGTCCTTTGGGTCTATGACCAAGACTGATATAGCTAGATCTATGCAGATCTATTTTCGGTTTTTTTTTTTTTTTTTTTTTTAGGATCCTCCACAATAATTTCCATAGTTGTGTGTCTTAGTCAATGTTCTATTGCCAAGAAAAGATACCATAGCCAGAGAAATTCTTATAAAGAAAAACATTTAATTGGGGCTGGCTTACAGTTCAGGGTTTAGTCCATTGTCATCATGGTGGTAAGTGTTGAACATTTATAAACGTGTTTCTCAGCCATTTGTACTTCATCTTTTGAGAATTCTCTGCTTACTTCTATGCTCTGTTTTAAAAGTTGAATTCTTTATTTTCTTAATGTTCAGTTTTTTTTTAGTTCTTTGTATATTCTAGATACTGACCTGCTGACAGATGTATAATCGACAATTTTTTTTTCTATTTTTTAGGCTTCTTCTTTGCCTGAATGATGGTGTCATTTGCCATACAGAAGATTTTTAGCATTGTGAGGTCTGGTTTACTAACTGATAGTTTTAATACCTGTGCTATTGAGGTCCTGTTCAGAAAGTCCTTTCTTGTGGTATTACTGCTCTAGAGGTGGTGGGATCAGGGAGAATTGTACCAATAAACGAGGCATGTCCCATGTTTCATGGGACAGTCAACTTTATTCAGAGCCCCAGACAATTTATACTTTGAGAGTTGAGAAAGGTCATATGAGTAAAATTTTCATATATTCAAGTTGTATACAAGGACATGTCTCATATGGCAAAAACATGTTTTTCCATAGAGGCCATATAACACATAGACTCAGTTTCTATTTTGCAGATTAATTTGAGATATATTGGCATTAGCTCTTCTTTGAAGGTCTGATTGAATTCTGTGCTTGACCCTGCCGTTTTTTTTTAGTTGAGAGGCTTTTAATTACTGTTTCTAACTGGTCTGTTCAACTTGATTATTTCATCTTGATTTAACTTTGATAGGTAGAAAGAAATGTATCCATTTTTTTTAAAGTTTTCCAGTTTAGTGGAGTTCATATTTTTACAGTATGTCCTTATAATTCTGTGAGTTTTCTATGTGTCTGTGTCTTTGATTTCATCTCCAATTATATTAATTTGGATCTCCTCTTCTTTTTGGTTATTTGCTTTGCCATAAGTCTATTGAAGTATCTTTAGTCTGTATTCATTAGGAAAATTGGTTTATAGTTTCTTTCTTTGTTGTGTCTTATGTTTGTTATATGGATACGGAAGGTTGAATGTGAAATGCTCCCTATTAATTCAGATGTTTTAATCCTTGGTACCCGGTTGGTGGAGCTGTTTGGGAGATTTTTAAAACTTTTATGAGGTGGAGGCTTGATAGAGGAAATATATATCATTGGTTGTGGGCTTTTAGTGTTTGTAGCCTTGTCTCATTTCCAGTTTTCTTTCTCTGCCTTATGCTTGTGGTTGGAAATATTTCTCAGCTTCCTGCTCTGATTACCTGCAGCCATTTTTTTCCCTCGCCATATGGACTTTCCATCTCAAACTTTTTGTTTTTGTTTTTGTTTTTGGTTTTTTGAGACAGAGTTTTTCTGTTGTAACTCTGGCTGTCCTGGAACTCACTCTGTAGACCAAGCTGGCCCTGAACTCACAGAGATTCACCTGCCCCTGCTTCCCAAGTGCTGGGATTAAAGGTGTGCACCACCATCTGGCATCCTTCTGGAACTTTAAGCCCAAATAAACTTTTATTTCTACAAGTTGCCTTTGTCATAGTATTTTATTACAGCATCAGGAAATATACTAATATATACTATATATTAAAAATATACTAATATATACTAAACATATATAAATATATATTTATAATAAATAAAAATAATAAATATGTATAATATATATAAATATATATTAAATATATATACTAATATATACTAAAAATATACTAATACACAGAGAAATACTACATTTTTAAGGTGAGTTTGGCAGTGTTGTTTCCCTTTAAAATCAGGGCTCTTTAGAAGACCAGAAAAGATAGAATAAATATGCATTACATATTTATTACACATTACATATACATACATATTACATATACATACAAGTGGTACTTATTATATTGTCTTATATATGGCTTACAATATGGGTTGGGTAATCCAATAATGGCTGAGAACCCAGTATCTGCTCAGTCTGCAAGGGTAGATGCTTTAGTAATCCTGAATTGCAACCAAAGGCCTACAGGATTCCTGGTCCTTAGTCAATATTGAAAACTGAAGAAGCTGGGTTTTTAAGTCATTGAAGGATAATAGCATCAGTGATTGTAGTAGGGTAGATGGGCTTAACCAGAAAGTGATGAAGGCAGGCAGGCAAAAGCAAACATTTTTTTCTCATAGACCTCCTTTTATTTAGGCCACTACTGGAATGTGCTGCCCTCTCTGGAGGAAGGTCTTTCCCCTTGTTTAATTCTTCCAAAGAATACTCCCACAAGCCAGCAAGAGGTGTGTTCTAGCTGATTTCAGATGTAATCAAGTTGACAACTGTTGAGATCAGGCTGTGCCCTGATCTAAGCTACTCTATATTGTGTAAACCAGTGATTTTTTTAAGGCTGTTTCTGAAATACTTCATTTTATAAGCAGTGTCTGTTCTGTTCAGAAAGTCTTCTGTGCCAGTGAGTTCAAGGTTATTCCCCACCTTCTTTTCTTAGATTCAGTGTATCTGGATTTATGTTGAGGTTTTTGTTCCATTTGGAGTTGAGTTTTGTGCAGTGATAACTATGGATCTATTTGTATTATTCTACATGCAGACAGCCAATTAAAGCACCCTTTGTTGAAGATGCATTTCTTTTCTCTTTTCTTCTTCTTTCTTTCTTCTTTCTTTCTTTCTTTCTTTCTTTCTTTCTTTCTTTCTTTCTTTCTTTCTTTCTTTCTTTCTTTCTTTCTTTCTTTCTTTCTTTCTTCCTTCCTTCCTTCCTTCCTTCCTTCCTTCCTTCCTTCCTTCCTTCCTTCCTTCCTTTCTTTTTCTTTTCTTTTTTACAGTGTGCATTTCTGGCTTCTTTACCAATAATCAGGAGTTCAATCTGATTCCATTGTTCAGTGTATCTGTTTTTATGCCAATATCATGTGATTTTATTACTATATCTTGGTAGTACAACTTGAAGTCTGTAGCCATATTTTTATTCATTGGGGTTCATGGCAGAGGACGGTTTATTCTTTGCTAATTCAATCCCTGTTCCTAGAGGGTTTCAGCCTCTGTGCAATTTAATCTTCAAGATGGTAGCCTGGATCTATGTTAATTCTATTGATCCATGAGCATGGGAGATCTTTCCATTTTCGGATATCTTCTTCAATTTCTTTCTTCTATGTGAGCTCTCTCTGTTCCTGTCCGCTTCCATCTCTTTCTGAGCTGTTTCCTGTCTCTGCTTCTACATTCTGAGCGCTGTTTCTATTCTGAACTCACTCCTGAATTGGGATTAAAGGCTTGTGTGCCATCGCTTGCTTCTGAATTGGGTTTAAAGGCATGTACTAACATTCTTTCTACTCTAGAGCAGCCATGCTGCCAGATTAAAAGATTAAATATTCTTCTACACTGTTGTTACAGAAGTTTAGAATAGTGTGTGGGGGGTAGCTGCTTGTGCCTCAAAAGGCTTATCGTTACCCCCAGGATATTTTTTATTATTTGAGGCTATTGTGAAAAGTATTTCCCTGATTTCTTTCTCAGTCCATTTGTCATTTGTATATAGGATAGCTACTGATTTTTGTGTGTTAATTATGTATCCAGCCACTTTGCTGAATGCATTTCTCAGGTATAGGAGTGTCCCAGTAGAAATTTTTAGAGTCACTTGTGTATAATATCATATCACCTGCAAATAATGATATTTTGACATCTTTCTTTCCAATTTGTAGTCCCTGGATCTCCTTCAGTTGTCTTATTGCTTTAGTTAAGACTTCAAGTTCTATGTTGAATAGATATGGAGAGAGTGAACAACCTTGTCTTGTTCTTGATTTTAGTGGAATTGATTTGAGTTTCTCACCATTTAATTGGATGCAAGCTATAGGTTTGCTGTAAACTGTCTCTATTATGTTTAGATATGTGTCTTGTATCCCTGATCTCTTCAGGACTTTTTATCATGAAGAGTTGTTGTATTTTGTCAAAGGCCTTTTCTGCATATAATGAGATGATCATGTTTTTTTTTCTTCCTGTTGGTTTATATGGTAGATTACATTTATGAATTTTCATAAATTGAAGTATCCCTACATCTTTGGGATGAAGCCTTCTTGACCATGGTAGATGATTTTTTGATGTGCTCTTGGATTTGGCTTGCAAGTATTTTATTGAGTGTTTTTGTAATTTTCTTTCTTGTTGGGTCTTTATGTGGTTTGGGTATCATCATAACTGTGGCCTCATAAAATGAATTTGGCAATGTTCCTTCTGCTTCTATTTTGTGGAATAATTTGAGAAGTATTGGCATTAACTCTTCTTTGAAAGTGTGGTGAAATCCTATGCTAAAAGTATCTAACCCTGGGCTTTTTATTAATAATTTGAGTTTTGTACAATATCTCGATAACACCTTCTTCCCATTCCTCTCTACTCTACCAAACAACAACAAAAAAAAAGATAATTAACCTCAAGATTTGTGGCAGGAGTATGGATGATGGGCTTCACCATGGTCTTTGGAGGCAGGAAGCTGCTCTGATTGTGAACTTTGACCTGGACCACACTAGCTCAAGATGAAGCATGACAGAGTTCAACCTGAAGTTGGGCCTCACTGCCCAAACCAGGGCACTGAGCAGGGTCCCTGGTATCATGTAAGCACCAGGGCCTCATGCAGGCAACCAGTCATCCTTCAGGGACTGGGACTTCACATAGGCACCTGGTCATTCAGCAGTCACCAGGACTTCCCACGTGCATCAGTGCCTCCCACAGGAACCTGGGCATTCTGCAGGGACCAAGATATCCCACAGACAGCCAAATATCCTCAGGTACCAGGGCTCTCTGCAGGCACCAGGACCTACCACAGGCACCAGGGGATCCCACATACCCAGGCATCACTCAGGCACTCAGCAATTCCACAGACAACTGGACATCATGCAGGCAACCAGTTTCCCCACAGGCAACTATGGGCATCTGGTCATCCCAAAAACACCCAGAAAGTCCACAGGCATTAGGGCCACTTGTGGACACAAGGGCATCCAGCAGGTTCCCAGACATCCTGCAATCACCTGGCCATCTCTCGAGTACCTGGATATCACACAGACACCCAGTCATTTGACAGTCACTTGGGCCTCACGCAGGCACAAAGGCCTCCCACTGGCACCTTGAGTTCCTACAGGCACTTGGACATCCTGTAGGCATCAGGACCTCTCACAGGAACCAGGACCCCCCACAGGTACCAGGGCATCACACAGGCATCCAGATATCTCATTGGTATCAGGACTTCCTCCAGGCTCCAGGGCATCTAGCAGATGCCTGGGCATCATGCAGGCACTGGGTCAACCCACAAACACCCAGGCATCTCAAAGGTATCTGGAAATCCTAAAGACACCCGGAAGTCCTGTAGGCACATTGACATCACCCAAGCACTGAGATGTTCCTCAGGCACCTGAGTATCACACAAGCACCCAGTTATTTGGCAGTCACCTGGGGCTCCTGCAGGCACCATGGCCTTCCTCAGGTACCTGGATAACCCACAGACACTCAGACATCCCATAGGCACCAAGACTTTCTGTAGGCAAAAGGGCATCCAGCAAGATTCTGGGAATCCTGCAGACAACCAGGTATCATTCAGACTCTGGGCCAATCTGCAGACACCTAGACATTTCACAGGTACCTGGCTATCCCACGGGCACTTGGAAATCCTGCAGGCACACTGACATCACACAAGCACCTGGTCCTCTGGCAGTCACTTGGGCGTCCTGCAGGTACCAGGACCTCCAACAGGGACCCGGAGTTCCTGCAGGCACCCAGACATCCTGAAGGCACCAGGATTTTCTGCAGGTATCAGGGCATCTAGCAGTCACCCAGGCCTCCCACAGGCACCAAGGCCTCTCACAGACATCTGGAGTTCCCATAGGCCCTCAGGCATCCTGTAGGCATCAGGGCCTTCCATGGACACCAGGACCTCCTGCAGGCACCAGGGTATCAGACAGGTGTCTGGACATTCCACAGGTACCAGGACTTCCCCCAGGCTCCATGGAATCACACAGATGCCCAGGCACTGGGCGAACCTACAGACATCCAGATATCTCACAGGCACCTGGATGTCCCATAGATACCCAGACATCCTGTAGGCACATGGACATCACATAAGCACCTGATCATCCAGCAGTCACCAGGGTCTCCCACAGGCACCAGGGCATCCCACAGGAGCCTAGACATCCCACAGACACCAGGACTTTCTACAGGCACCAGGATATCCCCGGGCTTCAGGGGATCCCACAAAAACCTAGGCATCATGCAGGCTCTGGGCTAACCTACAGACACCCAGACATTTTACGGACATCTGGCTCTCCTTCAGGCACCCACACCTGCAGGCACACTAACATCACACAAGCACTCAGATATTGTAAAGACACCCAGGGCCACATCCTTTAGATACACTAGATATCATACAAGCATCCGGTGATCCCAGTCACTTGGGCCTCCTAAAGGCCCCTGGACTTTCCACAGTCACCTAGACATCCTGTAGTCACCAGATCTTCCTAATGGTATCAGGATCTCTCATGGGTATCAGGTATCAGGGCAACACACAGGTTCCAGGAAATCTGACTAATGCCCAGGCATCGCTCTGGCAGTGGGCCTACCCACTGTCACATGGACATCTTACAGGGACCCGGATATCCTGCAGGCAATAGGACATCCCACAGGCATCAGAACCTCCCACAGGCTCCCAGACCTCCCATAGTCACCTGGGCCTCCTGCATGCATCTGGCCCTCCCATAGGGACCTAGCTATCCCCCAAGGATCTGGTCCTCCTGCAGGTGCCTGGTCACATCACAGGCACCCATATGTCATGTAAGCACCCAGACTTGATGCAGGCCCCTGGACTCCAGGCAGGCATCCAAAGTTCATGCAGGCACCAAACAGCCTGCCAGAACAAGTACCCCATGGAGCCAGGCTCAAGCATCTGTAGAATTATGGTGTCTAATTGTTCTGGTTCACATGAGATTTTTGAGGTTTCTGAGATCTTTTTCAAAGGGAGAAGACCCAACCCTCAGTGTGGAATATTCTTCAGCTGGGACATCTTGCTGAGGCTCAGGATCTGGGTGATCCAGGTCACTTCTTGCCTGAGATCCTATTGTTGCACACATGGCTCCCTTATTACCCTTATTGCCATCCGTCCTGCTGCCTTGGCCTTTGTGCTTGCAACTGTTGATTTCACCATAGTCCATGGTCTCCCCTGCCCCATTAGGGAGAGTACTATGCATAGCAGCTACTGTCTCAGGAGTGGTAGAATTGACCTGGTGGGCAGTGAAAAGGCCAGGAGTCTGTTAGTCACCAGAGGACAGGTCCTTCATGTGGATACTCAGTCCAGGAAATGAGAGATACTCTTCAGCTGGGCTATTATGTCATTACTCTGGGTCAGGGTGATCCTGCATCTTTGGCAGTTAGTTTGGGGGCATGACCTGGTCCAGCTCCATACTGCTGCATCCCACCCTGCCCTTATTGTCTACAACCTCTGGTGCATGCTCTCTATTCACCCACCAGGGAGAGCAATACAAGTGGCAGTCATGGCCATGGGAGGTAAAAAACTGACCTGACAGACAGTGGGGAGGCTAGGACCTGACCAGGCACATGTGCACCCATTCTCCTGGTCCCTGAATATGTGAGGAGCCAAAGGAGACCTGAATGGGATCACATACAACCACCAGAGCACTGCCAGATTCTACCCACTGTACACAGCCATCTTGGGACCCTCCAGTGGCTCTCATCCTGCAAAACAGACCCCCCTCACAGCCTTCCTCCTTCATGTCTCAGGCAGCACCCATGGGCTGAATAGTACCACAGCCTGTTAGGCAGCCATGGTGCCCAGCAGGCCTGCTCCAGTATCTCTCCACTGGTTTCTGCCCTGTCTGTGCATTCCTGATTCTCCTTCCAGCTCACTCCTCTATGCCTCTGGCAGGAACTGTGAGCTGACCAGCTGAATCTGTGGACCAAATCTGTGGGCACAGTAGGAGCCCTGGGCCTTGCAGGCAGCAATGTGGCACATGGGTCACCCTGTGGAGGTGCTGCTTCCCCAGCCTCTGCTCCCCACTTTCCTCTTCTAAACCCAACATCCCATTCTGCTATATAGATCTGTTGCTGCCACTGTGTCTTTCCTACCACTCTGGATTCTCATAGTTTATGTTTTTGGACCTGGTGCCAATGTAGAATCTCACATTCCATAAACTCATGAGGGGCCATGGACTTCCTGAGTAGGGTTCTGAGTGGGAGGTGGTGGGGTGGCTCCAGATTCCTGACAGAGCCTGCTTGCCACCTTGCTACCATCTTGAATCTTGTGTGGGTTCACAGACTTTTAATGACTGCTTCTATTTCATTAGGAGTAATAGGTCTATTTAAATTGCTCATCTGATCTTGATTGAACTTTGGTAAGTGGTACCTATCAAGAAAATTATCTTTTAGATAATTTTCATTTAAATTTTCCAATTCAGTTGACTACAGGTTATTATTATTTTTTACTATGTCCTTATGATTCTTTGAATTTCCTGTGTCTGTTGTTATATTTCCCTTTTTGTTTTGATTTGTTAATTTGAATATTCTCTCTCTGTCTTTTAGTTTGGATAAGGGTTTATCTATCCTGTTGATTTTTTTCGAAGAACCATCTTCTTGTTTTATTGATTCTTTCTTTGTTCTCTGTTTCTGTTTTATTGATTTAAGCCCTGAGTTTTATTATTTTTTGCAGTATTCTCTCGGGTGTGATTTCTTCTTTTTGTTGTAGAGTTTTCAGGTGTGCTATTAAGTTGCTAGTATGAGATCTCTTCTTTTTTTTCTGTAGACACAGTGGCATGAATTTATCTCTTAGAAAAGCCTTTATTGTGTCCCATAAGTTTGAATATGTTGTATAATCATTTTCATTCAATTTTAGAAGACCTTTGATTTCTTTCTTCGTATCTGTCTTTGACCCACTTTTCATTAAGTATACAGTTGTTCAGTCCCCAAGAGTTTGTAAGTTTCCTATTGTTTATTTCCAGCTTTCATTTGTGGTGATCGGATAGGCTGCAGGGAGTTATTTCAATTTTCTTGTAACCGTTGAAAGTTGCTTTGTGTCCAAGTATGTGGCCAATTTTGGAGAAAGTTCCATGAAGTGTGAGATGAAAGTATTTTTTTTTTTGTATTTGTATGAAATGTTGTTTAGATATGTTAGGTCCATTTGGTTTATAATCTTTGTTGGTTCCAATATTTCTCTGTTTAGTTTTTGTCTGGATGACCTGTCCATTGTTGAGAGTGGGTTGTTGAAGTCTTCCACTATCAGTGTGTGTAGATCAATATGTGATTTAAGCTGTAGTAGTGTTTCTTATGCAAATCTGGATGCCCTTATGTTTGGGGCAGAGCTGTTAAGAATTGAACTATCCTCTTGATAGTTTTTTCCTTTGATGAGTATGTAGTGTCCCTTCCTATTTCTCCTGACTAGTTTTGGTTTAAAGTCTATTTTGTTAGATATTAGAATGGCTATACCAGCTTGCTTCTTGGGTCTATTTACTTGGGAAATCTTTTCTCAACCCTTTACCTTGAAGTAATGTCTATCATTGATGGTGAGGTGTGTTTCTTGGATGTAGCAAAAGGATGGGTCCTTTTTTCAGATCCATTCTGTAAGTCTATGCCTTTTTTATTGGGGAATTGAGAGCATTGATGTTGAGGGATATCAATGGCCAACGATTGTTGACTCTTGTTATTTTGTGGTTGTTGTTGGGAGTGATGTTTTCCTTTTTTGGGGGGGGCTTTATTGTTCTGAGATTATTTATTCCTTGTGTTTTCATGGGTGTAGTTAACTTTTTAGGTTGGAGTTGTGCTTCTAGCATCTTCTGTAGGGCTAGATTTGTAAATAGACATTGTTTAAATTTGAACTTATCATGGAATATCTTGTTTACTACATTTTTGTTGATTGAAAATTCTGCGGGATATAGTAGTCTGGGCTGGTATCTATGGTCTCTTAGAGTCAGCAGCACATCTGCCTAGGCTCTTCTGGCTTTTAGAGTCTCCATTGAGAAGTCAGGTGTAATTCTAATAGGTCTGTTTTTTTACGTTTCTTGATCTTTCTTCCTTGCACCTTCCTTCCTTCCTTTTTTTCTTGAGACAGGGTTTCTCTATTGTAACTCTGGCTGTCCTGGAACTCACTCTGTAGATTAGGCTGGCCTCAAACTCACAGGGATCCTGGCTTTGCCTCCCCAGTGCTGGGATTAAAGACATGTGATACCACTGCCCGTACTTCTTTGCAGCTTTTAATATTCTTTCTTTGTACTGTATGTTTAGTGTTTTGTTTATTATGCTGAGGGAACATTCTTTTTTGGTCTAGTCTATTTGGTGTTCTGTATTCTTCTTGTATTTTTACAGGCACCTCCTTCTTTAGGTTGGGAAAATTTTCTCTTTTATGATTTTGTTGAAAATACTTTTTGAGCCTTTGAGCTGGACTTCTCCTTCCTCTGTTCCTATTGCTCTTAGGTTTGGTTTTTTCATAGTGTCCCAGATTTCCTGGATATTTCATGCCAGGAGTTTTTTAGATTTAACATTTTCTTCAACTGATACATCTATTTCTTCTATCATATCTTGTATTCTGTTGTTGAAGCTTGCCTCTTTAGTTCCTGTTCAAATTCCCAAATTTTTCATTCCCAGAATTCCCTGAGTTTGTATTTTCTTTATTGATTCTATTTTCATTTTTAAGTCTTGATCAGTTTTATTCATTTCCTTCCATTGTTTGTTTGTGTTTTCCTGGCTTTTGAAAAGGGAATTTATGGGCTGGGGGATGGTTCAGCAGTTAAGAATACTGACTGCTCTTCTAGAGATCCTTAGTTCAATTCCCAGCCACCACATGGTGGCTTACAACCATCTATAATGGGATTTGATGCCCTCTTCTGGCATACATCCAGATAGAGTACTCAAATACATAAATAAATAAATAAATCTTAAAAAGGAATTTATTAATTTCCTCCAGTTATTTGTATTTTCCTGCATTTTTAAATAATACTTTTATTAATAATTTGAGTTTCATACAATGTATCTGAACCACACCCTCTTTCCATTCCTCTCTGTTTCACCCTTTTACTCTAGTGCCCTCAAAAAAATAAATAAAAAATAAAAGAAAATTAACTCCAGCTAGTGTGGCAGGAACATGGATCATGGACATCACCACTGTTCCTGGAGGCAGCAGGCTGCTCTGATAGCGGACATTCACCTGGCTCATACTATCCCAAGACCAAGCATGATGAAATTTGACCTGAAATTGGGCCTCACTGCTCAAACCTGCAGGCACCCAAGCCTCCAGCAGGCACATGGACATGGCCCAGACACCCAGACACTGAATGGTCACCCAAATATCCTTCAAGCACCGGGGCATCTCACAGATACCCAGACATGCTGTAGGTACCAGGGCATCTAGCAGGTACCTGGACAGCCCACAGGCAGCAGGATATCCCACAAGCACCATGGCACCCCAAAGGCTTCAGGACATCCCACAGACACTGGGAATCATGCAGGCATTGGACCAACCTGCAGACAGACACCCAGATACCTCACAAGGACCAGGGCATCCTGCAGTGTCCAGGGCATCTCACAGATGCCCAGACATCATGCAGATACTGGGCCAACCTGCAGACACCTAGACATTGTTTAGGTGGCCTGACACTACACAGGTACCCGGACATCCTACAAGCACTAGGGCCTCCCACAGGCACCTGGACAGCCCACAGGCACTGGGAATCCCACAGGCAAATGATATCACACAGGCACCAGAACCTCCTGCAGGCACCTGACCTCCCATAGGCACTCAGGCATACTGCAGATGCCTGACATCCTGCAGGTACCAGGACAACACACATGCACCAGGACTTCTTGGCACTTGGACATCTTGTGGGTAATCAGACATACCACAGGCACTGGGACATCCTGCAGATGTCTGGACTTTCCACAGGCACCAGGGCCTCCATGGATATTCCACAAGTACCTAGACACCCTTCAGGCACTAGGGCCTCACACAGGAACCAAAACCTCTTGTGGGCATCAGGGTACCCCTTTAGGCACTCAGACATCCTACATACAACTGGATTTCCTGTGGGCACCAGGACAAACCCCAGGCTGCAGGAATCCTGCAGACACCTGGGCATCATGCAGGCATTGGGCTAACTTGTAGACATCAGACATCTCACAGGCACTAAGATATCCTGAAGGCACTAGGATGTCTCATGGGCTCTAGGACATCCTGCAGATGCCTGGACATCCACTGCCAGCAGGACTTCCCACAGGCACCAGGCCCTCTTACAGGCACCAGGCCCTCTCACAGGCACCCAGACATCCTGCAGGCACCAGGGCCTGCCAGAGGCACCAGGAACCCTGCCATGGGCTCTAGGGCATCCTAAGATGCCTAAATATCACACAGGTGCTCAGCCACCCTGCAGACACCTGGACATCATGTAGGCCCCCAGTTTTCCCTCAGGCACCTGGCCATTGTACAGATATTCTGACCTCCAGCAAGCACCAGGGCATCCCACAGGCATCTAGTCATTCCACAGGCACCAGGAGCACCAGGGCACAATGTAGGTTCCTGGACATCATATAGGTACCAGGATGTTCCCCTGCTCTAAGGAATCCTTCAGATGCCCAAGGTCCAAGGTATACTGCAGATGTCAGGGCACCATGCAGGCACTGGGAAAACCTGCAGACACCTACACATCTTACAGGCACCAGATATCCCACAGACACATGGACCTCACACAGGTACCTGGCCATTCCTCAGGCATCTCGACATTTTGAGGGTATCAGGACTTCACTCAGGTATCAGGGCATATAGAAGAATAGGCCTGAGTGAAAGCTAGGAAAGGTCTATATTCCAGGGGTCTACATTCAGAGGTCTTTGTGCTCTGGATGGAATGTAAACACACCTTTAACACCAGTGTTCAGAAGGCAGTAGTGGTCCATGCCTTTAATCCCTAAGACATAAACAGAGTATGAAAGCAGACATAGGAAGAAGAGTTTAGGAGTCAGTGTCAGATTGGATGTGACTCTGGAATGAGTCAGAGTGAAGGACAGGCAAAGCGACTCATCAGAGGAAGAGTTAGCAGAGTGTGTCAGAGCAATGTCCAATTCTCACGAGGAAAATGTGGGGCTCTCAGCTCAGAAAAGGATCAGTTAGAGAAAAATCAGTTATAGCTCAGTATGGAGCAGTGAGAGCTCACAGAGACACAGAAGCAATCTGCAAGGTCTGAGTTCAGAGGAAGCTAGTCAGAGTGGCTCAGACAGCAGTGGAGGCTTAAGAGTAGATTGTATAGAGGCTGAAATGCTCCAGGGCTCTAGTACTAAGGACTGGCAATTTAACTGGACAAAGAATAAAAGCCTCTGGTTTGAAGCAATGTCTACATCTGGTGTGATTTTATATCTACAAGGGCATCCCACAGATGCCCAGATATCACACAGGTACCAGCCATTTTGCAGACGTCTAGAAGTCATGGTGCACCTGGTCTCCCTTTAGTCTCGCAGACATTGTACAGCCATCTGGCAACCCCTAAGGCACCCAGATCTCATGTAGGCACCCCAATATCCCTCAAGCATCAGGGCATCCTGAAGGTCCCCAGACATCTTGTGGGCACCAGGGCCTTCCACAGGCACCTGGGCATCATGTAGGCACCCAGACATAAAGCAGACACCAAGGCCTGGATAGACATCTGGACATTTCACAGGTACCCAGACCTCTCAAATGCACCCAGCTCTTCTGCAGGAACATTGTTATCCCATAGGGATCTCTCGCAGGCATTCCACAGGCACCTAGATGTCAAGCAGGCACACAGACTTCATGCAGGCCCCTGGACTCTAGGCATGCACCTCAACTTCATGAAGGTACCAAATGCCAGAATGCCAGAATGAGCGCTCCATGAAGCCAGGCTCATGCACCAGGTGAACTTTAACTGTGTCAGCCATGCAGACAAATCTCTAATTGTCCTGGTCCACGTGAACACTTTGAGGTTTCTAAGATCCCTTTCAAAAGAAGGAGACTCATCTCCTAGTATGGAATATTCTTTAGCTGGGACATCTTGCCGTTGCTCAAAATCAGGGTGACCCCGAAGTTTGGCAGAGTGTTTGGGGTCAGGACTTGCTCGAGCTCCAGTTTTTACACACCCACTTTATCACACTTATCACCATCCATTCTGTGGTCTTGGCCTTTGCGCTTGCAGCCCTTAGGTAGTGCCATAATCCCAGTTCTCCCTGTCTCTGTCAGGGAGAATACTACGCATAGCAGCCACAGCCACAGCCACAGTCACAGGAGCAGCAGATTTGGCCTGGCAGGCAATGAAGAGGCCAGGAGAATCCGTTGATAACTAGAGAACAGGTCTCCTGTGTGGATACTCAGTCTAGGAGATGAGACATTCTTCAGCTGGGCTATCCTGTTATTGTTCAGGAGCAGGGTGATCCTGTGGTTTGACAGTTAGTTTGGGGGCAGGACCTGGTTCAGCTCCGGACTGCTACATCCTGCCTTCATTGTCTGGCCTTTGTTCCTCCCCTACCCATCAGGGAGGGTAATACTAGTAGCAGCTGTAGCCATGACCACAGAGCAGAACTTGCCTGGTAGGCAGTGGAGAGGCCAGGAAGATATGATGGTAGTCTGAGGACCTATCCTTTGTCTGTCCTGCTTGTGCACCCATGCCTCTCCCCACATCTAGCCATGTGTCTCCTATCAGTGCTTGGCACCCTTACCCTGTCTGCCTGGCTCCCTGGTCTGCCTCTCTTTGCAGTGTGCATGCTCCATTCTCAGAGTGGCAGCTCCAGCCTGGCAGGTCACTACAGTGTTGTAGAAGTTTAATTTTAGTTATGTATAAAGTAATTGTTTTATGCACTGTTGGGTGAGGGGCTCCCTAGGACTTGGAGTTTTGTATTGTTTGCAGGTGTTAGATTTATGTGGAGGATGTTTGATAATGATTTGCATGTGCTATCAATAGAACACCTGAGGAGTTCTATATCAATAAAAACACCTGAGCAGAGATACTCAGGATTCCACTGTCAATTTGGCACCTGTAATGACAGTAGTTCCCTCTGCTAAGGTCTGGCAGATTTTGCACCTATGAAAAATGCCTCCTTGTCTTCTTTGATGAACCATCACAGTGATGTACTGCTACACTACAGGACTGCAAGGTCGTGGCTTCAGCCTCGTGGCATCTCAAGCACCCTTTTCTCTCAGGGATGCCGAGATCTCTTGTCCTCTATCCTGTTTGCAACTTTGTCTCCAGTTCAGTGTCCTCAGCACAAGCCAAGCCTGCAGGCTCACTCCAGTATCCTTCCTCTCCACCCAGCCAGCTGACCTTCCAGGTGTGTGACTGATTCTGAGTCTTTCTAATCATTCTTAATTCACTACGTCCTCCTGTCTGACTAGGCACCAGTGTAGTTCTCCTGGTCCACAAGTATATGAGGAGCTGGGGGCGACCTGAGCAGGGGTGATAGGCAACAGCTAGAGCCCTGATGAGTTTTGCTTACTGCCCTGCCACCATCTTGAGTTATGTCTATGACTCTGATCCTCTATCCCAGACTCCTAGCACCACCTGTCTCTTCCCTGTCTTGGGGAGCACCCATGGGCTGAGTGGGGGCCCTGGCCTGTCAGGTAGCTGTGGTGCCTGGCAGGCCTCTCCTGATCTCTCTATTGTGGTTTCTGCCCCACTTCTCCATTCCTGACTCATTCCTCCATGTTATGGGCAGGACTCACAGTCAGAACTCATGGGTAGAACCTGCCAGCCGAGTGGTAGCCCCTACCACCTTGTAGGTAGCGATGAAGCACCATGGGCCTGCCAAGCAGAGGTGCTGGACCCTGCTCTCAGCTTGCCTTTTCCATGGTCAAAAATGCAGTTCCATTCAATCATATTTCCTTTCTCCATTCACGGTTCAAGTTTCCTCCAGAGCTGTTACCCCTTCTGTGTCTTTCCAACCTTTTCAGATTCTCATAGTTTTCCTTGCTGGACCCAGCACATGAGAGGCTGTGGTCACCTTGAGGGGGCGCAGTGGGGCAGGTTCTAGAGCCCTAATGGACTCTGCTTGCTGCACTGCCGCTATCTTGAATCCTCCCCTCTTTTCTCTTTCCTGCTTCTCTTTAAGGAATGTATGTTCATTTCATCTTTAAGGATCTCCATCATCTTCATGCGGGCAGTTCTAAGGTCTTTTTCTTGTGCTTCAGCTATGTTGGTATATTCTGGGCCTGCTATGATAGGCTAGATGAGCTCTAGTGGAGAGATATATTGCCCTTGCTGTTATTGATTGTATTTTTCACTGGTGACTAGGCATCTAGGATTTGATTTCTGGATTTGTCTTTGTTGGGTGGATGTTTTGTTCCTTGGTTTCTGTTTCCTCTATGGATTTTCAGAGTGTGATGGCTGTTTATTGCCTAGTAGCAAATTTTCTTTGGACCTGATAACTTGTGGCCACAGGAGGTGCCTGGTAAAATGTGTTTCTGGGTATCAGGAGCTGACATTTAGGAATGGGGATAGGCTAGGGATATGAAGGGGTTCACAGTGGGGAGAAGAGGCAAGTATTCAACCAGCATCTGTTTGCTTCATCTGTTTGGAATAGGGGGAGATAGTGAAGAGAGGTCACTCCAAAGATTCTGCTATAGAGTTGGGGATGAGACTAGAGGAACAGACTAGAAGAACAGAGGGAATGGGTAAGATCTACAGATAGTATACCCTCTTCTCTGGTAGGAATGGTCTGTGGGTTAACAGAGAATGCCTGTTGGAGTTGGGGGCTGGGATAAAGTAACAAGTAAGGAGAGAGATTTTAGGAGGGGAAGGTCTGTGAAGTCCACAGGAGATGAGAGCAGAGAGGGAAGGAAGGCTGCAGCACATAATCTGTTGCAGAGGTAGAAATGAAACTGGGGAACTGGGTCTGAGGGATAGGAGGGAGTGGGGAATGTATTCAGGTAGCTTACCTGTTTCTCTGGCCTGCTCAGCCCTTGTGTTCACGGGGAATGATAGCTGGTGTTGGAGTCTTGGGCACTGTGATGAGTTGTGGGGAGGAAGGTTGCAGGAGAAGATATTTGTGATCTCTTGGGGATTGGATCAGAGAGGAAAGGGAGATTGCAGTCAGTTTTCTGTTACAGAGCTGGGGCTTGGATCTGGGGGAACAGAAGCAGAAGAGAAAATCAAGGACTGCAGTTCTTGATACCTTTTCCCTACTTCTTGGACTCAAACAGAATTCCCAGGACAGTCCAAGGAGAGGTGTGGACAGCTCGTAACTGATAGACTGACTATGTTATTAAATCTGTTATAGCTTTTAAAATAAGTTGCACAAACAGAAACATAAAGAACTGTGTCTGCTGGAGGTAAGGAATAATGCTGGTAGAGAGTTGTTAGTCAAGGGATACATAATTAGACTGGGGAGTAATAAGTTCAATAGAGTTATTGTACAGCATGCTAACTACAGTCGACTATATAATATTTCAGTCTTGAATAGTGTAATGTTAAATGTTCGAACCATAAAAATATAACTGCAAGATGATATATTTGTTAATTAACTGTATTTAACCACTGAAAATATACATTTACTTCAAAACATCATGTTGTGCACAATAAATATGTACAATTGTAGATATCAACTTTTTTAAAAGTTAAAAACAAATGATATCGAAAAATAAAAGGCATGTAAACTAGATGCTCAGCATGTGTTTAGAGATATTCTTTTATTTTAATGTTAATTTTTATTAGTATTTACTGTTAAGATAATATCAGTAGAATTAAAGACTACTTTGGATTCAAAAGTACCATTTGATTCTGAAAGTTAAAAGTTTAAAAAACAAACCAAATAGTAAGAAAGGTGTTAATAACTACTGCAAAAAATAGGCTACAGTTGCAAAAAGAATAGCTTTGTGTCAAAATGGTTTGATTCAAATAGGTTAAAAATAGAATGTTGGTATATTTGGAGAATAAAGAAATCAATAAATTAATGTAATACATCCTAAGATGAAGGATTTATGAATATAATGATTATTATTATTATTAATAATGATTATTATTCAATATATATTTTAATAGTAGTCAATTCTATGCATTAAGTATAAAGTTGGGCAATAGTTTCTGCATATTCCTCTAAGCTATAGGTTTATAAATTATTTTTCTTGGGAAAGTTTTTCACTGTGAAATAAAGGAAAATATCTTTAAGTTTCAGATTTAAGATATATATATACATATATATGTATATATATATATATATATATCCTAGAGCCAAGGAAAATTGAGACATGGAGATGCTTTGACAAAGTAAATAGTACAAAAAAAAAAAGAGAAAGTACAAAATTTACTTCTAAAAGTCCCTTTTGCCCTAATGCTAATAGCTTCCTATTGAGCAAACAGCACAAGCCACCCTGGGGATTTCATCTGCTACTCTTAGTGGATTAATTATTTCTTGCAAATTCTTAATGGAAGCAATTCTCCAGATATTTTTCTCTAGAAACTTTGAAGAAGACTGAAAGTTAATGACTGACTTCAGTTTACTAACTGATTCCTAGGAGAAAAGGCATTTGTAGTTCACATCACCATGGCTAGCATTGTAATTTTAACTGCTTGTATACATGAATCAGGAATTCTGTTAGGACATACATTTAAAAACGAACAACTATGTTACTGATAATTATTTTCTTGCTAATATATTTCATTTACACAAGCATGATCCTTAATATGAACCATATATTATTAGAAGGTAATTTTTTGTTATTTTGTCTTTGAAATTATAATGCAATTATATAATTTTCCCTCCTCTTTCCTCCATTCAAACTCTCCCATATACCCTTCTTTGCTTTCTTTCAAATATATGGCCTCTTTTTTTACATTAATTGTTGTTTCATAAATATATGTGTACGAGGATATACATAAATACTCCTAAGTACATAAATGCAGCCTGCTCAGTCTCTATCATCGTACCTGTATGTCTGCTTTCGGGGCTGACCATTTGGTATTGGATAATTCATTGGTGTACTCTTCCTGAGGGAGACTATTTTTCTCGTTCTCAGCATTCCTTAGTTTTCTCTAGTTCTTTGTGTAGGATTACAGAAGAGGGTGAGGAAAAATTATAAGAGCCAGAGGATTAGAAAGTTTGCTGTGAGATTTTGTCTCCTATTAATGTCAGAAGATACATCCATAAAATCTCACCAACATAACTACCTAAACATAAGCTGAGCAAAGATGATGATAATAGATGTATAAAGTTATTTCTTAAAATTAGTAATTGCCATTAATGACAATAAAGTTTCTTTTCATTTTTTGTTTAAAAACAAATGTCAAGAAACATGAAGTTTCTATACAATGGATGGTACAGAAAGCATTTGCACAATAATCCCATTTGAAACCATCTCAATTTCATGGACATAGGAGAAAAATGTGAGATGTATTTCTTTTAAGATATTTTTTGATAAAATATTGACTATTATCTAAGAAGCTCCCTTGATTATTGGATATATCTATCTAATATGTTTATGTTTAGCATGAAGTTACTATTATCTTGTTATTGTTATTAATGTAACAAGATCTAAAAACAGAACTTATTAATGGTGTTTTCTGCCAAAACTTTTTCCTAAAAATTCATTTCCATTCAGTGGTATCGATGAAGTCAATTGTTAGTTATTAAGGACATTACATTCTCAGTTAATCTATTTTGAGATCCTACTCCTAAAAAGCCATTGTGTTGTAACAGACTTACGGTTTCTATCAACTCAAATTATCTTTCATAGTAACTGTGAATATGAAAATGTAAAATATTATCTCCTTTCCCATTGTCCTTCTGGCTCCCATTTTATATGGCCATTAAATTTTTACTTGACAATAATAATTATATATAATTATAGAATGTGATGTTATGTTATGAGAGTATATCTATTGTAGAATAACTTCATTTGCCTTATTAACATCCATCACTTTTTACTTTTCATTACTTTAAGGTGAAAATATTTAAAATCAACTCTCTTTAATGGGAGATACATATCACAGTCCTCACTTCAAGGCTCAAGGATCTTTATAGAAGAGAGGGTAGAAAGGACATAAGATTCAGAGGTGGTTGATAACATCAGGGAGATAGTATTCCCCAGGGAACAGGGAAATTACACATATGAATTCACAGTGGTTATGCCCAAGACTTCCCCAAGCTCCAACCAGACAAAGTTTAAGCACGGTGGAGATAGGGATGTGGTCATGAAATCCCACCAGGCTAAGGATTGGAAGTGGGCACAGGCAGACTAAGGCTCAGGGAGTTCATTTGCCTAGACCTGGTTCTTCTGCAAGAGGAGTAAGTACTCTTAACTGCTGAGCCATTGCTCTAGCCCCACCCCAATATTTTCTTTATATGTTAATATATGGATTGTGGGGCTGTCCTAGAGCTAAGAGGGGCTGAAGTGTGCTTTGAACCCCAGAATTCTCACTCTGAGAGAGGAAGGTATTGGGCTGCTCCCCTTTCTTACTCTGACAACTCCAACAGCTAGCTCCAATGCTGCTGTGCTTCACAGAATGCTACTGATAAGATTCAAGGGATGTGGCCTGATTGATGCTTTTCCCACCTCTTTAGCTGGAAGGCCTTGGGCTGAGCTCTCTAGTCTGTAGCAGGGAGACCCAAGAAGGTAAACCTCTCTCTCCCCATTTTTTACCCATCATAGCTGCCATTCGTCAATGCATAGGCCCTCCTAAATCAGGATCCACTAAGGATGCCACACTTCCTTCAAAAGAGGGAGGTAGTTGCCCTGGGGATTGCCCTATTGCTGATTTCTTGGTCCTTCAAAAGACCATAGATGACACTCCTAAAATGG
Source organism: Cricetomys ansorgei (assembly GCA_026225945.1). Classification (NCBI taxonomy): domain Eukaryota; kingdom Metazoa; phylum Chordata; class Mammalia; order Rodentia; family Nesomyidae; genus Cricetomys; species Cricetomys ansorgei. Next base: position 26,921 of record JAMJFZ010003781.1, read on the forward strand.
TTATTCCCTCAGCTCCAATAGCCCATCCTAGCTCAGTCCTGTATCCTCTTTTACTTCCTTATGACCCACCACAAAACTTCAGTGACATTCCTCCCGTTTCTCAAGTACTCCTTAAAATAACATTGTGGGGGGTGTCACCAGGACTGCTTGCAGGCACAAGGATCTCCTGTAGGCACCAGGAAGTTCCACAGAAGCACAGGCATTATGGAGGCACCCAGCCAACCCACAGACATCCAAACATCACATAGGCACTCAATTTTTCCCACAGTCATCCACAGGTATCTGGTCATCCCACAGGCACCAGGGCCACCCACAGGTGCCTGGGCATCCAGCAGGCACTCAGACATTCTGTTGACACCTGCACCTCTTGAAGGCACCCAGATATCTTGCAGGCACATGGACTTCACACAGGCACCTAGACATCACATAGGTACACATTCATCCCCTAGGCACCCAGACATCATGCAGGCACCCAGACATCCCGCAGGCTCCTGGTCATCCTTCAGGCACCCATACATGCTACAGGCACCAGAGTGTCTCTTGGGCACCAGGGCATCCCACAGACACCCAGACATCCCACAGGCACTTGGCCATCCCCCAGGCATCTAGCCACCACACAGGCACCTGGTCATCCAGCCAATACCAGGGCTTCCCGAAGGCAACTGAACATCTAGCAGGCACCTGGAACTCCCACAGACATCAGGATCTTCCACAGGCTCAAGCGCCTGCCACAGGCACATGGACATTCCACAGATACCCAGACATCCTGCAGATACCAGGGCCTCCCACAGATATCAGAGCCTCCTGCTGGCACCAGGGAATCCCATGCATGCCCAGGCATCATGCAGGCTCTCAGACAACCCATGGATACCTGGATATCATGCAGGCACCCAGTCTTCCCACAGGCACCCATGGGCATCTGGTCATTTCATAAGGACTGGGACCTCTTCCAGGCATCAGGACTTTCTGTACTCACTAGGGCATCCTGCAGATACCTGGGCATTTCACAGACACATAGAAATCACATAGATTCCCAGACACCCTGCAGATGCCCAGACATTCCACATGCATCAAGATGTCCTGCAGGGACCAGGGCATCCCGCAGATGCCCAGACATCCCAAGACATGAGGGCATCCTGCAGGCACATGGACACCACACAGGCTCCCATGCATCCCACAGGCACCCAGACATTCCACAGACACCAGGACCTCCCACAGGTTCTAGGGCATCCTGCAGGTATCCACACACCCTGCAGACAATGGGGCCTCAGGCGCCCAAACATCCCTTGGGCACTAGGGAATCCCATATATGCTCAGGCATCATGCAGGCTCTCAGCCAACCCACAGATACCCGGACACCATGCAGGCACCCAGTCTTCCACAGGCACCCCCTGGGCATCTGTTCATCCTACAGGGACCCGGCATCCCCCAGACATCAGTGCATGCACTAGGGCACCCCACAGGTACCTGAACATCCATCAAGCACCTGGATCTCCTACAGGCACCAGGCCTTCTACAGGCATCTGGGCATCATACAGGCTCCAGGACATTCCACAGGAGCTCAGACATCCCACAGGCACTAGGACTTCCTAAAGGCACCAGGGCAAACCACAGTTGCCTATATACCCCACAGTCACCTGGGCATCCTATAGGCACCCAGACATCCTCCAGTCTCATGGCCATTACATAGGTCCCAGACACTGCACAGACATCCAGCCATCTCTATGGCACCCAGACATCATACAAGCACCTGGCTATCTGGCAGTCACCAGGGCCTCCTGAAGGCTCCTGGATATTCTGCAGGCGCCAGGACATCCCATAGGCACCAAGACCTTTAGCAGGTACCTAGGCATCCCACAGGCACCAGGATGTCCTGTGGGTACCAGGGGATCCTGCAGATTCCCAGACATCCTATAGACACCAGGATGTCCCACAGGACCTTGGGCCTCCAGCAGGCACCAGTACACCCTTCAGATACCCAGCCATGCAGGCACTAGCCATTCTGCAGACACCCAGACATCATGTAGGCACCCATTCTTCCTACAAGCTTCTGGACACTAAGGAGGTACCCACAGTGCCTGTGAGGGGAGAGAGGAAAGATGGTGGAGAGCAGTGAGGTGTACAGTAGAGACACGGAGCTAGATTCTAGTTGGATCAGAACTGGGGTTCCCTTGTGGCACAGGGCCATTACCATCCCACAACCACCAAGTTCAGCAGAGATTTTGAGAGTTGAGTGTGGTTGGAAGGATGGAGACCTGGAAGATCAGTTGCCCATAAAGGGAGAGAGGGAGGATGGCAGAGTGCAGTGGGGTATATAGTGGAGATATAGACCTAAAGTCCTGATGGAATCAGAGATAAGGATTCCCCCAGGGAGGCACAGCCACTGCCAGCCCACTCCCTGCCCTACAGCAGGCAGAGAAAAGCTGAACTGGAAGCACAGTTACTGGTGCTGAATTGACCAAGAAGGCAGAAATAGAGTGAAGTGACACACAACAGGGGGTTCATCAGCCAAGGTGTCAGTGGCAAAAATTACTGAGAAATGCATGGCTGGGGGGCTGTGGTGAACATGGGAGTGTATCCAGGCTGGACAGGGGACTGGACCCCCAGCAACCACTAGTCTGGAGCTGCTGTTCTGGTTGCTGCTGTGGCAGCTCCTGGCACCCTCTATAATGGGGTAGGGAAAGCATAGACTACAGTACTGCCTGTTGGTGGTAGGCTGCAGACACAGGGCCTGAGGAGTCAGGATAGTCATGCTGCTGCAAGCACACTGCCAAACTACAGAATTACCCTGAATATGGGTGAATGGAAATATTTCCCAGTTGGGGAAAGTCTCTTCTTCAGGGCAAGTTCCCTAAACAGTACTGGCCTTTGGGCTGCTGCTGGACCCTCCTGGCTGCTTTGCCACCTGACATATGGAAGCCAAATTGCTGCTCCCATGGCTGAAGCTGTTGCTCATAGCATCCTCTCTGATGGGATGGGGAAGACCGTGGACTGCAGCACTTCCTGTGAGATTAAGACTGCAAGTATAAGGCCTACAGTAGCAGATCAAATGGTGCTAAGAGCAGGGCGTGGTCCAACAACCTGGACTCTAAGTGGGCTGTGACCATTGGCAAGCTGCCAAACCTCAGGAGCACTTTGGACCAGGAGCAGTCAGCAAAATGTCCCAGCTAAAAATGTGTCATCTTCAGGTGAAGGTCTCTATACAAGAGACCAGCAATTTGGCTACTGTTGGGTCTGCAAACTAACTCAAGTAGACACTCAGATCTATGTGTGGCCAAACAAAGCAGTTTATTTCCATGGAGCACATCTGACATGTCAGAGTCAACCAATTATAAAAGCATGGCAACCCCCAAATGTGGCCCTATGGGCCTTTTAAACCAAATAGGCAGTGGCTAGGGGGATCTCTGATTGTTCAGGATCTGAACACAGGATTGGCTCATTACAGCTTGCAGGGAAAACAAGAAACTCATGGAAAAGCAAGGATTTTATGGGGAAGCTGAGAGCCAAGGTCAGTGTAGCCCACTGCCAGGGAGCTCTTGTCCTCTCAGCTACCACTAGACCTGCCTGGCCACTTCACTGCATGCCATACTGAAGCCAAGCTGCTGCTCCTTGGCTATGGCTGCCCTCTCTGATGGGGTAGGGGAGGGCACAGACTGCAGTGATGCCAGAGGGCTGCAGGTGCAGGGGCCAAGGTGGCAGGATGGATGGATGATGCTGGTGTGGGGGCAAGGCCTAGCTTTCTAGAGTCTCGGTGGGCTCTGACAAACCTTGGGAGTACCCTGATTATGAGCACAGCAAGATATCCTAACTGAAGAATATTCCATAGGTAGGGTTGAGCTTCTTCCTTTAGGGAGGGACTTTGAAAGCCTCAGGGTACTCACGTAGATCAGGACTGGAGAAGGTCTGGGTCTCAGTGGGATGACCAGATTCCCAGGTGTACCTGTGGAAGACTGAGTACCTGAATGATGTCCAGGTATCTGTAGGTTGGTGAAGAGCCTGCATGATGCCTGGGATTTTGTGGGATTCCCTGGTGCCCACAGGAGTTCTTGTACCTACTGGAGACCCTGGTGCCTGCAGGATGTCTGGGTGCCTGTAGGATGTCCTGATGCTGGCAGGCAGGATGCCCTGGTGCCTGTGGGATGTATAGACACCTGCAGAATGATCAGGAGCCTGTGGGATGTCTAGGTGCCTACAGGAGGCCCTGCTGCCTGTGTGATAGCTGGGTGTGATAGCTGGGTGCCTGTGGCGATGACCAGGTGCCTGTGTAATGTCTGTGTGTCTGTGTGTTGTCTGTGTGTCTGCACAATATCTGGGTGCCTGATGAATGTCTGGGAACCTGTGGGATGTCCTGATGCTCACAGGTGGCCCTGCTGCCTGTGGGGTGTCTGGGTGCCGGTAGAATGACCAGATGCCCACGGTTGCCTGGGGGAAGACTGGGTGCCTTTGTGGTGCCTGGCTGTCTGTGGAATTCCCTGGTACCTGTGGGAAGCCCTGGTCCCTGTGGGATGTTGGTGAGCCTGAAGAATGCCCTGTGCTTGCAGGAAACCAGGAAGCCTGCTTGGCACTGGAGTTTGGGAGGTGAGGCCTAACTTCAGGTCAAACTCTTGTCATGCTTCATCTCAGGCTAGTATGGGCCAGGTCAAAGTCCACAATCAGAGCAGCCTCCTGCTTCCAAAGACCATGGTGAAACTCCTGACACACAAGCTTGATTTAATTTCCTTTTTGTTTCTTTTTTTAGGTCACAGGGGTGGGAATGTAGAACAGGAAGGAATGGGAAGATACATTGTATGAAACTGAAGTTGTTAGAAAAAATATTAAAAAAAAGAATTGAAATGTGGTCTTGGTGGATTTTTCCTTTGATGAGTAGGAAGTGTCCTCTATCTCTTTTGATTCATTTAGGTTTGAAGTATATTTTGTTAGACATTAGAATGGCTATACACAGCTTGCTTCTTGAGTCTATTTGCTTGGAAAATCTTTTCCCAACCCTTTATTCTGAGGTAATGTTTATATTTGAGATGTGTTTTTTTTTTGTATGCATCAGAAGGATGGATCCTGTTTTCTAATCCATTCTGTTAGTCTGTATCTTTTTTATTGGGGAATTGATGTTGAAATTATATAAAAAAACCCAATGATTGTTAGGTCTTGTTATTTTTTAGTTGTTGTTGTTGTTGGTGGTGTGTGTGTGTATGTGTATTTGTGTGCTTTTGTGTGTGTGTCTATCTTCTTTTGATTTTGATGGTGTAAGATTATTTATTTCCTGTGTATTCATGAGTGTAGTTAACTTTCTTGAGTTGGAGTTTTCCTTTTAGTACCTTCTGTAGTGCTGGATTTGTAGATAGATATTGCTTAAATTTGAATTTATCATGGAATATTTTGTTTACTCCATCTATGTTAATTGAAAGTTTTGCTGGGCATAGTAGTCTGGGCTTGTATCTGTGGTCCCTCAGTGTGTGTATCACATCTGTGTAGGGCCTTCTGGCTTTTAGAGTCTCCATTGTGAAGTATGGAGTATGATTCTGATATGTTTGCCTTTATATATTACTTGTTCTTTTTCTCTTGCAGATTTTAGTATTTTTTCTTTGTTCTGTGTGTTTCGTGTTTTGACTATTATGTGGTGAGAGGACTCTTTTTTCCTAGTTCAGTCTACTTGGTGTTCTCTATGTTTCTTGTATCCTTATAGACACCTCCTTCATTAGGTTTGGAAAATTTTCTTCCATGATTTTGTTGAAAATATTTTCTGGGTTTTTGAGCTGGGAATCTTATCCTTCCTCTATTCCTATTATTCTTAGGTTTGGTCTTTCCATAGTGTCCCAGATTTCCTGGATGTTTTGTGTCAGGAACTTTTTGGATTTAACATTTTCCTTTACCAATGTATCTATTTCCTGTATAGTGTCCTCAACTCCTGAGATTCTCTTCCGTCTCTTGTATTCTGTTGGTGCAGCTTGCCTCTGTATTTCCTGATTGCTTTTCTAGGTTTTTCACTTCCAACATCCGCCCTTTTTTATGGCCTCTGTTCATTTGACGATCGAATAAGTCTCTGACAATTTTGTTCGTTTCCTTGAATTGCTTGTTTTGTTTTGTTTTTGTAACTGTCTTTCAAGGATTTATTTACTTCTAATTGTTTTTATTTTCCTGTGTCTTTGATGAATTTTTAGTTCCTCCCATTGTTTGTTTGTCCTATCTTTGTCCTTTCTTTGAGGGATTTATTAATTTCCTCTTTAAGTACCTCTATTATCTTCATAAAGTTGGTTTTAAGGTCTTTTTCTTCCATTTCAGCTGTGTCAGAGTGTTTGGGGCGTGTTATAGCAGGATAGGTGGGCTCTAGCGGTGACTACTGCCCTGGTTGTTGTTGATTGTGTTCTTAAGCTGGCGTTTCAGCATCTGGGGTTTGGGTGATTATAGGTTTAGGCACCAAATTTGTAATTTTTCTGTATTGGATGAGTGTTTTGCTCCTTGGTTACTTTTCCTCTCTGGTCTTCTGTTCTTTGTGGTCTCTTGATAGTCAAGGAGTCTCTTCCTGGGCTGGGGACTGGCATTTAATAAGCAGGCTTCCTACCTGTTTTTCTGGCTTCCTGCCTTGGTGCACTCTAGTGCAGGAGATGTCTGCCTAAGTTGGTATCTGTCTGGGACTTGGGAAGGTGGTGGTGGTAGGAAGGGGCTAGTGGGGAGATGGCAGTGAGTTGGATGTGGGGGGTGTGTGTGTGTGATGTAGCAGGCGGGTTGAGTGAGCAGGCTTTCTATCTGTCCTTCTGGTTAGCAACCTTGGATAGCTCTGGTATACAAGATCTTTATTTTATTTTATTTTTTATTTTAAAGACAGGGTCTCTATGTAGTAGTCCTGGCATCCTGGAGCTTGCTATGTAGACCTGGCTGGCCTCAGATTCATTGAGATTCTCCTGTTTCTGCCTCCCAAGATGTGTTTCTCATAGACAACAGATACAGGACCTTCCTTCTTCCTCCCTCCCTCCCTTCCCTCCTTCCCGTCCCTTTCTTCCTTCCCTCTTTCCCTTTCCTTCCTTCCTTCCTTTCTTCCTCTCTCTCTCTCTTTTCTTTTTCTTCTTCCTTCCTTCCTTCCTTCCTTCCTTCCTTCCTTCCTTCTTTCTTTCTTTCTTTTTCTTCTTTCTTTTCTTTTCTTTTCTTTCTTTCTTTCTTTCTTTCTTTTTTGTTTTTGTTTTTTTGAGACAATATTTCAATGTGTAGTCTTGGCTGTCCTGGAACTCACTATGTAGTCCAGGCTGGCCTTGAATTCAGAGATCAGCCTGCCTCTGTCTCCCAAGTGCTAGAATTAAAGGCAAGCACCACCCCCAAGGTATGTTTGTTTCTGTTTCTTGATCCATTCAGTTACCCTGTATCATTTGATTGGATAATTGAGGCCACTGGCATTGAAATGCATGTGTTAATTTTGGTCTTCATGCCGTTGATTCTTGTTGTTGTTTCACTTTGTTGTTGTTTTGCTTTGTTGTTTAATAATTATGGCATCATGCTTCTTTCCAGTTTCTCTGTTAAGCTCATTTCTCTTTTCATCCTAGGATATTGTTTCCTGTATTTTCTTTAGGTTTGGTTTCTTGTATATGGATTTTTATAGGCTGTTTTTGTCATGGAAAAGTTTTCTATCTCTTTAATTATGACAGATAATTTTGTTGAATATGTTGGTTTAGGCTGGCCATCATTGTCTTTTGGACTTGGAGTGCATTGCTCCAGGCTCTTCTGACTTTCAGTTTTTCCACTGAGAAATCAGCTGTTATCCTGATTGATTTTCCACTATCTGTGACTTGCATTCTTTCTCTTGCAACTTTCAATATACTTTCTAGTTACATATATATTTAGGGCTTTAAATATGATTTGACATGAGGAGTTTCTTTTCTGTTTACATATGGTGTTTTGTGTGCTTCTTGTATCTGCTATTTTGTATCTTGTATCTGTGTCTTTCATTGGAGGAAATTTTCTTCTATGATCTTGAGGATGAATTGGTTTATGTCACTGACTCAAGATTTTCCCTCTCATCTATGCCTTTAATTTAAAGATTTTTTTTTCATTGTATTCCACATTTCTTGTATGTATAATATATTTTTTTTTCAAATTCCTCGCTTATTTGATCTAGATCCTCTACTATGTCTGCAAGTCCTGATATTCTGTCTTCTGCTTGATTCTTTCCACTTGTAAGACTTTCTTTTGGTTTTCTAGTTGAGTTATTGGGTTTTTTACCTCCATCTTTATTTCAGCTTGAGTTCTCATCAATGCTTTTTTTTGAATTCTATTTTCAAGTCTTCAATTGTCTACATCATTTCCATCAACTGTATGCTGTGTTTTCTTGGGCATCATTTAGACATTTATTCTTAAGCTCCTTCCCCTTAATTTCATTGAGCTATTGTGTGTGTGTGTGTGTGTGTGTGTGTGTGTGTGTATGTGTGTATGTGTGTGTGTGTGTGTGTGTGTGTGTGTATGTGTGTGTGTGTGTGTGTGTGTGTGTGTGTGTGTGTGTGTGTATGCGTGCATATGTGTGTGACTTTTTAAAACTCCTTGAATTCTTTGATGAAGTTTATGATTGTTTTTTAAAATTCTATGTTCTGGAGTTCATCTAGGCAGTTCTCATTGGCAAACAGATCTACAAGACTGCTAGGTTTTGGAGAGAAGATACTGGCTTAATCTTTCATAGTGTTGGTATTTTTATGGTGATATTTGGGCATGTGGACTTCTTTTGTTCTAAGTCTGTTGTGAACAGATTTGTGGGCAGAAAAGAGGATATATGGGCAGGTTTGGCTTAAAGGTTAGAAACAACTTTGGTAGAATTAACTCAGGTGGACAGAGGAGACTGGGCTTGTGTACAAGATGTGGTTCCTGGCCCAAAGCTGAAGTGTAGGAGTAAATCTATCTGGGTAGAAAGACTGGATATAGCTTGGGAGGGGTCTGTAGGTTGGGGGATAAGTAGGGATAGTCCTTGAAGAAGCCGAGATACTGTTTGTGGTACAGACAGTGGAGGCCAGACTAGACTATATGTAGAACCCAGGCTAGCCTGGGTGGGTTGGAAGAAAGCATGGATGGAGAAGTTGGGGAGACTCACTAGACTAGGCCTTGAATAGGGAGATGGGAAATCTTATTGGGTAGAAATGTTGGATGCAATGCAAAAGAGACTTATGGGTGGTGGTAGGTAGGGTTGTTCCTGCCAGAAGCCTAGAGGCTGGTTTTGGCATAGGCAGAGGTCACCAGACTAGGTTAAGACACTGGATATGGAACCCAGGCTAGACCTGGTCGGTTGGGGCTATATTTTGAACATTTGCCTTCAATTTACCCACTATTACATTCACTTTGGAGACTGCCTTGTGGCGGTCTTGAATACATTTTCTTAATTTGTTCATGTTTGTTTGAATTTTCTATATGATCATCAATTCTTTTAAAAAGTAAGACTCTGAAAATTTATAGACATTATAGCTACCTCTAGTTTTGAATTCAACTATATGGGAGTTGGTTATTTGGGAATGGTTGATGGATGTAGTTATGTCATATTTCTGTGGTTTCTTTGTCAAGTTTTGCACACTTGTTGGAGTGGATTTGTCTTTCAGTTTTGACCTTTTCTTCTTCCTAGTCTTTTTGGATGTTTTTTTCTTCTATGACTCTTCCTTGGGGGGTAGCTCCTTGATGTTTAGCTATGGGGACTGGTGGTGCTTGGAGTTGGTTGTCAAACTGAGTTTTGGAGGTAAAAACACTCATCATCCCCTGGATTTTGTGAACATTCTAGAGATAGAATAACAAATGTCAGATCCACTGACCTTTGTGTACTCACTGTGGTTGGAGCTGTCGTTGGAACAATAGGCCCTAAACAACTTTTGAGACCACAAGAATATGTATTTCTGGTCCTGTCATGACCACCAGAACCTTAGAAGTAAAAAATCTCAGACCCATTCTGACCTGTGAGATATTAAAGCCACAGCCTCAGTCTCTCAGTGGACCTAGTGCCCATGGAAGATGAAACTGTGGCCCATCACTGATCTCTGGGGACAATTAGGATGAAGGAATAATTCCGTGATGCTCTCTGGTCCCACTGAAGCTATAAGCATGATTCCATGTTCCCCATTAATTCAGCAAATCATTCATTGAGCACTGGTTGGTTACCACATGAAAACAAGGTTATAGCAAGGAGTAACAGCTTTGGAGGACACATGGATACACCCCTTAGCCACCCAGCTGAAGGATGATCCATTCACATCCCATGTGTCTTATTAATCTTTCAAAGAACAAACTTTTAAAAAGATATATCATTGTTATTATTTTCTCTTATTTTTTGAGATTATAATACAACTACATTATTTCTCCCTTCCTTTTCCCACCCCCAAAGACCTCTTGTATACTCCTCTTTGGTCTCTTTCAAATTTGTAACCTCTTTTTTAATCTTTGTTACATACACATATGTATACACATGTATATTCCTAAATAAATAAACACAACTTGCTAAGTCTGTATAATGCTACTTGTATGTATGTTTTCATGGGTGACATTTGCTATTGGATATCCAATTGGTAACCAATTCGTATGCAAATACATCAACAGGTATACACACACACACACACACACACACACACACACACACACACACAGATATCGATCCAATGTCTTTAGGATTTATAGTTTTAAACTTCTGGGATCCATGTTACAAACTAATACTCCATCCAAAGTGATACATCCAAGTAATCCCAGAAATTTGGAGGTGAGAGTTGGAGGATCAAGAAGTCAGAGTCAGAAAGGATTATATATGAAATTATGCCTCAAAATTGTTTTGATTTGTTTTATCATTGTAAATTATTAACGTTATTTAAATTATACCTCTGTCACTCTAGAACTTGATCTTTCAATACAGAGAGAATAAAAACAACTATTCCATGTATTAGAATAGGTTTCACCACAGGAAGTTTTGGAATGTGGATACTCAGTGTTTGTTTGAAGTATTAAAAAGAACAATGGGCACATAATGGGTACTTAATATTGACTAATTTAACAGATGATTGAAACATTAATGTACATAAATGATAACAATGTTTTCAATTTTTTGAAGTCTAATGTACTATGCATTGCACATCAGAGCATTTAATTTTTTTTTAAATGAAGAATTTTGATATCATCAAAGTAAGTTCAAGTAAAAAGTCTACAACATGCTAGGATACTGTGAAAAATTAATTTTTTAAAAAACAGCCTTTTAACTTCTTAAAAACCATGTTGGAAAGAGTCAGCCTCTTTCCTTGCTGTAATGAACTAAAATTAGTATATGAATAATGCAGGGGAAATTTTTAGAATAATACCTCAAGAAAATGTAAATAAAATAAAGCCAGATCTTGATACCATAATAATTATAAAGTATTCCTTATGAGTCATGACAGTTTTCTAAGATTTTTAAAGAAATGTTTCTTTGTTTGTTTGTTTTTAAAACTACTTAAGCACCAGTGCATTCTCTACAACACAAGCTAAAATTTATCATTTCATTTTATTTTCACAAGAAAATTATGGGGAAGTGTACCCACAAAGGGAATTTGTATAATGTCTTTTTGCCAAGAAATTTCCACTGAGATTTATTATCTACATAGAGAGCAAAGTCCCACAGCTTTATAAGGTGTGAGAACCTCTCGTTTGCTTTGTTTGTTTTCTGTGGTGCCAGGACTCAAACCCAAGGCCTTGTACAGACAAGGCAAAGAGTCTACCCCTAAGCCAAATCACCAAGCCCTTATTTTCAGAGTAAAATATATTTTTCTTACTTTAAAATACTTCTGATTTCTCAATCAAACACTAAGCATTTATGGTATGTTAAGTCACTGAATATCGAGGAGGTGGTCAACCCTTATCTACTATTAACACTGAATTCTGATAAAAAGATCAATATTTACTCATACAAGAAAGTGGAGTACCACCACAGAAATTCAACATTAATTTAAGGTAGGTGTTTCATATGGGTGAAGATTATTTATCTGATTTGATTTAAGTTTTGTACAAATCTACATGCTATGACCTCTTTATGCAAACTTGCATATTAGAGAATGTGTGCACAAGTGACGTTTTGATACCAACAAACGCCTTTATAATTTACAATCTTGCAATGCACTGTAAGGTAGTCCAAGAATGCTCCCTGCATTAGTGGGCATTTCCATTAATTAAAATAAATATTAAACAAATATGAAAATCTTGAAGGCATTGATATCAGATTCATGTGAGATAATCTGAGAAATTTAAGAAAATAGAAGGAAAGAAACTACAAGCATTACAGGTGGGTGAGGACTGTATTTGGACACAACTAGAAGAAATACTGCATTAAATTTTGTGTATTAAAAAGCTGTTGAGTGTGGTGTCCCATGCCTATAACCACAATATGGGTGAAGCTGAAGTGAAATCTCTTCACAAATTTGAGGCTGCCAAAGCTACATGGTGAGTTCCAAGAACGTATAGCCTACAGAGTAAGACCATATCTCAAAATATATGAAAGAAAGAAAAGCAGGGAGTAGAGGGTTAGAAAAGGTAGAAAAGGTGTTGCTATATATAATGGACTAATTCTCTTAACAACTAGACAAATTGGCAAACTTAACGCATAACTATTTAAATGTATGTTAGATTATAACTTACAATGTGAAATTCACAGATGTACTCTTGGTATGCTGATAAATCATGTTGCCTTAACATTTTATCTCTAGGATTTGCAAGGAATTGTTATCCCATTTTTTCATGTTCTGAATTCATTTCAAGAGAAAATTTCCTCTTAGTGAAATGCTTGACTTTCTAGCATAAGTTTAAATTGGCAAAAGTCAGTCAGAAGGTTGGAGAGGAGAGCAATATTTGTTGTTTCTGTTTAGCTCTGGCTGACTCACATAAAGTTCAGAGTTCTCACCCAAACCAGCCCTTAATCAAACGAGAGCATGGCAAGGATCAGTAGATCATGGATGTTAGAAAATAACATGAAGTAAGTCAACATGGGTGGCTCCCAAGTATTCTTTAGAACCACTCCTTTATTATCCTTATTCTTCTAGCTCATATAAGATCAACCTAAGTTTCTCTTTACTTGTTCACTATTCTGTTAAAATATCCTGTATTGTAATTCTTGGTTAAATGTACAGACTCATTTATCTTTCTCTTGGAGATGTTAAAAGGCAATATTTGTTTCTTTTGACTATTAGTTTACATATTTGCAAGTATCAAATCAGTTCAGTGGAATTGTGTTAAAAGAAAAGTCTTTTGTTAATTCATATTATTTTATTGAACTCAATATATTGACTGTCATAGAAACTCCATGCTAATGTACAAGTCTTCACCTTCAACTTGAATTCACCAATCAACAACAGTAATGAATCTGGTCAATGAAAGTGCTCCAAAGATCTTCATTCTTTTGGGTTTCTCCAAGCATCCGTGGCTCGAAATGCCCCTCTTCATCATAGTGCTTGTTGCTTATGTCTGCACAGTTCTGGGAAATATCTCAATTATTATTGTATCCAAGATAGACCCTCAGCTGAACAGCCCAATGTATTTCTTCCTTTCCAACCTATCCTTCTTGGACCTGTGTTTCACCACAACTACCATCCCTCAGCTGCTTCTGAATCTTTGGGGCCCAGATAAATCTATCAGCTATGGGGGCTGTGTGACACAGTTTTATATTTTTCACTTCCTGGGGGCCACAGAGTGCATCCTCCTGGCTGTGATGTCTTTGGATCGTTATATTGCCATCTGCAAGCCCCTAAGGTACCCAGCCATCATGCACCAGCAACTCTGTATCATCCTGGTGTCCATGGCATGGTTGAGTGGTTTGGCTAACTCTTTGCTTCAATCAACTCTCACTGTCAAGCTGCCACTTTGTGGGAACAATAAGGTAGACAACTTTCTCTGTGAGGTACCAGTGATGATCAAGATGTCCTGTGCTAACACTGCATTTAATGTAGCTATGCTCTCCATTGTAGGGACTTTCTACTCCCTGGTTCCCTTGTCACTTATCCTTATTTCCTATGGGTTCATTGTAGCTACTGTACTTAAGATTCGTTCTGTGGAGGGCAAGAAGAAAGCTTTTAATACTTGTGGTTCTCACGTTGTTGTTGTGTCTCTTTTCTATGGACCAGTAATCAGCATGTATGTACAACCATCTTCTTCAATTTCCCAGTACAAGAACAAACTTCTGTCTCTGTTTTATAGTTTGGTGACTCCTATGCTTAACCCTTTTATCTATACTTTGAGGAACAAGGACATGAAAGGAGCAATGAAGAGGCTTCTTGTCTCATTGTATCACAGGGAACAGAGCAAACATGACTTTCTATACTCATATGGGGCTCAGAAGAGCTTCAGTTCCAAAGTTATCTCTTTAGCATTCGTTAGTTCTGTTCTTTATACATACGTATTTTGGTCATACTGTTACGGTTTCTTCACTAAATGTGAACTCTAAACCTAAATTTGTCTGTGTGAGTCAGAATACCATATAACTAAGATCCTTTGTATCCATCTAAAGATTTGATATATAAACCTAAGGAATTGGCAGCAAATAAATGCTTTATTGATCTATTTTGTCAAGCTGCAGTAGTGATAATAAAAAGAACAAAAACATCAAGCGCTACGATTTTTATGTCATTTTGGAAAGTAAGTAAAAATAATTTAGCCTGCAGTTTGCCAAGTATTAAATTTCTTATGAATTAACTATTTCATGGCTGGGCACAGTGGTGCATGAGTTTAGTTCTAACACTTGGGAGGCAGAGGCAGGTGGATCTCTGTGAGTTCAAGGCCAGCGTGTTCTACAAAGTGAGTTTCAGGACAGCCAGAGCTACATAGCGCAACCCTGCCTTAAGACAAACAGGTAAACAACCTATTTGATGAATTACCACCAAGATCAAGTGAGTTATTTTCTCATGTTTTGTAACTTGACAACCATACATCCATCGGTCTTTTAAGAAGAAAATATTTAAAAATATTTGATTTTTACTTTCTACAAATCTTGATGGATTGTTTCCTGTTGAGATATTTTGCTAAAGTCAGTCTTTCTAGGTTTCCAAAAGGAAGAGTTGATTAAAATCCTTAGAAAGTTTTATGTCATGCCTAGTATTGAGAGTTTTATTGGAAAATGTGCACATTCCATAGATTAAAAAATGAAAAGGAGAGAAAGCTGGATAAAAGATAAGAAAAATATAAAGTAAATGGCTATCAGATTATGAAGATTTACACAAAAATGAAGTGGAAAGTTTGATGATGATGGAGGGAGGTGTTAACTGTTGATTTTATTAATACAAGTCATTACAAATTAGTACTTGTCTCATATTTTTGTGTGTATCACAATAACAATACCCTCATCTTTCAACGTCTGTTTAAAGAAAATCTTTCATTCCTTCTTTAACAACTTGGCATACAGGTATAAGGTCATCCTAAAGCTACCCATTATCTTCCTCCAAAAAACAAAAACAAAATCTGCTAACTAATAGCAAACAAACCTGTGACACAGCATATGATTGATCCTATCAATTATTATTGATGATAAATTATCTCACTCTTCAGTTTATGCCTTATTTTGCATATGTGTATTTGTGCATGAAAACACACACACACACACACACACACCACACACACACACACACAATATGTATAATACACATAGGTACAGCACATTTTCCCCTGTAGACTTCAAGGGCAGCATGTTGCGGTTTTGTTTTTGTTAGAGACAGAGAAATTTCATTGTTTTGTAGGCAAATGGGGTCCATAGTAGTGTCATGTCTGTTACGAATCAGAACACAAACACGATAGTTTAGAAAATAACTCATTAGGGGGCAATGAATTCCAGACTCCGAAGAGAAAAAACATGATGACCTGGAGGAATGGAGGGCAGTAAAATTTTGCTTTGGGGTTGAATTTTAGCTAGCCTAGTATGATAGTTTGTGGGTTCAGGAAAAGCTGTCTCTGTTGCATTTCCCAAGGTGTCTGAAATATTGATCAGATTTACTACTTTAAGGTATAACTTTTATAGTAAAGATTGTCTTTACAATTTTAAAGTCAGTATTCATTGGATAATTGCTTTCTTTTACTAATGTTATAACTCTTATGAGATAGATGATGTTATTGCACTTTAAACATTAAGCACAATATTGTGGTCTTTTTACTGAATATACCTTGTCCTGAATACGTAAGTAACTCTTTAATGTGTACTTCTTATAATCAATAAAGAGAGCATAATTATAGATGAATTGTATCATAATATTAAAATCCAAGTGTGGATGTTTTTCTCAGTAAACATACTGAAGGATATTTCTCAAACTCAAGTTTTACAAATATGAGGTCTTTTCTCATGTGTAAATAAATGTATTTTGTATAAAAATATCAAGAAATCTTGTCCAAAAGTATATGTTGAGCTTGATGTGGTGGCAATACCAGCCCTCAAGAGGCAAAAGTAGGAATACAATCTCTAATAATTATACAGGTTCCTGGAGAAGAAACAACATTTTATTGAATGATGAATGAGATAAAGACAAAATCAAGAAAGATACTTGAAAATTCCTAGAACTAAATTAAAATGAAAGTACAATACAGTAAAACCTCTGAGACACATTAAAAGCAGTCCCCCAAAAGGGAAATTTATAGCTCTTAGCACCTACATTAAAAATATTGAAAGGTCACACATGAATGATCTGATGTAATTATTCCTGGTTAGTCCACGGAAACTAGAAACTAGAAACTAGAAAGGATCATCTATTTCCTTTTTCCCAAACCAGTATAATTTCTAAACACATTCTTAATATTTATACTCACAGATAAATGTAACTCTCACTTCTTATCAAAGAAGTTTCTTTTGGCAACAGATGAAGACCACTGCAGGAGGCCACAACTGGTTAAAATGCAAAATGCAAAGATATCTTACTATAGGGTGCCCAGCACATCTATAATACATCCCTCCACCTAAGGATCAGGGAACATCATGGAAGAAAAGACAGGAAGATTGTAGAGAAAACAAGAATATCTGCTCTGAGATTGTGCTCTCTATACAGGACAGGGAAGCTGTCCCTATGAAGTCTCAATAATATAGTTTGTCTAAACAAGACCTGAACAATGACAGCACCAGTTGACATTCCAATATGGATGGGGGAAATATAAGGTCCTATTTCTAGATGGAGAGTTACAGGCAATTAAAAACAGCTCAAAGAGGAGGATTGCTCTTTTCCAGGGATGGAATGAGCCCCTAATTGGTATTTCAATACCAAGGGGTCAGCCATAAAGACATATTCTTGCAAACAAATAGACTTGCAAACTAAATAGACTCACCATTTAATCATTTATAGGTATATTGCACAATAATAATTAAAGAAAAAGAAGTCATGTATTTGAAACAGAGTGTGGGGATTAACATGGGAGTTCTGGAGGAAGAGCAAAATGATGTAAATATAGGACATAAATATGAAATTAAAGATGAAAATTTAAAAATAAAATAAAGAAGTTAATTAAATAAAAAAAATCTAAGCAAAATATTTGCAACTCAAATTCAGAGATACATTTTTTAAATTTTTCATATTTTGAACATTTCCTTTCCCCTCCCCAAACTTCTTTCAGGTCCACCCCCCCCCCCACCAACTTCATTTTCTTTGTTTCTCCCAAAACGAAATCAAAACCACACAAACAAATATGCGCGCGCACACACACACACACACACACTCACACACACACACAAACATGCAGTCTGTTGGCCAACTATTCTTGAACATGCAGCCTGCCCTCGAGTGTGGTAAATATACAAGTATTAAATCATTGAAGAAAACTAATTTTTTCCTCACCTAGGAGCTATTGATTACAAATACCGTCTTGGTTGGTGGTGGGACTTTGTGCTCACTTCCACTTATCCATGCTGTGATTTTGTATGGCTTAAATTTGTGCAGGTCTTACACATGCTGTCATAGTCTCCATGGGCTCATATACGAGTCAGCACCATTGTGTCTGGGAACAGTTTCACCGGAGTCTTCCACTGTATCTGTCTCATACAATCTTTCCTTCTTCTCTTCTGCATAGACCCCTGAGCCTTGAAGGGAGGAGATATCCCATTTAGGGCCAAATGCTCCTCAGTCTTTTACTCTCTGCACATTGTCCAGTTGTGGATGTCTGTTTAATTACCATCTACTGCAAAGGTTTCTCTGAAGGGGGTTGAGTGATGCACTGATCTATGGGTATAGCAATAAACCCATTTTTTAGGGTCCTTTATTCCTATACCTATTTAGCAGAATAATTGTAGTAAGTTTTCCCCTTGGCACATGGCCTATTTAGACTCAGATTCTAGTGACTTGTGTGGGTTCCATCTCATAGAGCGGGCCTTAAATCCAATTAAAAGCTAGCTGGTGTCAGGTGTAGTACATGCCTTTGATCCCAGCACTCAGGAGGGAGAGGCAGGTGGATTTTCTGATCTTTATTCTGTTATTGTAAGAATTTACTTCACCACTTCCACTGGAGAACACATCATTCATAATAATTTGAATCCACATTTCTAAACCATTACTACTCATGAATGATTGAGAAGTTTTCATATTTCATTGGAAACAGTCATAATTTCTGTTTGTACTTTAAAAATGCCCTATGCTTATTGCTTAAGGAATAAATGGGTGGTGTTTCATAAATGTAATTAAGAGTTTATTTTTGACAGTAAGTATTAAAATGGATAGAATGAAGAGATAAGTTTCTTAACATTCTTCTTAGATATCATACAGGTGAGTCTCCTGAATCAGTGAATGTACAGGAAAGCAGTAATAACAATGATCCAAACCCTGACAACAGTTCTGAATGTGAAATAGTCAGCCAGGAACAGAAAGGAGAAATAAATTGTATTTCCATAATGAAAACTTGTAGCACAAAAAGTGGCTAAATTTATTTCCAGGGCTCACATTTACTTTGGAAAATATGTCTCCCCTAAAGTTCACGTGCTCAGTCTTCATATCCATCATGGTTCAGTGAAGATAGGAATGTCTAGTGGGGCACTCACTTGTGAGGGTTCCTGTCACCATAATGGAATGAAGGTTGTTATGATGACAGATTGACATTAGTATGGCTTTTGTGACCTTGTGAATTCTATCACATGAGAATACAGTGACATATACTTCCAAAGGACACAGCAACAAGGGGATGTAGGTGTATACCTACTGTGTAGACTCACAAGGAAGACATGAAGGCATTTTCATTGGTGCAAACCCTGCCAGACCTCAGCAGAGGGTTTCACTGTCATCGAAAGTGCCAACCTAGATAGTGGAACCCTGAGCCTCTCATCTCAGAGGATTTTATTGGTGCCTAAGCTCCACAGGTGTTCTATTGATACCACATGCTGACCACGAGGAATCAAACATCTTTTACATAAAGCTAACACCTGCAGACAATACAAAACACCAAGGCGTAGGCAGCCCTTCAGCCAACAATGCACAAAACAACCATTTTAAACATAACTAAAATAAACTTCTGTATCACTTGGTCATCTCAGAAGGTCCTTAAAAGATACCAAATGTGCTGGTGTCTGCAACATCAACACCCAGCTTCCAGAACTATGAGAAATAAATTGCTATTGTTTGTGCAGTCTCAAATATTTTTGTTATTGCAACACAAATGAATTAAAATTTTTCCAGGAATAAGTATTGTAACAAAATTAGATCTATCACAAGAAGGAAAGTTAAGATTGTGTGGTTATTGGCTGTTGAAGAATTATTGTTTTTTGTTTGTTTATTTTTCTTTTTTTTTTGGAGACAGTGTTCCTCTGTTGTAACTCTGGCTGTCTTGGAACTCGCTCTGTAGATCAGGCTGGCCTAAAACTCACAGAGATCTACTTGCTTCTGCCTCCCAAGTGCTGAGATTAGAGGCATGTGCCACCAGAAGCAAGGGAGATCTTTCCATCTTCTGAGATCTTCAATTCCTTTTTTCAAAAACTAAATGTTTTCTGTCATACAAGCCTTTCACTTCTATGTACTCATACAAGTATGGTATACCCAAGGTATATTATGGTGGCTATCGTGAAGGGTATTGTTTCCCTGTTTTCTTTCTCGGTCCATTTGTCATTTGTATACAAGGGCTACTGAATTTTTTTTGAGTTGATCTTATAGCCAGCCATTTCAGTGAAGTTGGTGATTAGCTGTAGGAGTTCCCAGGTAGAATTTTTGGGGTTGCTTATATACACTGTCATATCATCCACAAATAGGATAGTTTGACTTCTTCCTTTCCAATTTGCATTCCTTTGAGCTCCTTCTGTTGTCTTACTGCTCTAGCTAGAACTTCAAGTACTCTATTGAGTAGATATGGAGAGAGGACAACCGTGCCTTCTTCCTGATTTTAGTGGAATTGCTTTGAGTTTCTCTCCATTTAATTTGATGTTGGCTGTGGGCTTGAAGTTTGTCTCCTGTATCCCTAATATCTCCAAGACTTTTATCATGAAGCAGTGTTGGAATTTCTCAAAAGCTTTCTCAGCATCTAGTGAGATGATCATGTTTTTTCTTTCTTTCAGTTTGTTTCTATGGTGAATTACATGGACTGATTTTCATATTTGAACCATCCCTGAACCTCTAAGATGAAGCCTACTTGATTGCAGTGGATGATCCTTTTGATGTGCTTTTGGATTTGGTTTGTGAGTATTTTATTGAGTATTTTTGCATCTATGTTCATGAGGGAGATCGGTCTGGAATTCTCTTTCTTTGTTGAATCTTTGTTGCAGTTTGGGTATCAGGGTAACTGTGGCCTTGGAGAATGAGTTTAGCAATGTTCCCTGTTTCTATCAGTGGAATAATTTGAAGAATATTGGTGTTAACACTTCTGTGAATGTCTGATAGAATTCTTCACTAAAACTGATTTTTTTTTTTTTTTTTGGTTGGTAGACTTTTAATGACTTCTTCTATTTCCTTGAGGGTTATAGGTCTTTTTCAATTGTTTATCTGATTTCAGGTTAACTTTGGTAGGTGGTATCTATCAAGAAAATTATCCATTTCTTTTGGATTTTGCAGTTCTATGGAGTACAGTTTTTTACAGTATGACTTAATGAATCTTTGGTTTTCCTCAATGTGCTTATTTCCTCCTTTCTGTTTCTGATTTTGTTGATTTGGATATTCCTTCTTCTTCTTTTAATTAGTTTGGCTAGGGGTCTGTTCATCTTGTTGATTTTCTCAAAGAATCAACTCTTTGTTTCATTGATTCTTTGTATTGTTCTATTTGTTTCTATTTCATTAACTTCAGCCCTCAGTTTATTTCTTGCCATATATTCCTTTAGGGTGTGCTCATTTCTTTTTGTTCTACGGCTTTAAAATGTGCTGTTAATTGGCTATTATGCTGGGCACTTTGTGCTATGAATTTTCCTCTTAGCATCGCTTTCAATGTGTTCCACAAGTTTGGTATGTTATGTACTCATTTTCATTGAATTCTAAAAAGTCTTAAATTTTTCTTAGTTCTGTCTTGACACAATAGACATCCAGTAGAGAGTTGTTGAATCCTGACTTTTTCTTTATTGGATGAGAGTTTAGTTCCTTGAAGTCTGCTTCTTCTCTGGTCTGCTGGTCAGTGTGACTTGGGGTAGGGCTGGGTATTTCCACTTAATTCGATAGGTGAGGTTTGGGAGGGTGTGGGCTATCAGTCCTTCAGTGAGTCTTTTTTGGAGTTCTGGAGGCTGGCTTGGCCTCTGGTCCAGCAGGGAGCTTCCACTTGCATTGAGCAGTTGGACAAGGTGGTAACAAGGAGAGGAGGGAAGATCAGAAAGAGGGAGAGGAGGGTGCCAAGAGAGTGGGGAATTCCATGGACTCGTAGGTAGCCTACCTGGAGTTGTGGAGGCTAGAGTGGCCTCTGGCACAAGTAGGGAGTCTCTGCTTGAGGGAGGGGGCACAGTGATGACAAAGAGGGGAGGGAGAATCAGAAAGAGGACAGGAGTACTAAGAGTGTTGGGGGATTCTGTGGGAGGGGGAAAACTAACTGGAGTTATAGATGTTGGGGTGGCCTCTGGTTCAAGAAGGGAGCCTCCTGAGTTGAGGGGTAGGGCAAGGTGGCAACCTGAAGGAGAGAGAATTGGAGAGGGAGGGAACTAAGAGAGTGTGGGGATTCTACTGTAGGTAAGGCAGCCTGCCTGGAGTTGTGGATGGAATGCAATATCTTAGATCCAGAAATTAATTTTATCATAAGCACCACTAGTGGGACTAATCACAGTTGTTCTGACTACTCCCTCTGCCGTGCATGAATGTAGACATTATCTTCTAGGTAGGTAGAGATTAACCACTAAAAATTATAACAGTTATCCACACTGTAAAAAGCTAGCAGTTCTTAAAAATATATAAAATCCTCAGGATAAATGATATCGATAGTATTGATGGGGAAATTTGTGCCAAATAGACAGCAAGGTGTGGAAGACAGCCACACCAATCATCTTCACTGGCAGAGGAAGTGTACTGGGAAATTATTTGTCTGGTACCTGATCAGGGGTACCAGGAACCACCAAGAGAGAAAGAAATAGACTAAAAGAAAGAAAGGAAGAGTGAGTGAAATGGAGAAAGGGAAAGAGAAAGTGGAGAAGCTTTGTTGAGCCAGCCTCTAGGTGGCTCCAGAGGCAAAGAAAACTCACTTCCCAGTTCACTCTTAGATCCAGACCAAGACTCATAGGACTATACTCTGAGAAAAGCCCTGATGAATCCCTCAAGTAGAGGGTAAAACCTTGAGTCACCATCACACGGAATTCTATGAGGTAGAAATTTGTCTGAAGTGGGACTGTGGCGTGCCCTGGTGCTTGCAAGATACCAGGGGGCATGATAGGTGTCCAGGTTTGGGGAGTGAGACCCAACTTCAGGTCAAACTCTGTCATGCTTCGTCTCAGGCTAGTATGGACCAGGTGATCAGAGCAGCCTTCTGCCTCAAAAGACCGTGGTGATGCCTGCAATCCATGCTCCTGTCACACAAGCTCAACTTATTATTATTATTATTATTATTATTATTATTATTATTATTAGTAGTTTTGAGGGCGCAGGGGTGGGAGGATAGAACAGGGAGGAAGGGGAAGAGGGTGCTCTTGAGGTACATTGTATGAAACTCAAATTATTAATAAAAGGACTATAAAAAAGAAGTTTGTTTGAGCATGGTCTAGAGTGGACTATTCAGAGACAACCCTGTGTCCATGTCCTGTACAGGGCCCCACACCGAAGAGGCCCAGTGCTTGTGCTGCCGTGAGAAAACATGGAAGAAGGCCTATTATCAGGCCTTCACTTCAATGATGGACTACACAGAGACACTTCCAGCCCCCTAATGCAGACCATGTACAAACTAGGTTGCCACTCATTTCTCTTCCTCTCTCCTCTGTACTTCTCCTAAGATCTAATTTGAAAACAGAGAACTAGATTTGCCCTGCCTTGTCCCTCACATATTTTCAAACTATACAAAAGAACAAACGCTGGCCTAGCGTTGAGGCCTCCCTGCCTCATCCCAAGTGCTGCTTATTTCAGTTGTCTGATTACATTTCTTTTCAACTTTCTCTTTTAACTTATTTTTAGTGTTTCAAGGTGTTCCAAAGTCCACCCCTCTCTTTCTCTTTCTCTCTCATGTCTGTCTATGGTTCTCTGTTTTTGTTCTCATTTGCTGTGGAAGGAAACTTCTCTGATGCTGGCTGATTAAGGCACTGGGTATCCTATTTTTAATTGGCTATCACTGAATTTTTATAGTGGGCCTGCACATCAATTGTTGTTTTTTTGCAGATAGTATTCTACTCTTGGAGTTGCAACAGAGATTGAATCCAGCACCTTGAGCATGTGGGCTAAGGGTTAAGTTACTGAACCATAACCTAGTACAGTGAGGAGGGATGCCATTTCAACTCTACTACAATTTAGTACCACTTGAACATTCTAAATACTTCACTGGATGAATGCATGTCATTAAAAACAGAGACAAAACAGTAACTAACCCCAGATGCACCAGTTGCCAAACAGAAACACAAGAAACATGAAAACTCAGTGTTGCAGTTAGCTTCAGTGTAGCTCACAAGAACGACAAGGAGACATATTCATAAATGCAAACTCTGCCAGACCTCAGAAGAGGGAACTACTATCATGGCCAGCACCATTCTATACAGTGGAACCCTGAGTATCTCATCTCAGGGTTTTTTACTGATACTTAAGCTCTTCAGTTGTTCTATGCATAGCATGTGTAGATCATAAGCAAACAAACATCTTTTACATAAAGCCAACATCTGTAGACAATAAAAATGCCAAAGCCCAGCAGCCCTTCACCCAACAGTGCACAAAACTACCATTTTAAACATAACTAAAAATAAACTTCTGTAACATTTCCCCTTTTCTGTATAAGACAATAAAAAAATTGCTTATCACTACAACATACAATTTAACACTATACCAGTTAAAATTATCTACAAGAGGAACAACCATGAGACTTGCTAAGATGCACAGGACCAAATGAAATCAAACATCTATCAAGTTATTCACAACGTCTTTGGACAGCAGAAAAACATTATCAATGTCAAATTATCAGGAATTCACTCATGATTTTCTGGGCTCCTCCAAGGGCTTGCATCACTTCTCTGGCTTGTCTTCTGTAACACACAGTTTGTTCTCCAGGCTCTGGCTGGCTCTATTCCACTGCTGCTGCTGTTCTTGTTTGTTGTCCCATGGTACTGGCATCTTAAAAACTTCTGGGGTCCCTTGCATCTCAAAACCCTTCTGGCTTGCACTTTCACCAATAGCCTTTAGTGGGCTCTCTTCATGATGCCAAGTCTCAATTTCTCTGGGTGACCTCCTCAATCTGTACCTTCAACTGCCACTGAGGTTGCACCTTTAATAATAGCCTCTCATAGATTCTCTTCGTGGTGCCAACCATCAACTTCTTTACATGAGCCCTTCAATCCAGTCCTCCAACTGCTACTGAGTCTGCATTTTTACCAGTGGCCTTTCCTGGTCTCTAATAGGGCCAAAGCTCAGTTGCTCTCTATGACCCTATCATGCCTTTAAAACTAGTACCACCTGGATGACTTTTATAGTACCAAGTTAATCTGCCAGCATAGATACAACCTTGGCCAGTTCTGGAAGACAGCTTCTGGTTTTGACCTGGAGGAAACACATTCCAGATAGAGGTGGTTTGTAGGAAAAATAACAGTGACCATGTCTGCAGGAAGGGTTCTCTCCTGGGGAGGAGTTCTCATCACCATAGCAGACGTGTCTTGTCAGGACTGCCTTACCAGTATCTGGACTTCCCGGAGCTTTCTTTCTCGTTTATTTATTAATTAACTACCTCATTTGGAAGCTTGCCTGGAGACTTCTGGTATCATGAAATCTAGTCTTCTGGGAGGAGGCTTTTAGTCATTAATGCCTGATGTAGGAAGGTCCAGTCCAAAGTGGTCAGTGCCACATTTGAGCAGGTAGTCCTGGGTTGTATAAGAAAAGACAGATTACAGAATGGAAGAAAATCTTAATTAGCTGTATATCAGACAGTGGATTAATATCTAGAATAACTTAAAAAACAAAATATCAAGAAAACCCAACAAGCCAATCAATAAACAGATAACAAAATGAATGGACACCCTCAAAAGAGGAAAAAGTACAAATGCCCAACAAACATATGAATAATTTTCAATATCCTTAAGCATTACAGAAATATAAATTGAGACCATATTAATTTCCATCTCACCCCAGTCAGAATGTCTATTGCTAACAAAACAATAACAAATGTAGGTAAGTGTGTGGGGAAAGGAGAACCTTTCTCCACTACTGGTAGTTCAGGCATTATGGAAACCAATAGGAAGTTTCCTGAAAATGAAAAACAAAACAAAGCAAAAACAAACAAACAAACAAAAAAACAAAAACCAAATCTACCATATGATCTAGTCATTCTAATTCTGGTTATATAACTAACGAGACAAAATGAACATGTCCCAGATACTTACCATATACTTATTATGGTGGTATTCACAAATGCCAAGGTATGGTGTCTATCAACAGAAACAGCTAAAGAAAATGGGCCGTGTAGACTCAATGGAGTTATTTTTGTTAAAACTGAAGATGAACATATTAAATGAAATAAGCCAGACTCAGAAAGATAACAATTATCTATTTTTCTTTCATTTGTAAATTCCAGATTTTATGTGTGTATGTGTGATATTTCCTATAAATACCACAATTCATAGAAAATCTAGAATTACGTATGACATGAAAGCAGAGGGAAACCATGGGAAGGAAGGAGACTATTGGCAGGGGACAAAGAGGAAGGGGGAAAAGGGGAGGATGCAAGAGATGGATATGGTCAAAACATAAAATATACTTACAGTTGTTTTTTGTGAAACCCAATACTTTTAACAATGGATACACACTAATAAAAATGGAGAGGGAGCAAAAAGTAGCTGCATGTAAGTCTGGCAAACTCCAAGATACAAGCATCACCTTCTGTTCTCATGAAAGATGTGACTGAAATTTCCAAATATACCTGGTTTTTAAATCCTCTAATTTGCAAGCTACTTCCAAAAGCAAAGTGCAGATAAATAACACTCATTTACTCATCAAAAAAAACAAAAAAACCAAAAAACTGGTTCTGAGAACTCTATTTTGTGAACCACCCACACATCTCACAAACAATAAGGCACACAGGTGTGGTAGCACATGTATCATTCGAGCATCTAAGGCAGGAGAATTGTAAGCTTGAGGCAAGCCTAAACAAAACAGAAACAACAATTAAAACAAAAGGCTCAGATTTCCTTGATCAACAAGTGGTCCAAGAACTCCATCACAAACTTGGCTACAAGATAGGTATTGGGTACTAACATTCTCCCAATTAGCAGAATGTTTTATATAATATAGAGAAAATGAAAAATAAAGCTATTTACTGGTTTAGTCATTACACCTCACTTTCCCACAGTAATATCACATTGTGTAGAAAAGGGGAAATCAAAACCAGGAAATATGTGGATGTATGTGCTATGCTAGCAGTATCATCTTGGAGCACAAGGGAGTGTTTATAACATAGAACATGAAAATGCATTCCTTGCTGTCAGTAGTCACTCCCATCTATAAGATCAGTGTCTTATGTTGCTATTGTGACACCATGCAATTGGTTGGTGGTAACTATGATTTTTTTTGTTTTTGTTTTTCACCAGTGAAGGATTCTCTCTAGCAAATAGTTGTGCACACTGGAGTAGATCAACAATAAGAATGAATCAAAATAAAAATAATAAGTAAAGCAAATTTTCTGAAATACAACTGTGTCTGAAGTAAATATCGTGGACAGAATAAAAGAAAGAAGCAGAGTTAGAAGAGATCCAGGTAGCTATCAGGGACCCATGTGCAAAAAGCATTTTTTAAAAAATAGCTTCTAAGCTTTAGTTACTTTTAGAAGGTCTGACACAGTGACTCCATTCTTGTTGCTTTTGAGATAAAGGTCTTTTGTGGTTGACCTCCATACTTAAGGCTCTCTGGTTCCAGTTTCCCAAGTACAAGGATTACAAGCAAGCACCACTGTGGCCAGTGTAACTGTCCCTGATTCGGAACAACTTCTTCTGCTTGTCTCTGAA
>JAMJFZ010003782.1:0-125320 GCA_026225945.1 Cricetomys ansorgei
CCAGCACTTGGGAGACAGGTGCAGGTGGACCTGCTAATTTGAGGTCCACCTGGGCTATGTAATGAGGACCTGCTATTTTTAAAAAAAAGTACCTAGAGTTTGGATCATTTATTTCTGTGCCTTCATTGTTTTCCTTGTTTGTTTTTTTTTTACTTTCTTAAATATTTAAGGCTGCTACCTTCTTCTATATCTAAGTGCTTATATAAACTATAAACAATTTCATTCTTTTATAAACTAATATATGTAGAACAATGTTTCCTCAAGAACTATTTTGACAGTTTTCTGTAACCTTATAGTATTGTAGCGACACCCTTTATTCAACAGAAACAAGTAGAGGCTGGAGAGATGGCACAGTGGTTAAGAATGCATACTGCTCTCCTAGAGGACCAGCACCCATGCCAGGCAGCTCACAAGTGCCTGTAACTCAGCTCCTCGAGGATCCAGTGCCTGTTTTCCATAGCCACCTGAACCCGTGTGTACATGCATACATACAAAATACACATCTGCATAGTTTAAAAACTAAAATATTTAAAAAGAAGGAAAATTTAGGTTTGTGTTTCAGTCATCTTTCATGTATTGCATACTTACTTACACACCATTGTTAATTATACATTATCTCTGTCAGCTCACCTAGGAAGAAATCTGAAATCTAAAGAAGTTTTATCATCTTTAGGCCCCCTAATTTCCATAAGAAGTTTCCAGTTTCACCCTCTGCTTGCTTTTCCACCAAGGTGACGCTGACCTAAAGTTCCTGTATTTCAGGTCCTTGTCAGAATAAATTCTCACTTGTCATATTCTCAAGTTTGATGGTCAAAAATATTACCTAGAGGGTAATAGTTGTTTCGCCTTCTAATATGGATTCTATGCTCAGCTCGACCAGATCACTGTAGTTTTGCATTAAGCCTGAGTAATACCCTGGACTCAGTGTCTGTTCTAACCTAGTCTGTGACAAACATCATGCTTTGGCATACATTGAGGCATTTGAAAGAATGTTCTTGTAAGAAAGGTTTGCCCTAGGGCTGGAGAGGTGGATCACAGTTGAGAGCACAGCTGCTCCTCCCGAGGACCCGAGTTTCATTCTCAGCCTCCACATCACTGCTCAGAACCAGCTCCAGAAGACCAGTGCCCTTTGCTGGCCTCTGCCGTTACCCATACATGCACTGACATACATTCACACACACCTACAGACGCATAAATAAATAAAAGATTTGTCCGGTGAGTCCTAGATGGCTCAGCCAGTACATGTGCTTGGAACTGAGCCCGACAGCCCAAGTTCAATCCCCATATCCACGTGGTGGAGAGAATAGCTCCCACGAGTCGTCCTCTGACTTCTACTCTTGTGCCGTGGTATATGCCTGAGCACACACATTAATAAGTAAATAAATATCTTAAAACTTTTAAAGATTTATTCTAAAATCACCAGTGTTTGTTGGATAATGTTGACAGTGTTAACTACATAGAGTCCCCAAGAAAGGCCTTTTTTTTTTTTTTCCATTTTCAGAAAAAAAAAAAGTCACTGATTAAAATGATTTCTTTAAGTTAGTATGCCTCCCATTCAGAAGCAAATAAGCAGCTGGCCCCTATCAATTGTAAAAGACCTTATTGTATCAATTTTTGCTCTGATTCTACTGCCTTCTTATTTCATCTCATTCTTTTCTACCCACAAACTTATTCTTATGTGTATTTTTTAAGATTGATTGATTGATTGATTTATGAGTGCTCTATCTGCATGTACTCCTGCATGCCAGAAGAGGGCTTTGGATCCCATTATAGATGATTGTGTGCCACCATGTGGTTGCTGGGAAATGAACTCAGACCTCTGGAACAGAGCAGCCAATGTGCTCTTAACCACTGAGCCTTCTCTCCAGTCCTCTTACGGTTATTTTTAACCTTGTGTGTACCTTATGTAAATTTAAAATAGGAGTAGATATACCTTTGGGTATGTTTATATTTCTTCCTTGATTTTTTTATTTACTACAGAAAGACCATAGAGATGGTGTGTTTTAGGAACTAGAAAGACGGAAACTTGAGATTGAGACAAAGAATGTAAATCTAACTGAGCTGTTTTTGCCCAAGTGTGACCTTAGGTAATTTATAGCATCTCTGATCTTAAAGGTATTCATCTTACCGGATAAACCCCTTCACAGCATACAAGAATCAACAAGTTCTATGTGTGTCAACAAGCAACCTGCTGAGTCAGCAAAAACATGCTTTTACAGTAGTAGGAAGTGAAAAGATGTCTACTGTGAAGACACTAAAAAAAGAAACTGAAGACAGTACATGGAAAAAAAATACTTACTATGCTCCTAGATTAGCAGAGTCTATATTGTGGAAATAACTACACTACCAAAAACAATCTAGTGATTCAATGGAATCTTCATCAAAATTCCAATGACATTCTTAACAGAAACAGAGAAAACAATTCATATGGAAACACAAAAGGCCAGGTAGATAAAACTAAGCAGAAAGAACACAGCAAGAGCCATCACATTTCCTAACCTCAAACTATACTACAGAACCATAGTGACAAAAACGTTAGGTACTGGAATAAAAACAAACATGTTGACCAATGGAATATAACAGAGGACCCAAAGATCAACTCACATAGCTGAGGACATCTAATTTTTTATGAAGTTATTTTTAAATGCACTGAAAAAGAGACAACCTGACAAAACCAGATAGCCATCTACAGTAGAATGAAGTTAGATCTGTCATTTTTACCCTGCATAAAAATCATTTCAAATCGGATCAGAGACCTTAATTTAAAACTAGAATCATGGAAACTGCTATAGGGAACACTTCAGGATGTAGGTATATACAACAAATGTTTTCAGTAGAACCAACTCACACAGGAAATAGCACCAAGAATTGACAATGGGACTATGTGAAATTAAAAAGCTTCAGCACAGGAAAAGAAACTATCAACAGGAAAAAAAAAAAAACAAAAAACAAGCAGCCTACAGAACAGGGAAAAAATCTTTGCCAGCTCTACAGGAGACATAGATTTAATATCTAGAATATATAAAAAACTACAAGAATTAAATACCTAGTAAAACCAAACTGGTGGTCAATAAGTGGGCCAATGACCTGAACAGATAGTCTGCAAAGGAAGAAATAAAAATTTCCAGTAATTTTTGTTTAGTGTTCAGCATCTTCTAGCCATTGGAGAAATGAAATTAAAACTACTTTGAGATTTCCTCTCACTCCAGTAAGAATGGTAAACATCAAGAAAACAAATGGCAAAGAATGGCTGCAGAGGATGTAAGGAAAGAAGAACCCTTACACACTGTTAGTGTGAGTGTAGAGTAGCCATTGAGCTAATTTGTGTGGAGGCTTCTCAAAAAAATACCTATGACCCAGCAACATCACTTCTGAGCACATACCCAAAAGCGCCACATCCTACTACAGAAAAACGTGTCCGTTCGTATTTAAGGCAGCTCTTTTTACAATAGCAAGGAAATTGAATTGACCTAGATGTCCATCAACAAGGAAATAAATAATGAAAATATACATATATACAAATGTGACTTTATTCAGTTATAATGAAAAATGAAATTTGCAGGAAGATAACCTGATGACCAAATCTCAGAAAGAAAAGCACAGTTTGTTCTCTCTCATACGGGCATCCTAGCCTTTAAATGTGAATCCAGATGGGAGAAAATGTGGATAAAGGCCTAGAAACTAGAAAGCAGTCTATGTGACTGGAAAAAGAGACTCTGCGGGAAGAGTGGGAGGAGGCAAGAGAAGGATGGAGATGGGAATCGTAGGGGCAAAGGCCACAATAGGAAATGACGGCAGAGGGAGGAAGGGGTACCAACCAAGGGGGTATATGTGAGACCCCATTCAGAAATAACTTACTCGTAAGTTAATTAAAACAAAAAAAAAAAAAACCTGATCTACAAAGTGGAGATAAGATAGGGTTGGTCTCCTAGGTTCCTGTGAGGTTAAGTTTGTTGTCAGGTTTCAGTGAAAATGCACATAAATAACTCATAGATTGTGTTGTACTTAGGAAGTACTTATGTTAGCTTTGTAGTTGTAAGAGATGGTAACCTAGCTTGAAGGAATGTTGTTGGATTTATTTATTTTTGTTTTATGTGTATGGGTGTTTTACCTGCACATATGTCTGTGTACCATGCACATGCCTGATACCCATGGAGTCCAGAAGAGAGAATGGGATTCCCTGGAACTGGAGTTAACAAATGCTTGTAAGCTTCCACATGGGTGCTGGGAATCAAACCTGGGTCCTCTGGAAATGCAGTCAGTGCTCTTAACTGCAGAACCGCCTCTTTAGCCCCTTGAAGGAGGTTTTAAATATCTGAAAATGATGGCCAGATTTATATGGGAAAAGATCCTATATATTTAATCAAACTCAAAAGGAAGAACAACCCTTAAAAGAATAAAAATCCCTATAGAACTGGATTTCTCCTTTGAGTAGCTTAGTTTTACAGTATGTACCATTTTGCTTTTATGTACTGCCTGTCTGATTTTTATGAGTTAATGTGTATGAAAGATTGTAGTGTGTCTAATATTTAATTAAGTTTTCTCAGTACTTGTAGTGGTTTGAATAACAATGGCCCTATAAGCCGGTAGGGATTGGCAGTATTTGGAGCTGTGGCTTATTGGAAGTGTATCACTGCTGGTGGAGTTTGAGGTTTCAGAAGCTCAAGCTAGGCCCAGTGTCTCACTCCCTCTTCTGCTGCCT
The DNA here is from genome assembly GCA_026225945.1 of Cricetomys ansorgei. NCBI lineage: Eukaryota > Metazoa > Chordata > Mammalia > Rodentia > Nesomyidae > Cricetomys > Cricetomys ansorgei. Next base: position 4,703 of record JAMJFZ010003782.1, read on the forward strand.
GCTGATCAAGATGTAGAACTGATTTTTCTGTGATCAGAAGGTCTACCCAATAAAACTCATCCATGCTGTGATGTCAGGATCGTAGGAATCAAAGACTCTCGATGTGTTTTAGCAGCATGAAATTGTTTCTTAAACTATTGAGGTTTTAGAATTATTAAAACCTACTTTTAAATTTATTGAAAATGTTTTCCTCATTTTTAATGCTGAGCTTTGCATTTTAATTTTAAAAGGAAAATAACATTTGTGAGATTATTTTTTTAAATGTGTGCGGCTTTCTGCTTCTAATAATGAGCAAAATTGTTCCTCCTGGATAGAATGATAATCTCTGGGCAAAATATAAAAGGCACTGAAGATACCGGGGAGTAACACTTAGAAGGGTATGGTGCTAAACCAGCTTCTGACTTTATACTGCTTCTAGTCTGAGTCCCTCCTCTGGTGCACTTGAAAAATCAGGAAATGCAATTCTCATGCTAATACAGGTGGAAACTAACTGGTGAGCTTTGGGATGAAGGCAGTCACATAGAGGAAACACCATTTGTGGTTATAACCTATGTCATATTTTTGTCTAATACCTGATATGGTCAAGATAGACTCTAGGCAGAACTGTAATGATAAAGGAATTAGACTGAGATTTTAGCTAGTACCTAGTATGAGAAACAGCTTGAGATGAAGTCTAGCAAACATGTGGTTTGCTAAAACAATTGGTCATTCTTAGAGGAATATAACAGAATTCCAAGTTATTTAAAATGTCTTTCACAATGCTCACAATCTAAAGTTACTAGCTATATAATGAAAGGAAAGGTGTAATTCATACTCAAAAGCAAAACTCAGTAAGCACTCAAAAGAGCTGAGACAGCTCCCCACAAGATGACAGGGATCTTGATTTATTCGAGAGTTTATTGTATGTTCAAGGGCATAAAGGAAAACACATTTAGATTAAATATGAGTTTTTAAGAGAAACATAGACTATGAAAGCAAATAGAAATTCTAAAACTTAAACGAGTCACTTGGACTTAACACCAGATTAGAGAGGAAGAGTCAGTGAAATTAAAGATTATAGAAATTACCCAACCTGAAGAACAAAGGGTGGTAGGGGAAAGATAAAAATATAATGAACAAAATCTTCAGATCTACTTTTGAATATGTAAAGGAGCCAAGGAAAACAAAAAAAGTGAAATTGGAAAAAGTATTTGGAGAAATGACTTAACTTTTCCAATTTTGTTATAAAACATTTATAATTTCAATAAAGTCCACATCAACCTTAATTTAATCAGGGCAGAGATAAAATGTCTAAGCACATTATGTTGCTTAAAAGAGTTGGAGAAAAATGAATCCACACGTATCAGGACAGGGATTCACGTGGTGCTCACTTCTCACCACAAGTAATGGAGGCCAACAACATGGGAACACCTTCAGATGCAAGAAGGAACCCTGTCAACTCTGAGATCTGCAGCTACTCTAAATAGTCTTTTTGTTGCTTTATTTCAGATGGGGTCTCCCTATGTAGTCTTAGCTCTCCTGGAACTCACTCTGTAGACCAGAGATCCTTCTGCCTTTGCCTCTCAAGTGCTGGGATTAAAGGTGTGTACCTCCACACTCAGCTTGAACTATTCATGAAGAACATCAAAGGAATAAATTTATTCAGATAAAAGAAAACCAATAAACATTCCTGGTTTACATGAAATGCTAGGAATAGTCTACAGTTTGTAGAAAAACGAACTGGCTTGAATCCAGCTCTTCAGAAATGAATGAAGAACACCATAGTTAATATCTGGATAAACATAATTTCTTCATTTTTAAAAACATAGAATGTGTGGTTTACTTATGTAAATGTAATCAGTAATTCTCTATACTAACAACTGTATAGTGAAGTATGGGAGAAGAATATAGAAAGTTAAGGATGTATATTATAATATTTAGAGCAGTGGTTCTCAAACTCTGGTCTTGAGACTATTAGAGTCCTAAATACTAACAAGGATCTCACAGAGCTTTGTAAGGTGTACCTTATATAAAACATGTTAAGAGTTAAAATATCAATGTGTTAATTCTTTTAAAAACAAACCCACTGCATGTAAAATAAATAACTTATGAGTAATATTTTCTAAAGAAAATTAGCAGATTAACATGCTACATTACTCAAGTATCCTTAATGTCTGACTTGGGGGAAGACATCTGGGTTTTTGTATCTGTGTCTGCATTCACTGTGTTAGGATATGTTGTTCAGGTTGATACAAGTTAAGACAATCCATCTTCACATATACATGCAATTGGGAAATGGAGAATATCGACAAATTTTTCAGGTAATTGTGGATATTTTCCATAACACTACACCAAAATGCAGAAGTGGAACTTCCGTAAAGGTTAGTTGCCACGAAGAATCTAACGCATCGAGGTGCTTTCTGTTAGTCTGTATTATACTTGGGTAATGTTTGTAAGATAATGCATTGACCATTTAGAGAAGAGCGATCACAGATCCTCAGATGTTGTGTTTCATTAAGCTGTGTCCCAAATCACATGTATCACACCGTCTCATCAGAAGTCCTGTTTGTAGAAAACATTAATCATAGATGCAACGTGTATGATTTCCCAGAATCTAGTTTTCACTTGTAAGTTCAAATTCCATTTGATTGCCAACTGTTTTATTTAAATTTATAGGCTTATTTTGTGTGCATTAAAAAATACACCTGCATACTTAACCACAGTTTGTCTGACATAGTTGTCTGTCAAAAAAAAGGTAGTGTTCTATGAAAAAAGAGAATAATGAGTGACTATTTCCGCTTCCAAATCAAGCATGTAAGTTGTTTTGTCCAGGACAGCTACAGTGTTTCCATATGAGAAACAAGTGCTTGGGGGTCGCAGATCATTCCACTTCATGGAGTATTAAATAGACAAGTACTCTAGGGCCAAAGTTCAATAAGTAGTTTTACCGTTTCGTCAAGGTTATCATTAGGATGGTGCATACCTGAAATCCTGGCATTTGGGAGGGTAAGGTAAGACCAGTTCAGGGCCAGCCTCAGCTTTGTAGAGCATTTAAGATCAACCTGAGCTATGTGAGACACTGTCACAAACAAACCCAAACAAATAAGGAATTCTTAAAGTTTCAGTTGTAACCAGAATGCATGGTAGTGAAGGGTGTAATCACCATAAAACAATTTATATTTGTGGCCTCAAAAACATTTCATTTGATCTTTGTTTATAGTGTAAAAAGTTATAAAACAATATATTTGCTGCTTAAAACATTCATCACACCTGCATTTAAATTTTCAATTCCTTTTGCTTTAAGCTCTGAATGATTGTCTCAAAAAGATGCTGCAGCTTAACTTGGATCATAGTACTGTTCAAAAAATGTTCTGTTGCAGAAGACATAAAAGGTAAACTCTTAAACTTTATAAAACCAATTGAAAGATAGTTGTCATTATATTTTTGTTTCTTACTAACAGTTTTACATAGCTCCTCTGAGGTAGAATGAAGGATTCTCACTGAGTCAGCTCTCTGAGACTTCCCTCCTTCTTGGCATTTTAGGGCAGCTATGTGTTGAAGAAGACATTTTTTTATTTTGATATATATAAAGAATGGTTTTCTGTTTTGAAAGTGGTGTGTGTGTGTGTGTGTTGATTCTTGTGTGTGAGTACAAGCACCTGTGAGCCATGGCACACGTGTAGACACAGGGGCTACTGTTGGTGTCAGTCCTTACCTTCCTCTGGTTCCGACCATCTCTGTTGCCTACCTCCATATACTCCAAGCTAGCGAGTCCACAAGCTTCCAGGGATGCCACAGTCCCTGCCTGCCATCTCAGTGTGGGACTAGGATCCAGATGTGCACGACCATGCCCAGATTTATTTGAGTTCTGGGCATTTAAACTCAGATTGTCAGGTGTATGCAGCAAGTACTTTACCTGAGCCATCTCCTCAGGCTAAATTGTATCATCTTAGACAGACAGTCATTGCCATTGGGCCCATTCACAGTGTTGTACAGTCATCCCCACTATCCATTCCCAGGACATTTTTTCTCATCTCATACCAAAACTCTATACCTATAACTCCACTCCCAAGCCAGTGATACATTCTTAAGTATGAAATGTGTATTTTGTTTTAAAGTAAAATACTAATAATTTTTTTTGAGACAAGGTGTCTGTCTGTAGTCCTGGCTGTCTTACGACTTGCCGTATAGATCAGGCTGGCCTCAAACTCAGAAAGATGCACCTGCATCTGTCTCCCAAATGCTGAGACTAATGATATATGCCATCACACCTGACAAAAATACTAAATCTAAAAAATGAGTTTTATATCAAATTAATTTTTTAACTTGGAAAAAAGTTATAAATTTTGTAAGGAAAAAACTATATGGTATACATATTCTTGGTTCTCCATATAGGTGCAAAAAAATGATAGCGTGTCAAAATATACTGGCTGATACTGGATTCAGCAGGTGTAGTAGATACAACTGAAGGAAACTACTAAGAAGTCAGTAAAAGTACAGAGAACAAAATGAACTCGTGTAAAAATGCACATATTTTACCCTAATTCCACTACATCAGAACTTTTAGAAAACACAAGCATATGGCTGTGAAATGGTCAGAACACCATCCCCTGTCGTGTAGCTAGCATTAGCAGAGTCTGCAGTGTGCTGACCAGACTGAGAGGAACAGCCAGCTCCCAAAAATGGGCAAAGAAAATTCTATTGTTTAAAAGTTGGTTTGGGTTTGAACTTTCAGGACCTTGGGCCCTAAAGACTTTCAGGACTTTTCCCTTCTAGCAACATGAACAAACACAAAAGAGACAACAGAAACCAAATATAAGCTCAATACCCAAGCATACTTACGTGCTAATATTTAGAAAGCAGAGCAACAAAATGAATTTTTAAAGTCATTCATATACTGGTTTCCAAAGTGTACTTTAGTGTGAAGATCAATAATAGATGGTTGAAAATAGAACCATAGAAACTAATATAGTCTGCATTCAGTAAGTATGGAAGGCATTATTACTATCAGATAAGACAAGACTTCAAGACAAAGAATATTGCCAGATATAAAACTACATAGTTTTATAGGTTTAGATTTCTGGAAGCAAAGAATATTAACAAATACAAGGGTACATTTCAACAAAAGGACATAATCATAAATGTGTGTATGAAACTAAAATAGAAATAGAAAAATAGGCAGACCAACAAGCATAATTGAAGATACCCATCATCTTCTACAACTGATAGATCACTAAACATAAAACAGTGTGACCATGATCTGTGTCCTAAAGCTAATTAACTGTGTAATTAGCTCAACAACTAGAATGGGAATTCCTTCAATTAAGCATGAAAATCGTCATCAAAATAAGTCAACATGAGTAACTGTTGCTGTGTTAAGGTTTCTATTGCTGTGATAAAACACCACAACCAAAACAACTTGGCGAGGGAGGTTTATTTCGGCTTACACATCTTGGGTCATCCTCCATCACTGAAGGAAGACAGGCAGGCACTAATGCAGAGGCCATTGAAGAGTGCTGCCTGCTAGCTTGCTCCTCATGAAATATGAGGAGATATATTGCTTCACAGATTGTAGGATGCAACTAAAGGTTTTAAATGCTGGGAAGAAAACATACCTTTAATTGCTAATGTACTTAAATAGTATGTTAGAAAAGACTAGAATCAGTGATATGTTGCCTCTATCAACTGTAAATTAGGGGGAAGAGGGAAATAACAGGAAGCACAATAAATTGAAGCCCAACACTGATTCTTTGAATAGATAATAAATTATAGTTCCAGTAACCCTTAAACTACAGGCTCAAAGTCTAATCAAGGTACAAAAAGGATAATACATTATGAGGAAGTGGAATTTAACCAGGAATGGGACATTATTTCAACATTGAATGTCAGTGCAGTTCACTACATTAAGATAACAAAGGGGCAAGGGAGATAGATTCATGGATCAAAGCACTTACATACAAGAAAGGGTGAGGTCCTGAGTTCAAGTCCCCAGAACCCATGGAAAGCTGGGTATGATGGGGCATCTGTAATTCCAGTCTTCTTACTGGCAAGATAAGAGGCAGAGAAGAATCTCTGAAAGCTGGACAGCCAATTAAACTGGTGCAAGTTGTGGAAAACAATGAGAGACCTCATCTCAGACAGGGTAGAAGGAAAGCAAGGACTGACACACAAGGCTTCCTCTGACCTCCATAGGCCTGCATCATGGTGCTCACATACCCAAACACAAATAACCATACAGTTGTATACATCATACACACATACATAATGCACACATACAAGAAACCAATAGAGAAAAACCACATAATCATTTCAGTAGATGCAGGAAAGGTATTTGACAATATTCAGCACCCATCATGAGTATAACATTCAGTTAATAGGGAATAGAGTAAATTGCTTCTGTTTGGTTAAAAAGACATATATTTTAAAACATACAATCAATATCCTACTTAAATATTATAGTCAGTAGTCAATTTAAATATTAAATGGTCTGCCCCTAAGACCAGAAATAAGGAAATATGTTTGTAGATTTTTGAGGATGTAATTCTATTCGGTATACCAAGAAAAAGAAAATACATAGAATTGGGAGTTGAGTAGAACTATCCAGGTGTGGTGGCACAAAACTGTAAGCCCAATATCTGAGAGGCTGAAGGAGGAATATTTAGAGTACAGGGCCAGCCTGGGCTACATAATGAGACTCTGTCTCAAAAAGTAAGAGAGGGAGTGGAATCTTAGTGGTCATAAATTCCTTTAGTCTGCTTTTATTATGAAAATACTTTCCCTTCCATAACAATAGATAGTTTTATTGGATGTAGTATTCTGGGTTGGTAGTTGTCTTTCAGAACTTGAAATACATCATTACAAGCACTTCTGGTTATCCTGTTGGATGATCTGGTATTATTCTGATGCGTATTCCTGTACATGTTGCTTGCTGTTTTTCACAGACCAAGCTGAGTAGACTTTTTTTGTTTTTCTGTACATTTGGTGTCTTAATTATAATATGGCAGGGGGTCTGATTTTGTCTGCCTGATACCCTTAACACCTCCTGTGTGGGTTGGCGTCTCTTTTCCTGAATATGGGAAATCTGATTATTTTGAAAATGTTTGCTCTGCCTTTAGAAGGAGATTCTGTAACCCATCAATTTGATCTTTTCTGTGTTGCCTCTTAGAACTCCCTTAGAACCTTACTGTTAGTGTCCCATCTGCGTCCTTGCTGAATTGTCTCAGTGCTTCCCTGTGTGTGCAAGCTCAGATTCTGTTCTGTCCTTGATCCAGCTATTGCAGAAACTTTCCAAAGAGTTTTTTATTTGGCTGTGTTTTGTTTTTTATTATTTCCAGATTTAAAACTGATTTTTCGCCAATATATTCTTCAGCCATTCTGCTGAATTGCTCCTTCATTCCATCCGTAGCCTTCCTTGTTAAGCAGTTTGTGTCTTTGAGCATGCTTATGATCATTTTGAGTTCTTTGGGATTTCACCTCATTCACTCTGACTAGATATTGTTGCTATAGGGAAAAGTAATCTCTGGAGGAGTGTGTTGTCTTGATTTTTGTGCTTCTTGTGTTATTTGCATTGGGATCTATGCTTCTGGTGTTATTTACTTGGTTTATTTATTATGAGCTGTATTCTTTCACTTGGACTATTTGCAGTGTTCAAGTGAGACTTATGTGTGATATTATTGAATTTGTAGTTCTCTAAGTAATTCCTCAGACCAGGTCCAGCTATTTGGTGTATCCTCTGTATTGTTCCCTGAGTAGAATATAAACTGAGTGACTACAGGCATTCGATATCACCACTAAGCAGCTGCCATACCAGCTAGCTAATAGCAGTGGCCCCTTTGACTTTCATGTTGTTGGAAGATGAACAACTAAGGATAGTATGGAGCATGCTCAGATTTGACTTCATTGTCACCTTACTTTTTGAGACAGGGTGTCTCACTGACCCAGAGCTCACGCCTCTGGCAAGACTAACTGGACAAGAGGCCCCGGGGATTCTGCCTCCACCTCTGCAGTCCCAGAATTACAGGCATAGTGCAACCATGCCCAACTTCTCACATGGATGCTGGGGATTGAACTCATGCGCTCACGCTTACACAGCAAACAACCTACTGAACCACCTCCCCATAAATTTGCTTAAAAACTAAAAGTGAACAAGCTGGTTAACTTACTGAGTTGTATACTTTAATGTGCACAGATTTTTGCATGTCAGTCATACCTTATAATTTTTTTAATTTGACTTCAAAATTTATGTGAAAAAGCAAAGAACCTAAAATATTTAAAATAGTGGGTTGTTTTTCCTGTGGAATGAAAGTTTTCTATAGCTGTCATGTTCATTATGGTTCATGACCATAGATGACTATAGTTGTACTCACCAAGAAAGACAAGGAGTCATTTTCATACATGGAAGCCCTGCCAGACCTCAGCAGAGGGAACCACTTTCATGGCCAGTGCCATACTCAATAGACAGTGGACCCTCGAGCATCTGAGCTCAGCTGTTTTTATTGATTCAGAACTCCTCAGGTGTTGATCATAAGCAATCAGACATCAACCACAGAAATCCAACACCTGCAAACAATACAAAATGCCAAGGCCTATGCATTCCTTTTTCCAACAGTGCACAAAAATGATTATTTTAAATACAACTAAAAATAAACTTCCATAACAATTCCCCTTTTCTGTTTATTAAAAAAAAAAAAATGTTTTACCCTTACAACACAATTTAACACTACACCAGCAAAACTATTTACAAGAGGAACAATTATGAGGCTTCTGATGTGGAGAGCGCTAGCTCTCCAAATGATTAAGATAGAGTGTGGTTTGCTGGAAAAATAACTGCTCACTTTGTCTGCAGTAGGGGCCCCTCATGGGTGGAGTTCTCATCACCACCACCAGTATCTGGCTGCTTGTCTTTCTCTTGGTGAGGTTTGCAGGAAAAAAAAAAAAAAAAAAAAAAAAAAAAAAAAAAACTTGTTAGTTTAACTAAATGGCTTTTTGGCTCCGAGATGAGGCTTCCACAACAGCAGGGTGTCCTGGGCCAATGGGAAGGGTCTCTGGTTGAAACACCCTAGGGGTTTGGCATTCTTTTTTGCCATCACTAGGGGGAAACATACAACCTTCTTCATAGACCTCAAACACAAGACCTGCTTGGGCTTCAGACGCCCAAAAGCCATCAACAAACTCAGTTTATACAACAGTGCACTCTGGTTTCCAGTGCCCTGGCTGCCGCCAGCTGCAGGAAGAAGTGTCAGCTCCATGATCAGGAAAAGCTGTTAGAATCTTTCTTTTTCCCTGCTCCTAGCTGAGCTCTGTCTTCATCATGAAAATGTGTCTCTCTAAAGGCCTCTCTTCTGTGACTCACTTTTGAGCCCTCTTTCTCAATTTTCACAATTTTCTCTTCATAGAAGCTTATTTCCCTTTCTCTCTCTCCTTTTCCTAAAGGAGTCTTTAATTAATACCTTAATCTCTATCCTCTGGTAGCTTCCCTGAGTGTACTTTACCGGAGCTCTGGAGGTCAGGGCCCCATATTGCAGATGCTATTTGTAGTTTTACGCTCCTGTGGCGTTTCACCAAGGGAGATGAAAGGCATTCTCACACATGCAAGCTCTGCCAGACCTCAGCAGAGAGAACCACCATCCTGGCCAGTGCCAGACTCCATAGTGGAACCCCAAGCTCTCCACTCAAGTGTTTTATTCATTCAGAACTCCTCAGGTGCAGATCATAAGCAATCAAACATCCCCCACAGAAATCCAACACCTGCAGACGATACAAAATGCCAAGGCCTATGCATCCCTTTTTCCAACAGTGCACAAAAACAATTACTTTAAACACAACTAAAAATAAACTTCCACAACAGATGACTGCAGAGTGCCCAATGCTAACGACAGGACATTTCATTTAAACATAAATACTCAAGACGCTAGTGGATACTATATTTGAATGATGTAGAAAGTTAACACTGAAAAAGAAATAGATTTACGATTTATGACTATGAAACTGAGTCAGAAAGCTACAGTAATTCAGACTGTGCTACTGGCCTAAGTATAGACAGGTAGACCAACGGAACAGAATTGAGAACCTGAAAATTGAACAACAAAGAAATGCAAAAGTTAGATGCCCAGAAATAAAACTGCCAATCGGCAAATGGGCTAATGAAACAGTTGTTTTTTTTAAAAAAAAAAAAAAAGCCCCAAAACTATTTTTAAAGTATTAAACATCTCTAGACATCAGGAAAATACAAATTAAATCTACTTTGCTACAACACCTCATTCCAGTCAGAATGGCTATCATCAGAAATCTGACAATAAATCTTGTAGAGGATGTGGGGAGAGAAACCCTTATTCACTGCTGGTGGAAGTGCGAATTGATACAGTGATTATGGAAATCAGTTTGGAGGTCCCATAAAATATTAAAATTAGAAGTACAATGTGATCCAACTATTCCACTCCTGGGAATTTATACAGAGCACTCCATATCCTATCGTAGAGATTTCTCCACACCCATGTTTATTGCTGCTGGAATAAACATTTTAACGAGGAAGTGGAACCAACCTAGGTGTCCATCAGCAGATGAAGTGTGACCATGAAAATGTGATTCATGCACAAGATGGAATATTATTTGGCTAGAAAGAAAAATGAAATTTATAGGAAAAGGGGCAGATTTAGAATGTATAATAGTAAGTAAGCGAAGTCACCCAGGCTCAAAAGTAAAGAAACTGCCTATGTCCCTCATGCAGATCCTAGCCTATAATCTATGTGTGTTTATATGCAAACAGCTCTAAGTGTGGTCCCAGTATGACTTTTATAAAGAAGACCAAGAAAGGGTGATAGTAGGCAATGAGGAAGCACAGCTTGCAGATGAAGCACACACGAGATACGAAAGATGATACAAGATAATTGTTTTTCCTACTTTCAAATCTGTCAGTTTATAAGTGATGGTTAAAATTAACACTGTAAGCAAAGTTCCATGGCTTCATAATGGTGGTTGTAACCGTATAGAGGTTCACTGAGATGCATGGGGTTTAGGACAGGGCGAGTATTCATTTGAGTGGCTACCTAACTGGAGGGAGGGGTGTCAGAAAATTAAAATTCACATTATTGAAGATTTTAATCTTTAGGTTTTTCAAACTTAATCTTTTATGTATTATCAAACAAATGTTTTGTTTTAATGTACTGGGTTAACTCAAAGAATAAACTCTACTATCAACATCTTTCCAAGTATCTTTTTTTGCTCTTTAGCTCTTCCTTTTCAAATGCCTCTAAGGTGTGGGTCTCATGAGGAAGTCAGTTACAGTAGTGATTCTCAGCTCGGCCAGGACCAGCTTAGTCTTTTATGAGCAACATGCACACACATGCATGGAGGTCAAAGGACAAGTTGTGGGATCAGTTCTTTCTGTCTGTAATGTGTACCTCTCAGGACTTCAGGATTAGTAATGGGCACATTTATTGGGTGAGCCATCTCACTGGCCCCAGTAATAAATACTTCTGTCCTAAAATCAATACATTTTAACCTACTATACAAATAAAATTTAATGTAGCTACCATAATTAAAATATAAAGAGGAAACAAAAGAAGTTAAACAATATGTATATCTGGGAGCATGATGTAATCAGATTTTTTTCTAGACAGAAATTATGAATGGGGTGCTACAGATGCAGAGTTGAGTCTTTTTTTATGGTCACAACAAGCAGTATTGGTGTTAAGTCCTATGATTTTGTGAAACATTTGAACTCTTGTTAAAATTTTGAAAAAAAAGTTTGATGTAATTGCCTTTATTATAACAGGAGTGATTTTATACATTGTATGTGATTCTGGAAAATTTGGCATGTATTTAAATTATACAAACTCCTTTTGGATATCCCAACTTTTATTTTTAAAAAGAGCCTTCATTCCAATTTTGAAAGTTTAAGAAAGCTCCTTGCTTTCTTCTTTTTTTTTTTAAACCACACTCAGTGAGTTAATAAACATGCACAAAGAGTATCTCATACCAGGCAGTTGTGGCACTTTTAATCCCATCTTTAATCCCAGCACTCAGGAGGCAGAGGCAGGTGGATCTCTGTGAGTTGGAGGTTCCCCTGGTCTACAGAGTGAGTTTCAGGACATCAGAGTTGCAACAGAGAAACCCTGTCTCGAAAAACCAAAAATAAAAATTAAAAAAACATCAAAAATCCATATGTTTTCACCCAACTTCAAAGAAGCGGTGTCACCCTCAGCTTGTTGCTGTCATGGTCATGAAGGCTGTCTCAGTCATTCAAATTGGGAGCTTCATTCTTCCACTTGGGTCCAAAGAAGAAAAAATAAATAATAATTTAACAAAGGAACAAGTTTAGCATTTAACACTCTGTTTGGATCCCTAAATTCTGCACTTGAGATAACAATGGGTTTTTATTCCCAGTGGTGCTCGAGTGCTTTCCAGTCATGGTCTGAAATCATTCTCCTCTGCATTTTTTGTCCCTTGAAAAGATGAATTTAAACTTTCTTTTATCAGAGCATAATATTGAGACCTAACCTCTAGTATTTAAAATCACTGGTCCATATGACATTGAACATTTCATGAAGAGTGCCCATGGTAAGAAAATGTGCTCTGATGCCACAAGAGTCAAGAAATTAACTGAAGTTGCGCACAGAGCAGCCAGTGCTGAGACAGACTCCATAGAGCTGGAGTTGCAGCTCATCCGTGTGACATATTCTATTAATTATGACAGAAAGTCAAAATTCAGAACAGCCCACAAACAATCCTACATCGGGTTAATTCTGTCTCCTAATCTGCACTACAGCACCATATTACAGGAGACATGCGACATTGTTTAAACATTAAATAGCTGTCATGCATAGTTATAGGAAGATGGTCATCAGTACTCCTGATCATGAGCCAGCACGAAAAGCACAAGTAATCCTCCCAGCAGGGCAGGGAATTCCATGGCTTCAGATAACAATGCAAACAGGAAACAGGATACCAGACATGTCAGTGTATAAAATGGAGTTTAATTTTGGCCAGATAATTATAAATTAGTTTTCCTTCTTGAATATCATAAAGGTCAGAGGAAAGTTCTCTTAAGGGAGTACTCCCCTGTGACTTGCAGGATCATTTAGCAAACCCTGGACCTTGTGTGCTAAATGCTGTAATTGTCCCTTAAGCCTGTGGCAAGTGAACACAAACTTCCAGATTGCCATGTTGAATGTTTATTTAAAATTGATCAGTGTCTTTGGCAATGGCATCACCTCTTAAAATAATGTTTTTAATATGTAGGGTTACAAAGGAAACCAGTTGTATTAAAGTAAAGACCCCTGGTTGAGAGTCCCTGCAGTCCATAATATCACATTCTTCCTTGTAGTCTATGCCAGTGAAAACCACGAAGTCACAGGGCTGTCTCTGGGGAAATGGTGAAAGCTATAGTTTAAACCATTACACATTTGAAAGCACAACTGAGTACTTGGATTTTTTTTTTTTTTTTTTGTCAGCAACATAATGTCATTCAGAGGACTATCATCCATTTCCTAATGAAGAAAATGTGCAAGGAGCTGAATCTCTGTTTTTGCTTTGTATCAGAAAAACAAAGTGTATCAAATGGACAAGTGCTTCCATTCCCCCTTCCCGCTTTGATTAGGCTACTCTGCTTAGAATCAGTCATGGCTCAGATCTTGGCCAGTTTGTCTACTCAGGTATTACTAGAGTAATAAGGCAGCTTTGGCAAAGGTAAATCTTCCTCCAGCCGCCACTTGGCAAGTGGGCAAAGCACTTACACATATTAAACACAATATGTAATTCTAGGAATAGGGATTATGGCAAATAATCAAGAGTTTACTGGAACAGGTGTCCACTCTACCTTCGAGGGGACTTTGCAAGAGGTGACGTGCTGTGTGCAGATGAGCAGCTCTCTCACCACCGCAAACTTGTTGAAATCCTGCCTGTGCTTCTCATTCCTGTAGGGTATGTCTCTGTGCCAGGCTGTCGTCGTCGGCTCTGTAGTCATTCTCCTCTACTCTTCCAGAGCTTGCTATAATCTGGTGGTGATCACCGTATCACAGGATACGCTAGAGAGTCCATTTAATTATGGCTGGGATAATCTTTCAGACAAGGTAAGTGTCTGTCACATACTCCCAGCCTACAGTTAATACAGCTGATAAGCAACTTAGTCCTATCAGGAGCGTTCAGTGTTTGACTTAGACACGGTTTCATGCAATCTCTGCTTTCAGTAACCTTGTTTAATCTGTTTAAATTTTCCCATTTGCATGTGACACCTAGAAATCCTTCTTTAGAAAGAAGTCTTACCAAAGAAATTATTTATTTTATAAATAATAATAATAGTGCTAGAAGCCTATTAGTCATAAGTCTAGTTATTAACCTTTTTTTTTTTTTTTTTTTTTTTTTTTGGTTTTTCCAGACAAGGTTTCTCTGTGTAACTCTGGCTGTCCTAGAGCTCACTCTGTAGACCAGGCTGGCCTCCAACTCAGAGATCCACCTGCCTCTGCCTCCTGAGTGCTAGGATTAAAAGCATGTGCCAGCACCACCCAGTGTGGTTATTGACTTTTTAAAGGATGATGTTTTAATATATCTAGGTAATTGTCGGTCATTAGCCAGTGAATATAGCTAATGTACTGTGATGATGACATTAACTACCTAACCAAGAACTACATAAAGTCTTAATATTTTGTTCAGTTTGTATATCTAAAGAAATATTTACTTTAAAATCTGTTTTTTTCAGCCACGAATTGGCATTACCAGTTCTTTGCATGCCCAGATGTTTTCTGTAACTTGCAGCATTGTAGCTGTGCATATTTACCTTCTCAGCATGCTCCACCCCCTTCCTATAAAGGCAGAGTGGCAGTTAGATGTTACGTCTTTGCATTAGCTTCACATTGCACCGAGCCCAAGGTGTTCTAGAAGACCCTCATTCACTTGCTAAGGACATCAATTTTTCATGTGTGATTCCATGCGGCAGATTCTCTTCGCTTCTTTTGCCATTTTTCACCAGCATCTGGTGGAACAGAGACAAGTTCAATGTGTAGAGCAGTCCCAAAGCGTATTTTAAAAGTCAGCTATGCAGATTTTACTTAGCTCTCTCATCTTTCACAGGCCTGAC
This sequence comes from Cricetomys ansorgei, assembly GCA_026225945.1. Lineage (NCBI taxonomy): Eukaryota > Metazoa > Chordata > Mammalia > Rodentia > Nesomyidae > Cricetomys > Cricetomys ansorgei. Next base: position 19,755 of record JAMJFZ010003782.1, read on the forward strand.
TTGGGGTACTGCTGTACCAGTGGGGCGGCTGGAACAGTAGTCCCTTATAACTAACCCTTTTCAGACTGCAGCACCTCAAAATGACATCATTTCCTATTATCCAAAGACTAAAATTATTTTTCTAAGTAGATACATTGAAAAAAATGTAATTGTCTTAGTGTAGTAAAAAATGAAAGTATTGTTATGTTCCTTGGAGGAAAAATAACCATTACACGAGAAATCACAAATACAGGAAAGTTCCGTGTTCTCGTGTTTACACGTGATATATGTTAACTCACCACTCTGAAGCATTTGTGGCAGGTGATTGCTTAAATATAAAACCAGGGTGAAAATTGCTCTGCCATGCTCTATGGACAGGCTCGTGGAGAAGATGGAAGTGGAGAGGACTACATCATCTTTGGAATGGTCCTCTTTTTGTGGGAGCATGTTCCAGCATGGTCAGTGGTACTATTTTTCCGGGCACAGAGATTAAACCAGAACCTGGTAAGATATCCTAGTAGCCTCAATGCTCAATCTCATTTTTTAAAAGCATGGAATATTTATCCTGAATTTATTTATTTTATTTTACTTTATTTTATTTTTTGGAAGTTTGAAGCTAAAACTCCTAGATTCTTGTCTCCTGCGTTCACCCAGTCCTAACACTGTGTCCTCAGGCACCCGCTGGCATGATAAGCAGCCACAGCTGCAGCTCCCGAGCTTTCTTTTTTGACAATCCAAGACGGTACGACAGCGATGACGACTTGCCAAGAGTGGGGAGCTCACGGGAAGGAAGGTAGATGTAACCAGTCACTTATGCTGAATTAGTATTGAAATAGATTGAAAAGAACAACTCTGAACTTTAACCCACCCACTAAACAGGTGATTTGGCAGTACATGTTGATAAATACGATCGTGAAATACTGTGACTTAACGCATTAGCTCTTAAGGGCATGGTAGGACATGCTCTAAACTGTCAGCTGACTTGGAGCCTGTCTAGTACCCTTTCTGGAAAAAAAAAAAAAAGTAAAGTGGGACCATATCATATAAGGACCCATTCTTAGTTCACAGCAAGAGCATGCAGGGTGATGGACAGGGAAAGATTACTGCACACTGTGTGTCTGCTTCTGTGTTCCTCGTGTGATTCCAAATTAAAATAGAAAAATCTTCCCAGGCCTTCCTGTTCCAAACCATCTTAAAACCTGACCATATCCCAACAAGACTCTTTCAGCTTGATTTGACTTCATTAATTCTGACTTCACTTGGACAAGTCACTTGCCCTGTTTCTTATCTGTAAAGTGGGGACTGTTTTAATGATTTATTTTTTTTATTTTATGTGCACTGGCATTTTGCCTACATGTATATCTGTGTGAGGATGTCAGACCTCCTGGAACAGACAGTTGTGAGCTGCTGTGTGGGTGCTGGGAATTGAACCTGGGTCCTTTGGAGAAGTAGCCAGTGCTCTTACCGCTGAGCCATCCTCATGGAGTGGGGATTTTAACACAGCCTTTCTCACGGGCTTGTAATGAGGATTAAAGAGTATTTGTACACACAGATATGTTGGAACAAAGCATAGCACATAAAAACTTACTATTATAGTCAAGCACATCCTGCCACTTCTAAGAATCATTTTTTTTTTTGTGAATGTGTTACAGATCAGAGATACGTAGAAGCCATTAAATTTTGTAGAAAGTCATTGTTATGCTGCAGACTTGTTTTAATATATTTCTGTGTTGTAAAATTCTTTGGAAATGTTAGAAAAAAAATAACAGTGTGACACTTTCTGATCACAGCCCTGTGACCTTTCTGTCTTTTGTTGTTGCTCTTGCAGTTTATCAAACTCGCACAGTTTGGGCTGGTATGGCACCATGACTGGGGGCGGCGGCAGTGCGTACACAGTCACCCCCCCACTGAATGGACCTGTGACAGACACAGCTCCTTTGCTCTTCACATGCAGTAATTTAGATATGAGGAATCACCATAGCTTATACGTTACTCCACAGAACTGATGGCTTTCCCACAGCAAGAGTCGCGAGCTGTTTCTCATGACCGTGTACGTGTACTCAACATCTTCAAAACCATCTGCATCAACATTGCATCATCTGTTGCAACTAACAAAGTCTGGAAATACAGCTGTGTTTCATGCAAAACACAGCTGTTTGCTTTGACCTCTGCATAGTGAAATGCGGAGTTTGGAGGAGAAACAGAGGTTAGATACTAAGGTACTTGATGACCTTAGAACCTCCTAACTTTGGAACATCCGATGCACATTTGCATATTTGCACTTTTACCTGTGTTCAGAAAGCATACTCTGTAGTCCCCAAAGCCACACTCCGAGTATTTACACCAGAATATTGTACACCAAACTGGAAAGCAGTTTCCACAAAAATCAAAACCTAGAAATTTAGTGGTGTAGCCTACATGGAATCCTTACCTAATTACGGCTCTAAAAGTGTGATCAATGCACAGAGTTAAGGCTTAAATATGTATCATTCTTTTTAAAAATCTAAAACTGTGTACATTGATGACTGTTTTAAGGCATGCTTTGAAAAAAATGTCAATTGAAATGACTCTGTTATTTTAAACAAATGATAGTAGAACCCTTCCTGGTGCTGCTGGATGGCAGTGTTCTCTGGAAAGCGGAGGAGCATCACGCCAGTGGAGACTGTGTGGCTACTTTGAGTAGAATTGCCAGGTGGTTACTCTGTATGACTAAGAGAAGCAGCAGGTTAAGCGTGGTTCTTCCAGGAGCAGCAGGGATGTTTGCATAGGGGATTTCTGTAGAGCTTCTTGGGACTAAACAAGCTTACAGATGCATTTAAGGACTGCTCATAAAAAAGTGATAAGTTAAAAACAGTACGTTTTCAAAAAGCATTCAATTTGTCTGAAAGGAGATGGAGTTAACCCTACCTACTGAGTCAAGATTGCCCTCAGGTAAATTAAATTTATGAGACATTTTGCAGTGAACTAAAGTGCAATACTTTAAAGATATATAATCTCGCCTTTATTTTTCACATTTTATACCTTGTATATGGGCTAAACCAAATTAATTCCAATCAATTCCAGCATTGGATTAATGAGTAAATAAGAGAAGTGTAAGAGGTTAACAACATTGGAATATTTTAGCATTTCATTAAAACTGTCTTAAATATGCTGCTGTGAGCCGCGTGCCTGTAGACGCACACAGTAGCAGGCCAGGACAACGCAGAATTTACAATGCACCTTGTGCCTGTGTCTACGCGGAAAGCAGGTGCTGAATACCTCAGACTTGAGGGGACAGACAGCTTAAGAGGCTGCCACACAGACAGAGATGAGCCCACAGGGTCTGCTGACCACTTTGGAACTGAGACAAACAGAGCTGCCCTCTCCTGTCTACTGACTAGAAAATGTCTTATTTGTACTCGTACCTAAAATATCTTTCAGCTTTGTAATGACTAATTCAGCTTCACAAAAGTATTAATACATGAATCTTTGAAAACATATTGTTAATCCTTTCTGTCTTTTGAGAGGATGGTACAAAGCCAAATACTTGTCTTCTTTTTATGAACAATGGATTTTAAATTCAGTCAGAAGCATACTTATAAATACACAGCATTTGTTTATAAGTTCTTATTGTGACAAATTATTTAAACTTTTATAGTACATATGTTAGCCTTGGTACTAAGACAACAGCCTAACAATATAGTCCACAACTGTGAGTGTCTTTTTAGTTACTCAACTTTTCAGAATGCCTGTAGTTTATTTTGATGATGTTAGGTATGTAGGTCGTGTCTTTGTTAATTTCTGGGTTCAAGATGATAATTTTTTCTAGTTAAGCTTCTCTACACAAACCTCCTGTTTGACAAAGTAAACAAAAGTTAAACTCTTCAGAAAGTATCTTAGTTCTTTTAGCCGCACTGGTTGACTATAATGATTTTGAGATTTGTTATTTATTATACCTAATCACTGACTCAAGTCCCTAGATTCTTTGCTTTAAAAAAAAAACAAAAAATAAACGACAGGGTCTATACAGTCCTGGCTGCCCTGGGACTCATTACGTAGACCAAGCTGGCTTCGAACTCGGAGTGCCTCCTGAGTGCTGGGATTAAAGGTCTGTGCCGCTACACCTGGCCTATAAAGTACCTAAATTCTTAACATTTGTCTCCTTGTACACATCTCACAGTACATCACCAAAGAAGAAATCTGCCCCACTGTTTGCTTAAAAACTCAAAAGCACTAGCAGCACTTTAAGTTTGGTCTCAGAAGGAGCTGTTTATCAAGTCAAAGGGCTACAGTTCCCTGTCCACCTGCACTGAAGCACATGGCAATCCAGCCCTTCCTCAGTCATTAATTAGAAAACTGAACTTCACTGTTGAAGTGTACAATTCTGTGATGATTAGCAATATTTGTTATCGTTCGTTTCATTTGGGTTGCTATTTTGAAATTCTCACCACTTACTGTAGTTTTATGGACAATGTGATTTATAGCTGAAGTGGCTTTTTTATGCATAATTGCCTTTTTATTGTTTAAGTGTTTCTCAGCTATACAATCAGCTTCAAACTGGTTGCAAAAGTATAGCTGTGGCCAATGAATGTATTTATTTGTTCTTGTTTCACTAAATTATAATTAAACACTACTGCGAAGAGTGTGCTTTCATTTGGAGGTGTGCTTTCCTAATGTCCCTTAATGGAATCCAGTTTCTTTCAAAAATCTCATTACAAATGAATTTGCTTTTATGAATATAATAAATTATATCTGGGTCACAACCCGTATTTCAGTTTGTTATTAAGTACTGTTTTTAAATGGCGTGTTATTAGGTAGACATTTGTTCAAACACTAAGAAAATTCTCAAGAAATACTTTATAACATCTCCCTCCTCCTGAGAATCTTCAAGTTTGCCTAGTCTACAATCCCAGCTGTCATTCAAGAAACTCCTGTGACGCTGCCTCCCCGCTTTCCAAAATAGACCCACTCGTGACTGACCAAACGCCACACCACAGTTTCAGTCATTTTTTGTCTTTATTGCCCGCTCGTCTCACCCTTGCTGTGGAGCGAGGGCAGGCTCAGCCGTCACTGTGAAGCAGTGTACTCAACAGACATTAAGTACTCACATGCCAACACTGTGCTACAGAGAGGCCAAAAGGGATAGCTGCTGTTCCTGCCCCTAAGGAGCTCACATTCTAGTAAAGGACACTTTAAAAAAACAAACATACAGTACAATACGTGGTTCGGCAGAGGTAGGTTGCAGTTACAGTGGTGACCAGAGGAAGGGCCAGGTAATTTCACAGAATGTCAAGAATGCACGGAACACCAGCGGGGGAAGAAGCCTGGGTCTCTCAATTCTCAGTACAAATATGGTGTCTACATAGGTTGGAGGGGAGATCCAACTCTGGATTTTTGAAAACTTTTAATACTCTTACCAGAACAGAGTGACAAAGACAGGAGGACCTTGGACAGCAAACCAAGCTCTCACCAGAAAGCTCATACAATCGTCAGTAGGTGTTAGCTGAATGCTTCTAGAAAGCCTAATCTGATGATACGGACCAGCAAAGAGATGGGGAAATACACTTCGGGAGTCCTTTGGGAAACAGTAATAAAAATGGAAAGACAATGATCTATCAGAAAGCTGGGAGTAAAATTAGCAAAACTTAAAAACACCAGGAAGATAGAACAATAAACTGTAAAACCTTGTACGGTGCAATGGTTCTGAAATTAACAAGAACACAGACAGCAGATTTGTGGAGATTAATCCCTTAAACTCACAGAAGAGATGGTGGAGAAACCAAGTGAGTACAGCAGGAAAACAGGCTGAAAAGTCTGAGCTAAAAACTTTAAAATCACTGGATGGGAACTGCCCTTATACAGAGACTGAGAGCAAGAAGGGAAAGTCTGAGGAATGACAGGGTAAATGAAGGGCCCAGAGACAGACATCCAGGAGCAAGCTAAGCACAAGGACACGATTGACAATTCCTTGATTGTCAGCATTGTCAAGTGCAGGAAAAGTTCACATTAAGCAGTGGCTTGTAGACTGAAAAGATTTGAGACCTCATTGGAGGGACAGAGGACAATCAAGTGGGAGGCAGCAAGGCAAAGCAGTGAGGTTTTCAAAAAGACTGGCTGCTGAAATACTTTGTATATGGAGATCACCTGGTACTTTGAGTCCCCAAGAAAACTGACTCAATTAGCGGGTTCATGTCTTTTGCTCGCTACCCAATTTGAAAGAAAAAAAAAATGAGAAGGAAAGGATAATAGGACACAGTGTTAAACACAGTAATATGATCATTCACTTGAAGTGTACTAAACACATACTTAGACATTCAGTCAGCGAATTCTAGACACACATGCTTGGCCCTGGACCAAGCCTTAGAGAAGACACACAGTAGTGCAGAGTGACATTCTCACCTCTACATAGATAAATTTTGCTTTTCTTATGTGACATCTCAACCTATCCTAACTGCCCAGACATTATATATGTACCCTATGCTGGTACAGGTCAAAAAAGGGAACAGAACTCAAACTTCCATGAGACTGGGATGAAAAATGTTTTCATATTTCAAGGCTTATAGTAGGTTAGCTCAGATTTGTACGGTTTGGTATCTCCCTAAAAAACAAAAAAATCACTTTTAGGAAATTACTGAGCAAAGTATTTTGGGTTAAAACATGATGCCCATGACTAGTTTTCAAACAATTAAGGAAAAATAGAGTATCTGTGTCTACACAGAAGATAATGCAAGGCCTGAGGATACAGCTCAGGGGAAGAGGGCTAGCCTAGCATGCCTGAGATCCTGGGTTTAATCCCCAGTGTGGGATGGAGTGAGTGGTTAAAACACATGTGAACAATCAGTGAATCTGAGTAAAACAGATTTTTTTGTACAGGTTTTTAAACTTTTCTGTAAATCTGAAATTATATAAAAATAAAATTTCCCCCCAAAATTTTAACTATTAGGGGAAGTATTATGAGAATAAATATATATAATCTATTCACCTCTCCACAATGTTTAGAAATCTCCTGTGCATCTGAAGTTGTTCTACTTCCTCACATACCAAAACAGCACAATCATAATAGCTATGTAACTCTTAAGAGGAATGTTTCAGACCAGTGTATGTTACGGTTGCTATGAAAATACAGGCTTCCCAGTGAAACATGAACTTCAAACAATTTTTAGCATTAATACAAACCTAATTCTGTATACAACATACTTACATGTAAAAGAAAACTAGTTGTTTATCTAAAATCCAAATCTAACTTGGCAGTCTGTGTTTTCTTTGCAAATGAGGCAAATGAACACACTGCTGTTTTAGGCTGCTGAGCATTGGTTATTTGTGAGCCTTCTGATATTTTACTACCAAACACTTTGCCATAGTTACCATAGCTTTATGTGCATCACATCTTCTAAGTACAACTCTAGCTTGAGAAGCTTAAGACATTCACCTAGCTTCCTGATATGGGAATTACCTTTGCTCAGTATTAAAATGTGTACATTATCAAAATACTACTTTTATTCACAATAATATTAAACATGAACACAATTTTTTAAAATGTTTACTTAAAACAATGTATTCCTCCTTTTACAAAAGCAGCTTTATATAAAACATTTGGCTTAAGACGGTCACTGCAATCACGCTGCTCTCTTTGGCCTCCCCTGCCCAGACACGGGCACGTTCGATCCGTCCTCCTCAGTGAACATCCTGTAACAAGTGCCTGAAGTTCTCTAGCTCTCGCACACTTGTAGAAATCCTGTAATAAGAAAGACTCCACTTAAAAACCATCTTTCGTACATTTTCTGGTAATCATTTTGCATTTTTAGAGAATATAGAAATTTTAAAGTAGTTTATTTCAACAAACTGAAAGGTACATAAATCTACTTCTATCCTTTAGTTTTAGTTTTCAACCTGGCAAGGCAAGCCTAAGGCAATATTCTCCAAATTAGCTAACTTTCAATATTGAAGTATTAAAATATATTCACATAGAAGTATATAGATGTGTATTTTAAATATCCAGAACTATCTTAATGTATTTAAAGCACATCAATATTTAGTATAAAACACATGTATAAGTAAAAAATACTTAGATATTATAGATATTTATATATGTACTCATTATTTGTATTACATACATAATATAAAGTACAGAAGTGAAGAAACATTAAAGTAAGTATTTTATATATCCAGAAGTATAAGAATACAGTGAGTTATATATATTTATTCAACACTGAATGTACAAAAATCAAAGCCATTGATCTTTAAAGAGGGAGAAAGGCCAATTCTGACCCAACTGTTTTCACCAATTTTTATATATAGTAAAATCTGCTCTGTATTTTGCATGTTCTTTTTAAATGTGCTTTCGCTCTGCTCTCCAATATGGTAAAAGTAGAACACACAATTAAATGTAACAGTCAAGCTCCTAGGTGCTAGGAAAATCATTTTTAAGGCCAATTATTTCAAGCCTAAAGTGTCTGGTATTATTTTTAAGTGAAAAATGAGGCCCTTAAAATGTTAATTGAGGGAGAATATGTCCTACCAATACTAGGGGTCAATCTCCAGCACCGAGAAAGAAAGGTTTCTATAGAGAATCAACATGAGCCAGAAGGAAACGCCATTCACATTTAAAACTGTTGATGGATCTTCCTTATGCTTGTGCTTTTCCTCAAGTTATTTTGATAGAAAATAACTATTTTTAAAGGATTACTAATGTTTTTGTATAATGCTGAGTTCACAGAAATATCGAGACTTCCCATAACCCTCAAAAATAACATCAATGAAATCCTTTTAAATAATTGCAATAAGCTGGGCCTGAAAGCACATGCCTTTAATGCCAGCAGGAAGGCAGTCTGGTTAGAGGCCAGCCTGGTCTACACACCGAGTTCCAGGCCAGCCAACACTACATAGTGAGCTCTCACCTCAGAACAAAGCAAAAATGTTCAAAATCGTTATGATACCCAAATCTAACAGTAAATTCAACATGAATATAAAAACCAATAGATGGAAATAATCAAGTAGTAACTGTATGTGTATTCTTGATGTATGGCATCAGATCATATAATTCTATAACAAAATCATTTTACTAAAAAGGGCATTCCTAGTTTTATCTGAAAGTGTACCTATTACATCAGACTTACATGGCTAGCAGAAAAGATATCGGCACATTAAAACTCACCTTCCAAATGCATTGAACAATGACACTATTTCTTGTCTGGTTAGCTGGAATTCATAACTTGGTCCACTTTCTGGCATATTTGCTATCAGCTTCTCGGAAAACAAGATCTTCAGAGCAGTGCCCAGACCCTGAGTCTAAAACAGAAATAAAAAAAGGACAAATAAGAAGATCCTTCAACAAAGGGTGAATAAGAAGTCTGGACAACACTTACCTGAAGCTTTCCCCACAGTCGACACTTGAAACAACCAACACAATCCATGATTCTTGAAATATTTCTAAAATGGAGTCGGAAGTCCTCCTAGAAACAATTTGATAAAATTTTGTAAGTTATCGTGTACGAATATGATCCGCTAAGAACTTAGTGTTTCCCATGCACTTAACCCTGGGAAGTTTACTACAGGGCGCCAGACGCAGAACAGCACGCACGGAGCTCCTACTGCATAACAGAACCCCTCCAGGTCGCTTAATTATCCTCCCACAAATCCAACTGCATTTATCTACCCTCATTAGTATCTTTAAAAGACTCAGGATGCTAGGTAGCAGGCCCAAATTCACACCCCTAGTGACGTGTACGTTTTGAAACCAGTCCTGCCTCACTCCAAATCCACACTATCTGAAAAGAGATGTAAGTCATTTAGTTTTATACGTCAATGTTGGGAGTTGTGGGATTAGTAGGCATCACCAAAAAGCTAAAGGGAGGCACGAAGGAGGAAGGACCTTTGATAACAGTTAAATGACAGCTCTGCTTTCCTGGAATTAAGGAAAACATCTCGATTTTCTTCACTAATGATATTACTAATATACAAAATATAATTAATAGCCATGTATGTACCATCAAATTCTAAAAAGAAACCATTACAAATATAATTAAAACTCCCTACATATCATCCCCTATTTCTGTACCTATCCTACTGCTATGCTGGACTTGGGGTACTGTTCTGCTCTTCTCATACTTCTCTCTCACTCATCTCTCTCATTCTCTCTCTCTCTCTCTCTCTCTCATTCACACACACACACACACACACATATATACCAGGGTATTACATAATTTATAACAGAGAAGCATGCATCCAATCATCTAAAAGCAGTTGTATTATGTCCTGAAGGGATGAGGAGAAGGGATCCAGGGCTGGAGAGACGGCTAGTGGTTAAAGGCACTGACTGCTCTTCCAGAGGTCCTGAGTTCAATCCCCAGCAACAACACGGTGGCTCACAACCATCTGTTATGGGATCTAATGTCCTCTTCTGGCATACAGACTGAGTACTCACATACACAAATAAATAAAACTTTTTTAAAAAATAAGAGAGAGACAGAGAATGGAGCCAAGCACGTTTTTTTTTATTTGAATCAAAATTAATAACTGATTCTCCAAGTGACTTTTTCTTTGTCTTAAGAGTGGAATCCCAAACTACCAATAATTTTTTTTTCAGAAACTAGATTTTATTCACCCTCTCTACCCGCCGTGTGTGTGTGTGTGTGTGTGTGTGTGTGTGTGTGTATTTATGCATGCATGTGGGAAAGTCAGAAGACTTGTGATGTTAGCACTAGGGACTGGACTCAGGTGATCAGGCTTGGCTGAGACTACCTTCTCACCGGCCCTGAACTACCAGGATTTTAAGCAGAAATTTGACATATAAAAGAAACCTTCAGTAGTCTATAATTTTTTTATTATGAGATAACTCGTATAAAAGACTCAACCACATAAGAACTGTAGATTTAAAACTAGGCATAAACAAAGATGGCTATGCAGTATATTCAAGGGACACCTCAATTTGCTTCAGAAGTAGATTTCCCAGAAACTTGATTCAGCTTGAGACTGAAACAGCTGTAACATGCAAAATATTTTAATAAGACTCAAGATCTTACATCTTTACTAATTTAGTACAAAGGCAAAATGAATATGAATTACACTTTAACAACTTCCTCCATTTGCTACTTCTGGACCAGTTCAGTAAGAGATTGGCCTCATTTTAAATCTTTAAATAAAACTGCCATGGGACAGAGAAGTAGCCCAGTTACTGGACTCCTCGCCCCTAAAGCCCCGGTCCTGCCCCTTCACTACAAAACCCAGGTGTGGAGACCTGTACCCTCAAGGTCACCCTCAGCTACACAAGCTTGGGCCAGCCTACACGAGACATGAGACCGACCATCTCAAAAATTAACTCTTTTTTTCACTACTCAGTATTGCTGTGGACAGTTTTCATGATGTGATAGAAAGTTTCCTTTAGTGTTTTGACTTTGACTAAAAAACAAATAGGGAGAAATAATCTCCCTGGGGATGAGTCCCTAGTTCCTCATCCAATACCAGTTGGCCAGCACTGAACACATATACATACAAGTAACGCTCTGCTCACTAAACAGGTCTGCACAGTGTGTGTTGGGTACAGTAACAAAAAAAGAGAGACCATAAACTGGAGAGGGAACAAATGGTGGGGGCCGTGGGAGGAGTTGAGGGAAGAATGGGAAAGGGGGATTTTAATTCGAAACAACTTTATATTTAAAAATTCTTTCGCAAAATTTTAATTGAAAAAGCGTGTGCTTTCGCCTACTTCAGGGGAAGGGGCTTGTGAGGCCCAGCCCCTCCCTGAGGACTGGTGACAAGTAATAGCTGTGCATAGAGCGCTACAGAATCCATATGCAGACAAGTTATCTAGAAGAGAAGAAGAAAGAATAAGTGGCTCACACACGCTCCATAATGTCCGACTGGATTTACACACATCCGGTGTGATGTGCCGGAAAGACGTGCTTTACTTAGAAGAATGTTACCCAATACAAAGTGGGTTTTATGACGATTCTCACAATCAAAGGATACTAAAAAACAAACTCATGTTCAAGAGACCATAAAAACACTGCAAAGTTATAAGCCTCATATTCTAAAAGATTACGCCTGCTTTTGTCGAAGTTCAGTGCTGGAATCTATGTAATTCAAAATAACATTAAGACATTTGATATAGAACCTTTTGCATGAATAATGCAGAGAGCGCATCATTGTTGCTCATAATAGCCAAACGAACTGTATTAGGTAAAGCCAGCACGTAAGGCAGCATATCTCCTACCTATGTGAACTTAAGATGCCAGAAAATTACTGAAATTAGGAGAAAAACCCTTTGTAACCCCACAAACAACCACAATATCTAAATAATCTGGATATATCCCAAAGATTAATCAGATTTAAAAAAACCCAGTTCTTAAAATAATCAGAAATTTAATTATTAAAACAAATTCTTTCTGAGTAGTGGTGGTGCACACTTTTAATTCCAAGCACTCAGGAGGCAGAGGCAAACTGATCTCTATGAGTTCAAGGCCAGCCTGGTCTACAGAGTGAGTCCAGGACAGCCAGAGTTATAACAGAGGAACCCTGTCTTGAAAAACAAAAACAAAAAAAAAAACAATTCTTTGTTGTTCCTGCTGCTCAGGCAGGCACTGAAGTCCTCCCTCAGCCTCCCAGGTAGTCAGGACCACGGAACCACACGGAACCACACTGCACACCACCACACCGCCACCCACACTGCCCCACACTGCCACACACGCACACCCAACAACCGCACACATGTGCCACCACCACATTTGCCCCACTACCGGCCCACAGTGCCCACACACGCCCCACACAGTGCCCCACACGCCCCACACAGTGCCCCACACACCGCCCCCACACCGCCCCACACAGTGCCCCACACCCACACCGCCACACACCACCACACAGCCCCAGGCACCACAACAGTGTCCCACTGCACACAGTGCCCCACACCGCCCCACACAGTGCCCCACACCGCCCCACACCGCCCCACAGAGTGCCCCACAGAGTGCCCCACACAGTGCCCCACACCGCCCCACACCGCCCCACACAGTGCCCCACACCGCCCCACACAGTGCCCCACACAGTGCCCCACACCGCCCCACACGCCCCACACAGTGCCCCACACAGTGCCCCACACCGCCCCACACCGCCCCACACTGCCACAGCCCATTATCTCATCATATATTATAGTCGTTTGTCAGAATGATTAAACTCAACAGACCAGTTCTTGCCAAAATTCTCAATTGTTTCATAAACTTCAGACCCTATTATATTTTGAACACTAGTAATTATGTCTACCTGTACACTGATAGTATAAAGCAGTCATAATGAAAACTTTAATTTGTTTTTTTTGAGACAGGGTTTCTTTGTATAACCCTGGCTGTCCTGAAACTCACTCTGTAGACCAAGCTGGCCTCGAACTCATAGAGATCAGTTTGCCTCTGCCTCCTGAGTGCTAGGACCACACGTGTGCACCACACATGCCCCAGCAGACACATGACACAGTAATAACAGTGCCCACACAAACCTACAGTTTTACCCAAAAAGCTTTAAAACAGTTAACATCCCCACCACACAGACACACACAGTTTGTGCCCCACACATTTTCCCAAACAATGCCCCACACTGCCCCACACAGTGCCACTACACCGCCATAACCACACCGAAGCACACCGCCCCAACAGTGCCCAACACAGTTCTGCCACATCAGTGCCCCAAAGTGCCCCACACATGTGCCCCAACAGTGCCCCAACACCGCCCCACAGTGCCCCAAAACAGAGCCCCACAGCCGACACGCAGTGCCCCACACCAACACCGGCCACGTGAAGCCAAACATAAGGACACATGTACACACGAAAACAGTACGAACACAGTCCCCAGCCCCTCGGTGCACAGCACGCCCCCAGTGCTCAGGTCCCCCAGACCCAGTGGGCGCCACACAGCCAACCTCATGAGGCGGCCCACACTGCAGCACAGTGCCCGCACAGGAGGACACAGTGCCCACACTGGGATACCACAGCCATCCACCGCGGGTCACTCCCAACACAGCCCAACACAGTGCCCCACATGACACGTGCACACCCCACACACCGCCGTGGTGAAAGAAACATGAGCCACAGGTTACCAGCCATGTTCTGTGCCACACATAGCACAACCCCCAGAGCTCCAAGTCAAGATTCAGCCATTACAGGGTGAATACCTGCCCCACATTTCACATTTAGCCACACAGTTGCACACATCAGATTGTTTATGGAGTTCGATGACATTTTGACATTTATTATTTCATGCCCCACAATAAAACACAAGGTAACACCGACATTCATAACCTGCCCATACCCTTTTGTAGTAATAAAACATTAAATTTAACAGTTCTGAAATATATAATACATGCCTACTTATTAACCAACTACCTGCGCAAAAGAAACTCCGTTTCCGCCACACAGCAACACTGTGCCCTGACCATTAGCTTCCTTCCTCAGCCATCTCTCTCACACAAAGCCTCTAACAAGCACCACATTATGCCTACAACCTCCAATAACGTTTGGTTATTTTACACACCTACGCACTCGCCAGGTTCGTCTTTAAATCAATTAAGTTGAAGTATAATTACCTTTAGTTTTCTGTGCTTCATTTTTATCCCCAGCAAAAAAAGAGTTCACATCAAAAAGCAAAGGAAATGACCTGCATTTTAAACAGAGAAAGGTTAATGTTCCTGAATTCTATAAGCTGTAAGATATTTTACTGGTCAGGTGTTAAATAATACAATGTATAATAAAAAATCAGTAAAGCCAACACCGACACAAACAAAACACTTATCATCAAATTTAAATTACTACTTAGAAGTCTGGCCCAAACCTCTCAACTGTGCAAATAAACAGTAATGTGGGAATTAAGAACTTATAAAAAAATGCCAGGCAGTGCTGGTGCAAACCAACCTTTAGTCCCAGCATCTCAGAGAGGACGAGAGGCAGGGGTATCTCATGTGAGTTCAATAAGGACCAGGCTGGGTCTAACAGAGTTTAAGTTCCAGGACAGCCAGAGTTACAACCGAGAAACCCTGTTTGGGGGTGTGTGGGGGGAATGTTGTGAAAGCACGGGTCAAAGCAATACCAAGAAATTCGTATATCTGGGAAGGCCAGTGTTCGATGCATACCCACATTTCCAGCAGCCTTGAAGGCTGAGGCAGGAGAATCTTGACCATCTCCAAAACAAACAAACCAAACAGCAGCAAAAACCCCAAAAGTTCCAGTGGACAGAACTACATTTCCATTATTTCAAAGACAGTTTCCTAATGCAGAGTTTATTTTTGGACACCACCCCTCCCCCAGATGCTAAGACATACCCTGTACCAGACAGAACCTACTTGATTTCATGCAGAATCTCCAGAAGTAACACTTTGTTTTCTGCATCCTGGACTTTATTTCCAGTGAAGAGCTGAAAATCTGGGCGCTCAAAGAACGGAAGCACTTTAGACAGAGCTCTCAACTCTATCAAGTACAGAAAGTACAAGTTCTTCAGCCTCCTCGGTCCTTCTCCTTCGGTCAAAACTCCATCAAAGCGCTGCTGAAACTCTGTGACATTGTGGCCCCACTTCTTCTCCAGCCACGTGTCTAAGGGAGGAAAATGTTGGTGACTGATGCACAGCTAATTAATTCTCTTTTAGTGATGAGGGGCTATTTATACTCACAGGAGTCAATTTCACTTTCTAGTTTGAAACGCATAATTCAACCAAAAAAAAAACAAGCTTTGTTTTGCTTTATAATTGAGCTTTTAAACATTCTGCCGTAAACTATGTGAAGTGGTGCACGCCTTTAATTTCAGGCAGAGGCAGGTAGATCTCTCTGAGTTTAAGGCCGGCTTGTTCTACATACAGAGTGCCAGCATCAAAGGTGAGCAAAAATTTTTTAATTTTTATAGTAAGAATTTTATCTGCTGGAACCCATTCTCTCTCTTTTTTTGTTTGTTTTGTTTTGTTTTTCAAGATGGGTTTCTCTGTTGTAACTCTGGCTGCCCTGGAACTCACCCTGTAGACCAGGCTGGCCTCGAACTCACAGAGATCTGCCTGCCTCTGCCTCCTGAGTTCTGGGATTAAAGGCGTGCGCCATCACTGCCTGCTATCTGAAACCCATTCTTTCTTTTTTTTTTAATTCATTGTATTTATATGAGCACTCTATCTGCCTGCATACCTGCAGGGCATCTGATCCCATTATAGATGGTTGTGAGCTACCATGTAGTTGCTGGCAATTGAACTCAAGACCTCTGGAAGAGCAGTCAGTGCTCTTAACCACAGAGCCATCTCTCCAGCCCCAGGAATCCATTCTTTTGTTGTTGTTTTTCAAGGCAGGGTTTCTCTGTTCTAACTCTGGCTGTCCTGGAATTCACTCTGTAGGCCAGGCTGGCCTCAAACTCACAGGGATATGCCGCCTACCTCTGCCTCCCATGAGTGCAGGGAGTAAAGGCATGTGCCACCACCGCCCAGCTAGGAACCCATTCTTTAAGACAAAAATGAATCCAATATTTACAGAACAAACAAGGTTTTGATAAAAATCAAATTTCTGGATATAAACAATCATAAAGTCAAAATATATAATTAAAAAATGACTCACTGGTATAGAGAGGTGGCTGAGCAGTTAAGAACACATCCAGAGGACCTGACTTCAGTTCCCAGCATCCCCGACAGCTCACAACCACCTGGAACTCCTGCTCCTGGACCTGACACCTCTGCTCCCTGAGGCTCCTGCATTCACGTGCACACCCACATACCCTCCCCCCACACACACACACACACACACGCTTAATTAAAAATAAAAACAAATCTTTTTTTATGACTATCTGAAATGACTAACGAGTTTAAAGCAGTATTTCATATCAGAGTTACCATTTTATTTCTAAAAGATAAAATACTTTCCAATTCCAGAAGAAATAAGTTAATGAGGGAAATGAGTCGTGGTTTGATGGTTTGATTTTCCATCAGTGTCCTAAACCATGAAAAACAGCAGACAGTGCTGTAGCCATTAAAGTCTGCATACAGAGAAAGGCTCTCACGCAGGACAAACTGCCGCTGGGGTAGTTTAGTTCCCACAGCAAAACAAAAGAACGTTTCCAAGCTAAGGTGGACACACTGCTTCTACATCCCTAGTTACCACCATTTAGGAGCGGATTCTTACTGCTCAACAAACAAGTCTCTCTTTTTTTTGCACACCCAGGTAAATACCAAGAAATTTTAAGAAAAACTAAAAACAAGTGTGCGAAAGATCTTAAGTCACATACCCTGTAGAAGATATCTTGCACTCAGATGCACATTGATGCTTGCATGTAGACCAGATATAAGCCTGTAGAATGCTCTCTTTTCTACACAGAGGCCTGAAAGAAATCAATGGCTCAGATGTAAAATTTTATATGTTAATGTTGAGAATTTAAGATTTATTTCATGGATTTAAAAATGAAAAAAAAAATTTAATTTGTTAAAAAGTTTCTAATTACCTTCTAGCCAGCTGTAGAAAGTGTTCTCTGAAATTAAAAGAAAAATAAGTCATAATTTCTTCATAATACCAAAATGTAAATTTTCAAGTGTTTTAAAGACTGTTCCAGCTAAAGGTCCAAATCTTACTATGTCTTCAAAGGAAGAAAAGTTTGGGGTGTGGATCCAGGTAGGTACCACTCTGTTCCTCAGACCCTGTCTCATAACTCTGTGGATAAAATGTTTCAGATGTTACCTCACTGTAGAATGTGGAGTGGAGGGGGATGTCACTGTGGTACATCTCTTGGCTACCATGTTCATGGCGTCCGGGTCCAATCCCCCAGACTGCTCTCCCACAAGTAATACACACACACTGTAGACCTATCAAGATTCCCTAACTAGATGAATTTTCACAGCAACCTATGCTTCGGGTGAGGATTTATTTCATACTTTTAACTGAGGGAGAAACAAACACTACAAGCAGATACTGCAGATGTAACAGGATTCCGTGCAACTCACTCCCGCCAAAGAGCAGCCGGGCAGCTCTAAACACAACTGCTCTCCTTCCGTGACCGAGTGATATCACTACCAGTGTGCTAAAGCTTAGTGATTCTGGTTTTAGAATTATGCTCTAAAGAAATAGAATAGGGAGAGGACAAGAAACTTGTAAAAAGGTTATTATTTTAACTTTAAGAAATTTGTAAAAAGTGTATTGCTAAAACCTCAAGTAATAAAAACGCCCATAATGCCTGAGATAACAGAATATTTAACTAGATAACGTGGTAAAGCTAACACAACTATTAAAACTGAAAAAGAATTACAACAGAACAATAACATGAAATATTTTAAACATTTTACAAAATACGTAGGAAATTATAACATTCATGCAGTACTTCCTATGAAAATGGTAAATAATGTTATGTAGGGATCCTTCTATTTTGCTAACGTTTTTTACAATATTAAACCAGCCAAGCATAAATCTATGGAAAAAATAAAAATGATGAACTTGACTATATAAAAACTTACATTTTTAAATCGGAAAACTAAATAAAAGCAAGCAAAATGCAAACAACTGGATAAAATATATGTTGCAGGTATGACAAAGGGCTCATATCCCAAGTATAAATATATAAAACCCATAAACAGTAAAATGTTAAAGTGTCCACTAGAAAGATAAATGGGAATGAAAGACTGCAACCAGAGTAATTGACATAAATTGTTCGGTCATGCCAGTAACTAAAGGACGAAAATTAAAAGAGTATCTTTATCTTTCAAAATTAAAGTATGGGCTGGAGAGACGGCTCATGCTCTGCGCTTGCAGACGGTCTGAGTTTGTTTCCCAGCACCCGTGTCAGGCAGCTCACAACTGCACAGAACTCAAGCTCCAGACGCCTGACAGCCTCTTCTGGCCTCCACAGTCAACTGCGTTCACATGCACATACCCACAAAGAGACATACACATAAATATGATTAAAAATAAAATAAATCGTTATGATAAAAATACTTAACGCAGCCATCATTAGTTTCAGCTGTCAACAGACTTGGAAGAGGGAGCCTGAACTGAGGAACCGCCTCCATCAGACTGTCTGTGGGCCATGATTCCTGACTGATGTAGGCAGGCCCAGCCCACCGTAGGCAGTAACATCCCCAGGCAGCCGGGACTGGGATATATGAGCAAGCCAGAGGAAGCACGCCAGCCAGCAGCCTTCCTCCCTAAGTTCTGCTTCATGCTCCTGCCTCCACATCCCTCGATGATTGACTGTAACTTGGGAACTAAAACTCTTTCCTCCCCCATTGTTTTTGGGTCATGGTGTTTCTCACAGTACCAGAAACCAAACTAGAATACAGCTAATGACCACAAAGACCAGATAAACATAAACGTATCTGTTTATGTATGTACATTATGAATTTATCAAAACTGTCAAGATGTTTAACAGAGTAGCAGTATGAAATAATAACCAGGAGTGTGGCTCCTGAGCCCTAATTTTGCTACTTACAATTCACAGATTTCAGCCAAGTTGCTCCTAACCCTCTCTGGAACTTGTTTTCCTCAAACTATAAAATGGGGATAACAATTATCCTTCCTAAGACAGTGGAGAGGATTAAGAAAAATCATATTTTTAAACTGCTTACAATAATCCCACACACATTACCATTATTATTTAGGGATTGTGGTAGTACAAATAGTTTATTTCTTCAAAAGAACACCCCACCCCACCCCCAGTTTTTTACTAGAGTTAAGGGATTATGGGACAATACTGCTTGAAACCCAACCCTCCAATGACATTCTCAGTTAAGTTTCACCCAGAAATAGTTGTTCTCAACTTGACATAAGGACGGAGAACGCAGCCAGGGTAGAACACTAATGTAACATGTACAGGGTCCTGAGTTCCATCTACAGAATTATTTTTAAAGTGTGTGGGAGTAGAGAGATGGTTCTGCAATTAAGAGTACCTGTTGCGGGGTCTGGAGAGATAGCTCAGTGGTTAAGAATACTGATTGCTCTTCCAGAAGACCGTAGGTCCAATTCCCAGCACCCACATGGCAGCTAACAACTGTCTGTAACTCCTGTTTCACAGGATCTGACACCCTCACACAGACATGCATTCAAGCAAAACACCAATGTAAGTAAAAAAAAAAAAAAATTTTTAATTATTAAAGAAAAATACTGTTGCTCTTCCAGAGGACCTGAGTTCAATTCCTAGCACCCACATGGTAGTTCACAACCATCTGTACTTCCAGGATCTCATGCGGTACACATTCATACACAAATAATAAATTATGTATGTGTTTGTTTGTCTGTTTTCAAGACTTGGTTTCTCTGTGTAGTCCTGGCTGTTCTGGAACCTGTTCTATAGACCAGGCTGGCCTCGAATTCAGAGTGCTGGGATTAAAGGCACACCACCATGCCTGGCTAAAAATAAATTTTAAATAAAAACAAATTTGAAAGCCCCTCAACTTGACCTGACCCTGGCATAGTTAAATAATTGTGTAATATGGCAGCTGTCAGAACAGCCCTTTGCCCTGTGCCAAAATCAATGCAATATTTATAGATATAGATCCATAAGAATATAGATCTCTAAGGACAAATGAATGATCTTTTTTCTCACAAGAGACAAATAGTACTGGAAAGACAAAAAGCCTTCTAATGTATCTAGAATATAGCAAAGAACTCAGCTGCTGCCCAAGGAGAGTAAGGTTATCCAGACCAAGAAGTTATAGGACAACTTCTCCAGTCCAGAGGTGGGCACCCATGGGAAACCCTCCCACTGCTAAAGCATGTCCCTTCCAAACTGTTCGCGTCTGGTTTAGAGTTTCATTTAGCTGCCACAGTACTACTAAAATGATAGTAAAACAGCAATGCTATCAGAATTTCATATCCTGTTATTTGAGCACAATACAAAAACAGCTTATAAAAATACAGGCTTCCAAGTGGCCCAGTAGGTAAAGGCACCTGCCTCCAAGCCTGAGAACCCACCTTCAACCCCAGGGATCCACACAGCGGAGAAGAAAACTCATTCCCCAAGTTGTTCCCTCTTCTCCATAGGCAAGCCATGGCAGTGTGCACCCACCACATACACTAAATAAATTAATTGATTAATAATAAAAATTAAACATGAGAATGATGTTTAAGGGGCTGGAGAGATGGCTCAGTAGTTAAGAGCATTGGCTGCTCTTCCAAAGGTTCAATTCCCAGCACCCCATGGCAGCTTACAGGTGACTGTAACTCCAGTTCCAGGGTATCTGACATACCATGCACATAAAATAAAATTAAGTAAAGTATTTAAAAAAAAAAAAATGTTTAGAAAACAAGAGATTTTGAGGAAGAGAGAAAAGACTTTACATTCAACATTTTCATCTAAATGGACTAAGGCCAAGCACTGACTCAGTTTCTCCACACAGTGTATCAGTGTCTGCCTGTATCTCTGTGTGTGGCAGTACCAAGGATTTAAACTAGGATATTCCCTTTGTTCCAATAAGCTATATACCTTTTTTTTCCTCACTTTTTATTTTGAGACAGGATCTCACTAATTAATTCATCCACACTGGCCTGGAACTCATTCAATATAATCTAGACTGGCCTTGAACTTGCAATCCTCCTGCCTCAGCTTCCCAAGAAGCTGGAATTATTAACCTGCACCACAAGGCTCAGTTAAATAGTAGTCTATAGAATAGCAAAGATTATTTCAATTTCACCCCTAAAGCAAAAAGATTCTTTAAAAAGGCAAAGTAACCCTAAAATAATTTGAAATTTCAACATTCCTATTAAAGTAAACTTTGCAGTGATAACTAAACCCAAGAGTCAGTATAAGCCTTAAAAGCCTACTCTGGAATCAATACTCAAAAACTGTTTAGAACCTCTCCTGGTCAGGCCCAGCATACCCCATGCTTCAGCTAGCTAAGCAGGGAGGTTTTCTATGGCAGACTCGGCTGATGCCCGGTTTCTACAACCTGTGGGTAAAACACACAACTGAGCAGCCAGATGCTGCGGCAGGTTGTCCCGGTGTGTGACTCTAAAGAGTCCTTCCCTTCATCCGTTCTTGCACCTCCAGCACCTTAGATGAAAAAATAAATGATCGATAGATAGATAGATAAAACTTAAGAGCTAGCATGGCGTCTCATGACTGTAGGCCATGAGACAGCTAAGAGGACTCCAGAACTCTGACACTCCAACTGCGTTACAGATATCTCTAAAATAACAGAAGGAGGAAATGTGACAGAGGAAGTGGAAAAAAGTACAGTCCGCCACAAACCCCAGTGCACACACCTGCGATCAAGTGGACCTGACCACAGAGCACACGACAACGGTACTTACCTTCGCCTTTTCCTGAAAAACAAAACAAAACATTCATTATTGTAAACTTCCGCCTTGCTACGCTTTCATGAAAACAATACTTTAATAATGATTCACTTTAGTCCATCAGTGTATGTCAGTCAGGAGAAAGAGCAGCACAGCCGCACGCCCGGCAGACGTCCCGTGTGCTGGCAGAGGGAAAGGAGCACCGCCCGAGAGCAGCTGGCATATCTCAAGCGCCTACGCTCACCTGAATGGCAGTCTTTTTGTACATTTATCATCCTAACGCTGTGCCGTAATTCTCGTTAAAGGTGTTTGTTACTGCTCTAAATCCTCCAGACTGACATAAGATTTAACCTTGGGAATGTTTTCAAAAATGATAAAATTTAAGTTCTTCATAATGCAGCAGTTTGTATGCAGTTGCTTAATTACTGTTGAAATAACATCTTCATTTTTCCCATTTTTCTTTTTTTTTTTTTTTTTTTTTTTGTTTTTTTTATGTAGAAACGTTTTCTCATCCAGTGTTTTCTGATCATGGTCTCCCCACCCAACTCCTCCCAGATAACTCCCCACCTCTTCAGATATCAAAATCCATAGCCTTTCTTGTTCTCTCACGTTAGAAAATAAAAAGGCATATAAAAAGTAATAAAATCAGATAAAATAAAAACAAATAAGCCTGAATAAAACACAACAAACAGAGAAAAAAGAGCCAAAAGAGAGAAAGAAAGAAAGAAAGAAAACAGGCATATATATAGAAGCAGAGGCACACACACTCACACACATAGAACCCCATAAAGAAACAAAATCGGAAGCTGTGATGTACAGGCAAAAGCCCACGAGGGGGATAAAAGCCCCAAACAAAGCATTATGGGACAATGAAACCTCCAAAAATACCATCAGGTTCATTTTGTGCTTTGTCTAACACCACCATTGTTTATTGAACATATACTCAATTACAAATGTTTTTAATTTAGACTTGTTATTTTATTTTATAGGTATTGGTGTTTATCTGCATGTGTGCACACATGTGTACCACATGGGTGCCTGGTGCCCTTGTGGATCAGAAGAGGGTAGCAGATGCCCTGGAACTGGAGTTAGGATGGTTGTGAGCCACCGTGTGTGCACCAGGACCCAAATCCAGGTCCCAGTTTGTCTCCCCAAGACAAACACCATTTATATTTGGAAATTGTGCTATTTTTTGTGTCTATACGTATTCAGAGATACTATTCTATAAGCTACAGATACTATTTTCACACATGTACTACGTAGCCAGTTTCTGACAAAATTGAAATTCTTCTCATTTTTATCAAAATGGCTCAAAGTGATTAAGTCATAAAATGAGTTCATAATGCAGAACACTTACCTATCTGCACTTCACCTAATACTAGACCAAGCTTCCACTGAGTCACCACATACAACAGTATATCCTGAAACGGTCTTTCTTGCCTAAGAAATTCTTGCGAGGCAGTGTATGCCCACTGGCTATCTAAATAGAACATCGGCATCTTTTCAAGTGAACTAAGAAAGTCAAAACCTTGCATATTTGGTGAAAGGACATTGGAAATTCAGTAAGTTCACACTAGAAGATAACTGGTGGTTTAAATGGTAATGGCCCTGACAGGCTCCTGTCTCCAATGGGTGGTCCCCAAACTGCTTGGGAAGGGTTAGGAGGCATGGCCTTGTTCAAGGAGGCGTGTCACTGGAGGTGGGCTCTCAGGTTGGCTCTCTCTCTGCCTTGCACTTGTGGATCGGATGTGAGCTCTCAGCTACTTCTCCATGCCATGCCCGCCTGCATGCTCCCTACCACGATGGGCACAGACTAAGCCTCTGAAAATGTAAGCCCTCAATTAAATGCTTTCTTTTATAAGTTGTCTTGGTCAGGCTATCTCTTCACAACTATAGAAAAGTAACTATAAGGCAATAAAGATATATAATCTCTAAAAAAAAGTGAAGAAAGGGTTTATTCCATAAATTATTGTTAATTATTATAACTAATTGAATCAGCGTCCACTGTTGGCACCCATTACATAACGCCCAGCACGATGGCGAATACCCATTTGTTGCAAGAATAAGTGATTTTATTCACTGCTCTGACAGTATTCAAAATAAAACTGTTTTATTGAGTTTGTTTGTTTATTTGTTTGTTTGTTTATTTATTTATTGAGATTGGGAAGAAAATGTTTTGGGACAGCAGCATTTAGACCAGAACTTGAGTGCAGATGGACAATGAAAACTTTCAGAGAGATATCTGGATTTATAGTCAGACCACATATGGAATACAAACAGAATTTAAAACTTGAGCATTTGTTTGGCTAGTAATCAACCCCCGGGCCTCAGACATGCTGACCAAGACCTGCACCACTAAGCTTCCTCCCCAGCTCAAGTATCTTGAAAAGTTAGGTAAATTTTGGAATATTTATCTGGAGGATGAATAAAACTGAAGAGGCGAACAACTACTTACTGCACAGCAAAAACACATAATACATAACCTAATCTTCCTGTTACGATGGCCTAACACCCTGGGTATCCTTAGGAAGTTAGCTATGCCTTCTCAAGGTGAGACGTAACTCCTCTAGGAGCAGGACCAGTGGACTACAGGACTTCAGCTGCCCTCGCCACGCAACCCTTCCTTCCTCTTCACTCTAACCCAAGTTCACTAGCCAATAAACAACAGAAGATGCAAATAACTCACCTTGACCAGAAGCCAAAGGATTTAGAGGCCTTTGAATTGTCTGTGGCCTAGAAACAAAAGAATTGTACTGTGTGACACATCAGCGTTACCGATATTATAACTACGTCTGACTTAGAGAATGGAATGTGTTGTCATGCAGATCTTCTGTCCCTGGGAGAATCACTGTGCAAGCACACAAACACACACACACACACATGCACACACCTAAAGTTAGTTGGTACCTTCTTTAGAGCCTTCAGGCTTTCAAGTGAAGAACTTTCAGCATTTCTCAGTCACCCAGTGATCAGCTCCATTTCGTTGGTTAATTGGTTACTTGGGGGTGAACACTAAGCACTGAACAAGTATCTAGCTGAAGTCTCAGATTCTCCATATGTAAGCAGGTATGACTATAATGCACTGTTACCACGAGAACTAGAGGAGCAATGTCTGGCATGTTAACACAATGTGTAGCATACACTGAGTACACAAATGTCCCTCAGAGCTGTTCTCTGAAATCAATTTAACTCAAAGAGGATAAAATAACTTCGGCCACAGAACGGAGAGCAGAAAGTAGCAAACAGAGTCTTAAGCTGTAGATTCTATCTATACCCCACCATTGGTTATGATCATCTTGGTAAGTGAAGCAAAGTCCCTGGATCTGAGTTACTTCATCTACATAATGAGATCCTGTAATCCACTCTGAAATCTTTGTTCAGTGTCTCCAATCCTAAAAGGTCCAATATTAGCTAAGTCGGTAAACTTGTGCCAGTGCCCCAGGAGGGAACAGGATTAATGACATTTAAGCTTCTATGTCCAAATAAATCTTAAGGACATGAATTTGCTTTGCAAATGTAGGCCACTGGAGCTTTGTCCGGTTAGAAGGAGAAACCAGCACAGGTCTAGGAAAGCAATCCATACTTGAAACAGTTTTCTTCGTAGATGACGCTCCATATCCGCCAGGCGTCCGGCCCCTTGTAGCCTGTGTAGCGCTCGGGGTTGAGCAGCAGGTCCACATACTCAGCATCGGGAGACTGTATGTCTGCAAGACAGCGCGTTTCACCAAATCTTACCTATTTCAGAACAACTTTTTAGGAGAAAGGAAAACGAAGAAACAAACAGCCATATTAACTGTACAACAGTTGCATAAAAGTGGTAACGACAGGAATGTGAGCTGAGGAGAACATGGGACGCGACCCTCATGCGCTCCCCGACGGGAACAGGACCCTCCCATGAGCACGTGAGCACTGACTGGGGGTGGGTGGGGGGGTGGGTGGAAGTCGGTGCTGCTCAGCATCGCGGCGCCTGCCTAGCACTAGAAAAGAACGAAGAAAAATGCATAAAAATCGCAGACACACACAGGTATTTCTGCCGTGAAATACAAGAATGTTCACACAAAATGACATTCCTGGGTATGTAACTCAAAGAATTGGAGAAAGACTCAGACACAGGTAGACCAATGTTCACTCAAGAGGCACAAGGTCTATGTGTGTATCACTCGATGCAAAAATAATTGAAATGTGTTAAGTGTGTATCATACTGGCACACTGTTAGAACTGAGGTTTTTAAAATAATTTTACAAGAATTAAGGAATGGCATCTGGAGCAGCTCTGTAAAGCACTTGCTAGCATACCCAAAGCTTGCACTTAATGCTTAATACAATGAATAGGATGAGGGCAGGAGGGGGTGGATGAGGAGGGATGGGGGGCGGTGAGGGCGAAGGGGGAGGGGGAGAGCAGGCAGGCAGGAAAGAAGTAGGTTGCGTGGCTGTGTTTTTCCTAAGGCACCATTTGGAACATAATGCACATTATAATAAAATGGCATACCATCAGCTTCACAGAAGCTGTCTGAAGAATCATCATGCTTGGTCCACTGAAGAACAGCCTTCTGGGTTTCCTCACTTCAAATAAGGAAAATTGCATTATTCTTTTTTCCAGACAACTGTGATGCAGAAAAGCAATGTAATGTGAAGAGCAAATCACCTCAGAGAGCCGTCCACTGCTCCGAGTCGCTCAGCTTGCTCACACTCCTCGAGGAGGTTGGCTTCTTCAGAATACTAATGGAAAGAAAACAGATTTACCACTTTTTAAAACTGCTGCTTCCTATTTTTCGTTTTTGAGACAGAGTCATATTACGTAGCTCAAAGCTAACTTCAAACACATAATTTCAAATGCTGGGATGACAGGTATGAGCCACACAACCTTAAGAAACATTTTTACCAGTGGCAGTGCACACCTTTAATCCCAGCACTCAGGAGGCAGAGGCAGGAGGATCTCTGTGAGTTCGAGGCCATCCTGGTCTACAGAGTGAGTTCCAAGACAACTCGAGTTACAACAGAGAAACCCTGTCTCCAAAAACCAAATAATAATTTTTTTTTTTAAAAAAAAAGAACATTTTTAAGGAATTAAAAGCCAGCCAAGGCTCTTTCCACCTGCCAATATCAAAGGGGGCTTCGAAGCTTATAAAATGAGCTCTCACATCCAAAATGGCTTTTCTGCCTCTTGGTTTTGTTAGACATAATTTACTATCATGTTCACAAAATACAGAATATCACTCTAACAAACAGTGACAAAGATTCCACAAGGAAAAGTTTCTGAGGTACGTGGACGTCATGGGTCCATCAGAACGCAGCAGACTGGTGACCTATGTAAGCGCCGGTTTCCTCCCCCTGACAGCGGTGGTCGCACTAGATTGGGCGTCTCAGCTTCTCCCCACGCCATAATTGGAAGAACACTTTACATGAAGCATGCTAATAGCTTTAGGTATTTGAAACACATGCTTTAACATTGCTATCTCTTCTTGACGTCGAAACATACATCTTTTTCTAGTAGACAGTGCACAGCACAGACCAGGCTCGTGAGACTTGATCGCATCACCACCAGCTGGTAAGACAGGAAGCAGTTTACTGAACCCAGCAATAGACTTGTTAGGACAACCACAGAATGTCTGTCCAGACTCTGACCCTGAAAGAACTGAAATGACTAAACTTTTAGGGAACACTAAACAGTTGAAATGATCAGATTTTTTGAAATGTTTATTTATTGGCTGACTACTGTGCTTCATTATATTAGTTAATATATACACAGTTTAATTTTAAAAAGCTTCTTGAAACTCAAATTCATTCATATACAGTTAAATATAAAAGAGTAAAGATATATAACCTACTTGACCTGCCTTCAGATGGCTCAAAATATCCACATAGAAAAAGTATGACAAAACAATGTGCTAACATGTAAAAATCAGTGACTACAATATACAAAATGTTTTATGCCAATCTTACAACTTCGCTATAAATTGGAAATTCCTTCAGGTAAGATTTGGCATGTTCAGGGTGATACAGTCATAGACTGAAAATTATTTCAAAAGAAAATTTAAAGTAAACATCAAAGGGCCCAGCAGACGGTTCAACAGGTAGCTACGTCTGTCATGCACGCCTGATGACCTGAGCTTGACCCCACAGCCCATGTAAGGAGCCAGATGCAGAACATCTGTATTCCCAGCACCCCCCACAGTGATGGAAAGCAGAAAACAAGAGCCTGCTAGTCTGGAAGATAGTGCTCAGCGGGCAGAAATGAGAGGCTCCGCCCCCACACATACCCACACACATGCAAAACAATTAATACATTTTTAAATTTACTCAAAAATTATCATATGCCTAAGTGTGTGTGTGTACATATGTGCATATATGTATGTATATGTGTGTGTATATATACAAGTCCCATATACACACACTCTATGTTTATATATATATATTTGTGTGTGTGTGTGTGTGTGTGTGTGTATATATATATATATATATAAAACAAAAATTTAAAAACCTTATCTGAAATTTTTTAAAGTAATTTCTTAGTACCATTTAGTAATTTATTCAGCTTAATTATATTTATCACTTTGCTAGGTTACAGAAACGTTTCTGAAGAACATTTTTTCCAATAGTTTATTATTTTAAATTTTCTATGAAACTGATCACAGCCTTCTTCTTGATTAATCTGTTTGAAATTATAACTTCAGCTGACTCTTCTCTGCAGATACTTTCTAAATGAAAAAATACTCCTTCTATATAAATATGTGATATTTTAACCCAAATGTTTCATAAGCTCTATTTTTTGAGAAATTTCTAACCCCATTCAACTTAATTCTGAAATGATCTAATTTTGTATTGCTCTTAAACAAGATGATTTCTCTGAGCTTGGCTTAAAATCATTGGTAAAATAGAGTAGGAAATACATATGAAGCAAAACTGGCCATCACTAATGACTGCTGGGTAACAGGTAAGGTTTCCATGCCCTACTGTTACTTAAATGTTCCCTATAGTTTTTAAAAAGGAGTGAGAGCTCCTGAACATAAACTAACTTTCAAGAGACCTCACTGAGGAGAGCAGGGAAATCGACTTTCCAAGACTTTCATAGATAGCAGACACACGAATAAGTGTATGTGCATACCTTGTAGCTTGCAGACTTAATTCCATCAGGAACTTCATCCTGAAAAAGAAACAGATTTATTCTCTCTTCTGAAAGAATATTTTAAATTCTTATGACTCAAATTCACAAATTACTGGTGACTATTTTTAAGTCAGAAGGGTCAGAAAATTTCAAATAACTTTTAAAGTAAATAAAAATTTGACAGGTGTGGTAGCACAAGGGCAGAGGCAAGTGGGTCTCTGCATCTGAGACCAGCCTGGGCGGCACAGCTAGAGCGATGAAATGAGCCTTCACTCCAAAAATAAAACTCAAGGCCCATATATTGCTGATCATGTACTGTACCATGGAGATATAAAAATGCTTACAAACATTCTATCGCAAGACAAACGCAGGCACACAGCTGACTAAGCTGTGGCAAAGAGTCCCAAATCCTCGAGATGCTCTTTGGTCTCTCTCGGCCCCTACAGCTCACCCTGTTAGGAAGTACTGGGATGAAGCTCAGGCTTGTCGGCAGGGAGTGGAAATGTTTCAGTCCCTCAATGTCACTTGAGTGTCTCTGGGTCTTAGCTTGTGTAGTTCAGACTCTGTAACTGGGCTGTGGTATCTGTGTTTAAAGGGTTAATTCGTGCTTCTTCCTCTCTACTAAACCACAACTCAAGAGGGCTAAACTCATATACCCTAGATCTGGCACCCTGCTGGCCCACACAGAACAGTCATTATTCAAACCACATGCCAGCTGGTGACTCGACCATTCTCCCCATCTCATTTCCCTCTCATGCTTCACAAAACTCTTCTACAGCACGCGCTTCTCTGCCAGTCTTTATGCATATAATGAGAACAGCTGAGCTGATATTTTCCAATTATCTTAGGGTTTCCTTTTGACTTTAGTTACTAACTTGTTTACGGCAATTTCATACACAGATAACGTGCATTCTGATATCATTCCCACTTCTCTTACTCCCCTCTTCCCACAGTCATGACTTTCTGGTTTTGTGTTCTTGAGATCCACTGAGTTTACCCAGGTCATCTGTAGGACCATGGTTTACAGGAGCTGTGCAGTGGAGCCTAATGGGCTCTTCAGTGGGCAAAACTGAAGGCAGCGGCTGCCTTCCCCAGAGCCCATCAGCAGCCACTGGTCATTAGGAAGGCATCATGGCTTTTAAAAAGTCAAACACTGCATCAGCCTAAGAAACAAGAGTACCGGATTCAAGGGCATTTAGCCCTCTTTCTGCAGAAGCTGAGTCCACTGCTCTTACCGCAGGTTCCTCGTACCCTGTTGAATTTAAATTTCCACAACTATTTTTTCCTGTTGCTATTTTACTATTATCAAACACTTAAGTGTAAGAATTTATAAGTTAAATATTTAAATTGGCAGTATCTTAGTGATATGCCAGACTTTAACATAGTAACGGCTGTGCTTT
Source organism: Cricetomys ansorgei (assembly GCA_026225945.1). Taxonomy (NCBI): domain Eukaryota; kingdom Metazoa; phylum Chordata; class Mammalia; order Rodentia; family Nesomyidae; genus Cricetomys; species Cricetomys ansorgei. The sequence goes on from JAMJFZ010003782.1 coordinate 50,431, forward strand.
GAATGTTCCCCAAATGCCCAAGTGTTAAAAGCTCAGACCCACGGGACACCTTGAAAGGTAGAGGAGTTTTTGAGAGGTGGAGCCTTGTGGGTGACCTTTAGGTCACTGGGAGAATGACCACGGAGTGTCTGTGTGGCTCTGGCCCCTTCCTCCTCTCTTGCGCTCATGATGATGGGATGGGTGGTTTCACTCTGCCCACTCCTCCTCCATATGCTGACTTCCCACAGCCCAAAGCAACAGGCACAGCCCCGGATTGCACCCTCCAAAACTGTGGGCCAGAATACACTGTCGCTATTATAAGATCATTGTCTTAGGTACTTTGTTACAGTAATGGGAAAGCAACTAATTCAGGGCCGTAAGGATCTTATAAGTTAACCCCTGAAGAGCTGCATTCATGTGGACTAATATCACTGGGAGCATACTTGACATTCCCATGGAGAAATACCTAGAAACAACAGTAGACATTCGCTTTTAACTTCGCATACTAGGCATCACCACGTAGCAGCACTTGCCTGCATAACAACAAACCACTCGAAACCACAGTACAGCATCACACCTGTTAGGGCAGCCGTCATCTAAACCCGGAACTAACAGTGTTGTCAAGGGTGTGAAGAAACGGGAACTCTTGTGTGCCACCAATGAGAGCATACAACGCTACGATCACTAGGGAAGACAGTTTTGTAATTCCTCAAAATTTACAGTTACCACACAATCTAACAACCGCACTTGCAGGTATATAGCAAGGAAACCTGAAAGTCTGGAGATGTGCCTCAGTGGTACAGATGCTTTGAGCAGCAGCAGACGAATGGATATGTTACTATATATTCTAGCACTAATGGAGATATAGATATATATATATAAATCTAGACATTGATCATTAGAACAGAATTCTGATATGTATTATGATATATTCTACTTAAAAGCAGTACACGAAGTGAAACAAAACCAGATATACGAGGACAAATGTATAACCTTTTATGACAGGTGCCTAGAGCAGTCAGAATGACTGAGAAGAGAACAGAGCGGTGGCAGGCAAGGCTGATAGGGGCTGGGTTAGGGTTAAGCAGCATGGTCTCAGTATGCGAGGAGGAGAAGGACCAGAAGTGGGCAGTGCTGACGGCTGCACAATATACATGTACCTCATGTCAGTGAGCGTCAGCTTAAAGTGGTTAAGTGCTCAGGCTTGGGAGACACACGATAAAAATGTGAACTGAAAATACAGACACGCGGGTGGTGCTCAGCATCAGGGTGATAGGGCCGCTGACGGTAGACAGAGCTCTGCCACTGAGCTCAGCCCCTGTCCTATACACTTGTAAAAACTGCAACATTTGAAAGTTCAAAACAGAAAATCTCTGCTTTCACAGTAGAATACTTCAAACTTCGGGAGGAAAAACAAGTATCAAGCCAACAGAACAATTAACCTCTCTAATAAAAGTCTGCATTACCTTGATAGGCAGTGGAAAACCAATGTGGAATCCCTTAAGTAGAGAGCAATGCAAGGCTGGCAAGATGGCCCAGGTAAAGGATCTGGCACCAGGCCTGACCCGAGTTCAATCCCTGGAACCCACACACTGGGAGGAAAGGACTGACTCCAGAAAGTTGTCCTCTGACCCCCCCCAAGTAAGCCCCTCAACACCAACAAATAATGTAATAAAAATGTTTAATTTACTGACTTCATAAAAAATAAAAAGTATATTAACCACAGTAACTTAATAACTGGCATAATGGTGAACACCTTTAGTCCCAGCACCTGGGCGCAGAGGCATGCAGATCTCTCAAGTCTGAGGGCAGCCTGGCCTGCATGATGACTTCTAGACCACCCAGGGCTACAGTGAGAGGCGCTGTCCACCAGCAATCATCACCGTCTCCGTGAAGACGGTATAATTCAACACAGATTCTGTCGGGCTGGGAGATGGCTCAGCAACGTGCCTCCCACACAAACATGAGAACCTGAGTCAGACCCCGCCATCCATGGGAGAAGTCATCCATGGAGGCGGCCCCATGGTCCCTGTGCTGAAGGGCAGCAGCCGTCTCGCCTCATCGGTGAACTTCACAGTTCAGTAGGCGACGCCATCTCAAACATAAAGTGACAAGTGACAGAAGACAACCCTTGACGTCAGCTTCTAGCCTCCGTGCCGGTGGTGCGCACACAGGCACGCGCACGCAAGCATGCGCAGCGCGCACATCCTCAAGTAAGTTTTATATTTGTAAGTTTGGGTTTGCGATATGAAATACTAAATGTCATATTTAAACAGGATCTAATTATAATTTCATTATATTGGCCCCCTTTGAAGATCTGTAGAGAATGAAAACAGCGGAACAGTTCTTACAGAATGGCAGGGTTTGACAGCACAGTCTCTTCTTCCACACTGATTGATGTCATTCCAGAAGGGACATGGCTTCTTCAAGTTCACCTGGAAACATTAGAAAGCCATGAAATATAAAGCCCGAGAGTATAATTGACTGCTGGAATCATGATACCATGTTGTCAGAGATTATACTGTTTCTCCCACTACTTCCCAAACTTCATTGGCTGCACAAATGTGTAAACTGGTGTAAACTGGGTGAGTCTGGCTAGAGAGACGTAGACTACCACTAAACAGACCCTGACCAGGTGGGCAGCTGGGAGGCAGGGCTCAGTCAGCATCGCTCGGCTCCTATTTCCAGCAAGAGACCGCGGGCGGAGGATGAGGAGGCGCCGGGCACCGGGTTTTGGAAGCACGCTCAGTAGCATTTTCGTGATGAATACTGTGTGTAACACATGCAAAAATGCCTCCTCTCAAGAAAAAGTGTCTGTCTTAATTGGAACCCACCTGATGGCTGACAAAGCAATAGACTACTTTGAGAACAATAAAGAAATTCCTATTTTAACTTCAGTTTTACCAGTTAGTTTCTAACTCTAGAAATTATTGAAGATAAAAGCATCAGTTGGCAAAGTACACAAGGGCATGAATTCACTTCCCAGAAGCCATGAAAAAAGAAAGTGGGGGGTGGGGTGCAAGTGCTTGAAATCCCAGGACTGGGGAGGCATTAGCCAAACCTATGTAGCCTATTCGTCATAGCTCAGGCCAGAAAAAGAACAAGTCTGGAAGAGACGTGAGCTATGCCTGAGAACAACTCCCACAGGTGTCCTGGGCTTCCTCTTGCACAGAGTCCAGTGGGTGGTTTCTCAATCAAACAGTTCACCTGTGAACCAGGTTTTCCTACTAAACTTGGTATGCATTTATGAGTCAGAGATGGCCCACTGGGTGAAGGTGCTTGCCACGTAAGCCTGACAACCTGGGCTTGAACCCCAGAACCCACATAAAGGGTGAAAGATGAGAAGCAAGTCCACAAAGTTGTCCTCTTAAATGCCACAAGGCATGCCATGACATGTGTGCAAACACACACACACAGGCACACACGCACACACACACACACAGCACACACAGGCACACACTCACACACACTCACACTCACACACACAAACACACTCACACATGCACACACAGGCACACTCACACACACACTCACACACACATGCACACACAGGCACACACACACATGCACACACACACTCGCGCACACACACACACACAATCTTTTAAACTTTGTACACATCTAAGTAATTACCGATTCAAATAACAGTACTAAGTTTACTTAACTAAGAAAACATAACCATCCATCGCAGCACACTTACTTAAAAAATAGAAAATACCTTGTAATATCTGAAGTAGTCACTTTCAAGAAGTTTTGTAGTCTTGGGAAAAGTCTGTAGTTTGTTAAATTTATCGATGGTCTCAACATCACAGATACAGTCATCCAGGTAACCACTAACCTGTTACAAAGAAAATGAAAAATTGGATTTAAAATGTCCCAGACACCACAAGGGTCTTTTTCCTCACATAGTTTATTATAAAAAAAGCCTGCTACTCAGCAACCTTATCTTCCCACCTCTCTTGGTTCTCTAAGATGGAGAACGACAACAATCCAACAATGCTCTTGATCTTCTGGTATCTCTAGAGCAATGAGCGCCACTTCTATGGGTCGACTAGGCTCTTACACAGAACTTGACCCCTAGCAGCCATCTTGTAAGCCTGCCCTCCAGAACCTCACTGACCTGACCAAGAGTTTGGCACAACAAGAGGGAGAGATGAGCCAGCCATTGATGGCACATCCCTTTAACCCCAGCACTTAGGAGGCTGAGGCAGGCAGATCTCTGAGTTCGAGGTCAGCCTGGTCTACAGAGTTGTTCCAGGACAGCCAGAGTTACAACAGAGAAGTCCTGTCCTGAGGAATAAATAAATAAATAAATAAATAAATAAATAAATAGGGCGATGTGTCTCTCTGTGGCTGAGCCAACAAACAAACTCAAACCTAATCAAACTTTCATATTCACAATCACGTGAACTCAATACACACGATGAGCACACACAACCAATTAGCAGCACAGGAAACACAAAACTAACAACATTACTTCAAACATGATCACTTTTTGCTTTAGAGAGTGAAACACACACAGACAGAACACACAGACTATTCTACGGAATCTCCCTTTAGACCCCACACTGGCCCACTCTATTTCCGACTGGCTATCTGGAGCAAACAGATCTGCTATATTCTAATTCTGCGTTTTCCTGGGACTGACTTTGTCTGGCTCTTTAATTTTCAGAGGCTAGATAGGTCAGAGACAGTCTGGTGAATGTGTAAAGAGAAATAATACCAACTAAACAAATAGTCACGCATTGTAAGACAAGCCCAACTACTGGGCCATCGCAGGTTTTCTTGGTTTAAATGGTGTCTCTGAATTTCCTTATCGTAGCAACACTGGGAAATAAACTGACTACAATGCTTAATTAGCACCGATGTCTTGACCCTACCTCCTAGATCAAACTATTAACTTTCTACGTCATGATGTAGTAAGAAGTCATAATGTTACTGACTGTGAAACTGAAAGGTTGGGGCATTTATTTGAAGCTGAGCAAACACTTAATAAAAGTAATATGACATTAAATAACACGTATATAATGATTCAAAAAATAGAGAAAAGAAAATGCATCACACTGCAGAAAAGATTCCCACAGTGCTTTGGTGTATGTACATTGTAAACTACACTGAAAATGAGGAAGTGCCCGCCCACTCATCGAGGAGCTTCTGACAGCTGCTCTGGAGAGCTTTCTTTAGGTATGTGGGGCCCTGGCAGGTTGGCCATGCTCTGGTGGGCGGCCCCAAATCCTTACATACGGAGATCACAAATTGATCTCGGTGGGTAGCTTCTTAAAAGGACATCCAGACATGGCACACACTTTTAATCCTACACTCAGCAGACAGAGGCAGGTGTTTGAGGCCAGCCTGGTCTACAGAGTGAGTTCCAGGACAGCCAGGGCTACAGAGAAACCCTGTCTTTAAAAAAACAAACAAAAAAAGGACATGAAATTAAGGGGGTTGGGGCTCTTAGAGGAGTGGGGATGAATATGATCAAAATACACTGTAAGCATGTCTGAAATTCTCAAAGAACTAGTAAAAATATTACCAGAAAGGAGGGGAGGACTGAAATGATGGCTCAGCAGTTAAGAACGCATGCTTTTCCTCCAGAGGACCCAAGTTTGTCTCAACAGCACCTGTCGCTCCAGCTCCAGTGGAACCAAGGCCTTCCTCCAGTCTCCCAGGCACAAGCCCCACACGGACACACACATACTTTAAAGTATTCTTACAAAATGAGCAAGCAGGTAGGTAAAACTTTATTAAAATTCTGAATTAATATTTTTACGCTTGCATTATGTGAAATCCTTTACTATCTTAATTTAAGAACACTGAAAGTCAGTAACAGACTTTTCACCCGAAAACAGGAATATGATAACAGCGATGTCTCAAAACTAATACTTTTTTTTAAAAAAATTTTTTTTTGTTTTAACATTGGTGTTTTTTTCTCTGTGAGGGTAGCAGATCCCCTGGAACAGGAGCTCCACACAGTTGTGGGCTGCCATGTGGGTGCTGGGAATTGAACCCCAGTCTTCTGTAAGAGCGGCCAGGGCTCTTAACCGCTGAGCCATCTCTCCAGCCCCTTTTACTGATTTTTCCAGTCCTTCTTATTTTCTAGAAATCTAATCGACACGCTCTATCATATCTATTTCCATTTCTTTTGAACTTGTAAAGATAGAATCCACCTACTATTTCTCGCCCTTGATTTGAATTATTACAAAAGACGACACAGAAATAGCATGCTGATCAAAAGGAGATCAGCAGGCCAGAGACAGCAAGTTACAAAAGGGAAAACAGAAAAACCTGAGCTGAAGCAAACGCCCCGGAGCTCATCGCCAAGGTGCAGGAAAACCCTGCAGGGCACAGCTCAGCACTGTCACTTCTGGGAGCTCTAGGGTCCTCTTCTACCACTGTGGGTCGGTGGCTTCTCCTGGGTGCTTCAGAACATTCCACATAGCACTGCAGTATGAGAATTCCCTCACTGCCCTGACTGTATCTATCTAGATCAACTAGAGTATACAATCCTTGAGGCAGTCATGTTTGTTCACCTTTGTGACCCCAGCCTGCAGCGCTGAGCTGCTGGAAAAGACTCAGCAGATGTCTGATCACTCAAGGAGTGAGCAGGTGATTAACAGTGCTGCCTACTTCTCTGCTGAGACACAGCTCCTGCCAAGCCCAAGAGCACATCTGGCAGTGGCACGCTCACAAGGCAAGAAATACAGGCAATAAGGATAACCCTTTGCACCCCACATTCTGTCTATCCACATGTCATTCTAAAGTATACCTACCAGACGAAGCCCTGAGCCAGGAAGGAACACAAGAGCCCCCAGAGCAGAGGGAAGACACAGCGGGGCATTGCAGAGAAACAGGACACAGCACACCCCCAAGACTTAAACCTCTGCCCTTTACTCTTCATGTGGAAAAGCCATATTCCCCACTACAACCACAGGTTGGAAGCAAAATAAAATGACAAGGTTTCAATAGATGCAGAGAGCTCCATGAAGATAGAAAAGACACTGAGAAATCTAAGCCAAGCAACAATTCAGGTACCAAGGGTGGGGCATCCCCAGTGGAAGGTATTCCGATATTCAGGAAGCCAGGATATACACAGCTCTGAGGTGGGGAACGTGTCCCCCATGGGAAGGTAACCTGACATTCAGGAAGCTTCAGGAACCACACAGCTCTTATAGCTCTGAGGCAGGGAAGACTTCCCAGCTGAGCTGGTGTGTTACAATGTAACAACTCCTCTTGGCTCAGCTCAGCTCTAGCTAGGCTCTGCTCTTCTCTGAGGGGAGAAGCTTCCCCAGTGTTACAGCTCTGAAAAGAAATACACCCAGCTGTGCTGAGACTGCTCTTTATATAGTGTCCCTGAGAGGGCGGAGCCTCCCAGGGTGGCCTGTGATTGGTGAGATTTTTTGCCAATTTTGCTAGCCTGGAGAAGGTTGAAAGGCCTGGCCTAGGGCCATGTGTGTTTGTTAGGGCTGTTTCTGTGCTACTCTACCAGGTTGTGGGACGCCGCAGCCAGCTGGGAGTGGGGTCCCTGATAGTCCCAGAGTGGAGCTTTCCTATTTGGGTGGGTGGGTGGGGGGGGCTGTCTCAAGTCCCAGAAATACAGGCCTTAGAGAGCCAGACTCCACAAAGGGAAATATGCTGGCTCCCCAGTGAGTGGTCCTTGGCACCATTTGGGGCTCAAGGTGGGCACAAGGGGCGGTGGCCAGGGTCCTGGGGCCCCCAGCAGGGGAAGTGAGGACATCAAGCAGCAGCCCCAAAAGGCAGTTGGAGGCAGCTGGGAAAAGTCAGATTTGCTCGTCTGCAGGAACACAGATGGCAGTGAGGTGCCATTCTGACCAAGGAGCAGCCAGTCCTCACCTCAGTCTGCCTGCTGCCATGGCCACCTGCAGGGCCCACCATGAAGCAAGCAGTCCATGGCTGGTTGAGGAAGCTCAATTGCATGGCCACCTGGCAGGGCCAGGAGGGCTGGGCCTGGCAAGGGGGCGGGGTGGAGGTGGAGCTCCCTCCACATGGAAGTGTCAGAGCTGTTGAGGATGGAGCCCTCCACAGAGGCGGAAGCCTCCAGGCTGGGGACTCCACACATTCATGCAGAACCCTACAATGATGAAAGTGCACTAAACCTCTGAACTGTAAGCCACCCCAATTAAATGTTTTCCCTTATAAAGAGTTGTCATGCCGGGCAGTGCACACCTTTAATCCTAGCACTTGGGAGGCAGAGGCAGGCAGATCTGAGTTCAAGACCAGCCTGCTTTACAGAGTGAGTTCCAGGACAGCCAGAGAGAGATACACAGAGAAACCCTGTCTTGAAAAAAAACTAACAAAAAAAGAGTTTTGAGGGACAGTGGGTGGACAGAAGGACCTGGTTAGCCTAGCACATAGCCTCACCCAGCTAAGGACTAGTCTGAGAGAGTTGAAAAGTCTCTGAAGGCACCTGCTGCAAGCTGTCGAAGGGCAGCCCCTCTCTGGCCACGCCCTTCCATGGCCATACTCTGTAGTTAGGCCTATTTAAGTTTACAGCCCATCTCTGTCACTATGTTTTCCATAAAATAGTAATTCCCATCTCACAGATGGTAATCTCTGAGGTTCCCATCTCAGAGTAATAACGAGAACAAATGTTTGAAAAATGGTAAACGACATTATTAGCCTATCTCTGCTAAAATGCTCTACGCCTCTCCAAAGCAGCCCACATTTCCTTAATGAGAAAGAAAATAAAGTCCTAGTTTGCAGTCAAAATTTCTAATTCTTTTCTTTTTTATTTATTTATTTATTTTGGTTTGGTTTTTTGAGACAGGGTTTCTCTGTGTAACTCTAGCTGTCTTGGAACTCACTCTGTAGACCAGGCTGGCCTCTAACTCACAGAGATCCACCTGCCTCTGCCTCCTGAGTGCTGGGATTAAAGGTGTGCGCCGCCACTGCCCAACAAAATTTCTAATTCTTATTTTTACTATTCCAGTAGTCCCGCTGGAATAAGGGGCCAGATTATGGGAAACTGGCATGGGAGGGGAAGCTCAGTTACTTTCTCCACTGACTACAGTTGATTTGGTCAAATGCAATAGGCAAGAAAAGATATGTATGTCTAATCACACACACACTCTCTCTCTCTCCCCCTCTCACACACACACACATAACCTTCTGAGTCCATCTTCAAGAGTGGTATGTAAATGATTTCAAGGCTGATCACTCTGTGTTGAATCACAGTAAGGGGCTTCTTCTTGCAGTGAGAGGTATTTTTTAATTCACAATGAAAGACAAAACAAACACACAACTAACCAAAAATCCTCCTAGTCGTCTTGTATGCAATACTAAGAAAGACTAGTCCCATCATAGGTAAGCGTTTAGTTCTCATTCAAATACTGTAAGACTAGATCTTACATTTGTTTGTTATGAAAAGCTTAGTTGAAAGCATCAATTAAGGAAAAGAGAAAAAAAGAAAGGGAATTCAAATTAAAAAGGAAAAACTAAGCCCAGTGGTGGTGGTGCACACCTTTAGTCCCAGCACTCGGGAGGCAGAGGCAGGCGGATCTCTGTGAGTTAGAGGCCAGCCTGGTCTACAGAGTGAGTTCCAAGACAGCTGGAATTACACAGAAACCCTGTCTCAAAAAAAAAAAAAAAAAAAAAGTAAAACTAAAATTTATCAGCATTTTCAGATCTAGGAACTAATAAACTATCAGGGGAAAAAAAATTAAGAGAACAATCCCATTTGCATTCGCATCAAACAGATAAAATACTTAGGAAGACATGTAACCAAGGTTACAAGGAAGGGTAGGTGGGCGTGTCCTGAGCCAGGAAGGCTTACTCACCATTGCTGAGCAAGCCTGTCACCACCAGACAGGACAGAGACCGGTGTGGACTCTCTGTGAGACACAGACGAGAGCCGCCTTTCATCTAGCCATCCCTCTTCCGGGTATGCATCCAAAAGAAATAAACCATGCTCAGAGAGACATCTGCACACCTGTGCTCCTTGCATCACACACTATCCAAGAAAGAAAAGCATCTAAGTCTCGGGCAAGGCTAGAGTAGATAATGTGACACAAGAAGGAACTACATTCTGTCCTTTGTGGCAACCTGGATGAATCCGAGAGACATTATGCTCAGAGAAATAGCTAGCTATAAAAAGATACTTCATGACCTCCCTCACCTGGGAGATCTAAGAAGGTCAAAGTCAAGGGCACGAAGGGTAGAAGTGGGAGACCTGGAGAAATACAAGACCAGTAAGTTCTGGGGTCTGAATGAACAACATAGAGACTGTAGTTAGTAACAGTGCATATTTGCTAAAAGAATAGATTGTTAAGTATTCTCACCATACATGCAGCTAACTGTGCAATGGTAGATATGATTAATTAACTTGATTACAATCTCCAATGTGTACATGTGCATTAAGACATCTCCTAGAATATACCCTAGTGTTTCTCAATAAATAGATGTGTGTACTCAAAATGTGCTTTGTCACAGAACTAAGATTATTTAATTTTATTATGTTTTGTGACCATGAAAAAGAAAAAAAAGAACACGAAGGGCTACAAAGATGGCTCAACCATTCAGAACACTGCCACTCTATCATGAGGACCGGAATTTGGATCCCAGGACCCACTGGTTTATTGAGGCGACTCACAAACACACACCTGTAATTCCAGCTTCATGGATCCAATGCCCTCCTCTAGTGTTCAAGGGCACTTGCACAGCATATTCTCACACACACACTCTCTCTCTCTCTCACACACACACAAACACAAAGCTTAAAAGAACACAAATTTTTAAAATAAATCTTATTCTGTATTATAAAATATACAGCATGGTGCAATGTTATATATAGTAAAAGGGTTACTATAACAGGACCAATTAACATATCCACCTTTTCACGTAACCCATCTCCCCCATGACAAGAATAGCTGTAACATACTCATTTAGCAAAACTCATGAATACACTATTAACTGTACTTCTTGTGTTGTGCATTAAATCTCTAAATGCCCAACCAAGATAATAAACAGGTAATAGAAAATGCCACATACACACAATGAGATATTACTGAGGTTTAAAAGGAGATCTTGCCATATAACCTGGGTAGCCCTGGAGGACATGCTCAGTGAGTTAAGTCAAAGAAAGAAAGGAAGACTTGCATGGTCTCACATGTAGGACATAGGAGAGGGGAGAGAAAGGAGCTTGGCTAGAGAGAAAAAGAGAGACTGCAATGGGGAGAGGAGGAACTGGGACGATGCAAATCAAAGGATACAACATATCAAACACTTTATAGCAGACAGCAGGGCACAGAATATTGAGAGTTATCTCTGCCTAATGTCTTAATTTTATTAAACTTTTACAATGCGGGGCTAGAAAGATGGCTCAGAAATTAAAAAACGCTTGCCACTCTTGTAGAGTTCCATGGTTCAATTCCCAGAACCCACAGGATTTCTCACAACTGTAACTCCAGTTCCAGGGTATCTGATGCCCTCTTCAGACCTCCAGAGGCATGTATATGGACCACAGACACACTGCACAAACACTCACACACATAAAATAAGTAAATCTTTTTTTAATTGAAAAGAAAAACACATCACATTGTGAAGTTACTCAAAGGATAGCAACCCTTATACAAGTATTTCTTCCAGATACTTCATTCAGAAAAGCCAGGGATGTCGCAGGCCACCTCTCCAGTATAACCTGGAGAGATCCTTCTGACTAGGATTTAATCCTGAGTTTATGTCCACCTACAATCCAACAAACCATCTCTGCCATGGTCCAGCAACTCAGCCTAACAATCAAAGCTGTTTTTAAAACTGATTTAACAGGACACCTGACAGGTTAAATCCACTGAAGCACATTTTCCTTGCATAGGTCTGCAATGCACTCCGAACAAGTAAAGTATTCACGTCTCTGAGTGCTCCTCCTGCAGCAGCCAGAGGCAGGCCCACCACAACCAGGAGATAGACCCACCACATTCAGGAACAGACCTACCAACTCAGAGGCTGATCATTACTACTGCTCAGCAAACATAAGAACAGTAAAACAGATTACTGAAAAGGAGTGTGCACTCATTTTAATTAAGTGCAAAATATTTTCATACTTCTGCCATAACTGGCTCCAATATTTGTTGAGATTCTATCTTTTAAAACACATATCACTAATTGTGCCTAAAGTTTTTGCTACATTCACTTTCTCTAATGATACATAATTTGACATAATTATCAAAAAATAAAAATAACAAACTGGAAGGGCTTCCTTTCATCTAAATCCGTATCTGTGATAACAAATACTATTTTGGTACAAATAGGGGTGCTTCCTGCTTACAGGATTCTTTACTCAAACAGGGATAAGAGCCGACTTTCTACATAAATTAATATTACTAATTAATGTTTTAATAGGACAGTAAAAAAGCAAGTGATTGTACATAAAAAAAGTTTTACAAGTTCCAAACAATCACTTTGAGTATGAACAATAAACAATAAAACACTATTATGAAAAGAGTTTACCCTGGACAGTGGAAGCGCACGCCTTTAATCCCAGCACTCGGGAGGCAGAGGCAGATGGATCTCTGCGAGGCCAACCTGATCTACAAAGTGAGTTCCAGGACAGCCAAGGCTGTTACGTGGAGAAACCCTGTCTAGAAAAAGAAAAGAAAGAAAAGAAAGAAAAGTTTTACAAGGGTTGCAGAAACGCCTCAGTGGTTAGAGGTCAGAGGACCTGTGCTCAGTTCCCAGCATCCACATGGCTCACAACCATCTAACTCCAGTTCCACGGAATCTGTCACCCTCTTCTGACCTCGGGTGGCCCCTGGCACTCACTTAGTGCACGTACATATATGCAGGCAAAACACTCATACACATAAAATAAAGCTAAATTTTTTAAAGAATTTACAACAGTGAAAACCAAGTTAAAGGCCTTAAAACCATCAAATACACGTAATAACTGACCAAGCCAAAATTCGTTAGCACATCAACCCATCAGAAGTCCAGTCTCAACAAACTATGCAAACAGCTTGCTAAACTAAAGGTATTTTTACATCTTGTGATGAAATGTCCATAACATTTGCTGAGCACCCATCAAATACCAGATTTCGAAAATATTTTTTAACTCAGTTTTGGTCTCTCAACACTTCCTGATGAGTGACTTGTTGAATGAATGTTTATCAAAGTTAATCTGATTGCTTCCAGAACTTTGTATATTTTACTGCACTGACTCTCTAGGGTCAAACACACTGCTCTGACTCATGAGAGAGATTCTGGGGACTGAACCCCAACTACAAACCAGAATCCATGCAACAGCATGAAGTGGGGTGGTGGTGTGGTAACCCAATGCAGAAGTGGTAAGAAAGACAGGCGACAGGAAGGAAAATACCTCAGACCATTTTGACTGTCATTAGCCAGGCTGTATTTTGGAGAAGAGAATCTCATTTTGTAGCTCAGGCTGGCCTCAAACTCCTGAGGCCTTCTGCCCCAGGCTGAGAGCAGATATGCAGATATTACACGAAAGCATCACTGTGCAGGGCTAAGTTTACTATTACTCAAATTTGACCCTGGGTCCCACGTGGTGGATAGACAGATTCCTGCAAGCTGTCCTCTGACTAAGACAAGCACACCTTGCTATGCGTAAACCCACACGTACAATACACATACAAAGTAAACCGGTATTTTAAACATTGTGAAGAACAGTAATGAACAAGGCGAGGGATAAATTGCAAGCCAGAGTCAGGGGTGGTTGTGAGCACCTGTTGAGCAATACAATTCACATATCAAGTAACTAAATAATAAAATGATCTGATATAGTTTTAAACAACAACAAAAAAAAAAGCGGAGATCACTAATGCTCAAGAATTCTTCCAGACTTTACAAGAACGCACTTGAGACTTGAGACTAGCACAGGTTCTTATGGATGTTTTCAAGCTATCTATTGGTTAGCATATTCGGAAAAATGAAAAATGAAATTCAGTTGTTTCAAGATGTCTAACCTAAATGGCTTAATACAAAAGTAACAGGCTTATACTACAAAGACACACACACACACACACACACACACACACACACACACACACGGGGCGGGGGGGGGCGGAGAAAGAAGGAAGATTAATAAATCTTGGAATGTTTTGCTCACAGAACTCACATGTCCTGTGGAAGTATATAATCACAGCTCATAATCAAAGTACTGAAGAGCCGGGGTCTGCCTCGGATTCAAACAGCTGAAAGAGTGTCAGGATTCGAGAACAAGCTTCAGGAAGAAGAAAGTGCACCATACACAGGCCGAGGAGTCAGGACAACCACAGCCACAGAGAGACCAGGCAGCTGGACCAGGGCACCCAAAGAGCCACGCAAGGTCATTCGACCCCTTGACAACTACAGCAAGACCTAGAGAGCAGAAGGTGCCCCCCGCCGACCCCCTCAAGAGCCCGTCCGCGGCAGGAAGCCAGAGCCGCCCCGGGCACAGCGCGCACGAGGTGCCCAGGAGCCGGGTCCACTTGGAACCCGGGTCCTGTGGACGCCGACCCCACTGCGGGACGCCCATCGCAGCGTCCGGCGCGCCAGACAGGACACGGGGGACGCGGCGCGGGCCGCGCCCCGGGGTCGCCTGCGCCCGGGGATGCGCACCCGCCGGCCGCCTGCGCGAGCCTCACCTGGCAGAAGCAGCGCTGCGCCGCCGTCTCCGGCCGCCGGTCCTCGCCGCGGCCCGAACGCAGCAGCCACACGGCGCCCAGGAGGCAGAAGAGCACGCCCCAGCCGCAGCCCATCGCCGCCCGCCGCCCTCGGTCCCCGGCTCCCGGGCGCAGGCCGCGCGCCCGCAGAAGAAGCCCGCGCCCGGCCCCGCCCCGCCGCCGCGCTCCGCCCTCCGCGCTCGCCTCCCCTGCGGACGTGCGGGCCGGGACGCGGTCCTTCCGGGGTCGGGGCCTCCGCCGAGCCCGGCCTGCTCCGCCTGGAGCGCAAGCCCGCTCAGCTCGTTCTCCCCGCGCGGAAGTCGAGCCTGGATTACGTGTGGGCCGTGCTGCGGCCGCCTGCCGCCGAAAGGCCGTGGAAGTCCATCCCCGGGAGCGCGGCCGCACACACGATTTAGAATTTTCTAATGGCTGTGCCGATAGAAAGGGAACAGGTGAAATTGGTTTGAAAACGGATTGGGCGTCGCGGTTTACTCCTATAATCCCAGCGCTCCAGAGGCTGCGGCAGGAGGATTGCTCACTTTCAAAGACAGCTTGAGCTACATACTTCCGGAACTGTCTGTGCTAGTTAGTCCCTATTATAAATAAATAATTACATAGATGATAAATAAATGTGTTCATTAAACCAGCTAGCTATTCAACTTTAAGTTTATTCATAAAACATTGTAATCTTTGTTTTAAAAGAACCGGGAACATTCTTCAGCCGGAGCAAGGTACAGACCACTTTCTCTCGTTTCGGGAGACCCTGCTGAGCCTGTTACCTGTAGTGTGCCTTGCACACATACTAATATGGCCTCCTTGGTTACCTGGAATGCCTTCATTATATCTATATTACAGCTCCTACGTGTCTTTTCTAGAGCCAGATCACGTTCTTTTTCAGGTGATTTTCCTGATGTCCTTTTCACACAGGTCCAGATTCCAAGTAAGTTTAAATTCAATACAAATTTGCAGAACTGAGCTTGACATTGGGGGTACAAAAGTGCATTAAGGCCCAGCCCCTGTGTGTGGAGGACACCCGTGAACTGACGATGTCATTGTCTTTTCATCGTTGTTTTGTTTTGCTTGGGATAGTGCATTTTTATTTTGATAAAAGGCCTCAACTATGTATTCCTAGCTGATCTGGAACTCACTGTGTAGACCAGACTGGCCTCAATCACACAGAGATCAACCTGTCTCTGCCTCGCTAGTGCTGAGATTAAAGGCCTGTGCCATCTCGACCAGCCTTTCGATCTTATTTTTAATTAATAATTGTGTGTATTTGTGGGGTACAACTTGATGTTTTCAATCTATATATACATCGTAGGAAGACTCAATCAAATTAATATATCAATCACCTCCCAAGTTTAATTTTTTCTAATGAGAATGTTTGAAAAAAATGTTAATAACCTCAAAATACCTGGTATATAAACTGAAGCCTCCGCATAATGCCATAGATCAATAAAACTTACTTCTCCAGTCTAACTGCAACTTTGTGCCCTTTGACCAACTTTCCTTTCTCCAACTTCCCTCTGCCCCCACTAGCCTCTAGCTACCTCCTTTCCTCAAGATTCCATGAGGTCAGCCTTTTAAAATTCATCTGTGAGATCACTTACTTCTTCACTGCTCTCCCTGCTCTTGCCTCATTCCACATAGCATGATGTTCTCCAGTTACAGCTGGGCTACCCGCACAGTACTCTGTGGGAGTATACATACTCACGTGTGTGCTCCATTGCTTGTTCATCCAGTGATGGACACTTACAACTGCTCCTAGCTACTGTGGGTAATGCTGAAACAAGCATGGGAATATAAAAACACTCAACTCCTTAGCAAGTAATAATAATTACCTGATTCAACTACCGGGAAAGGAGCTGCACAGGCCTTTTTCCAACGGATGTATACTGTGGAAAAGAGGTCTTTGCAGAGGTACTCAACACCTCTAAGCATCAGGAAAATATAAACTAAAGCCACAATGAGGTGTCCACTCAAATCTCTTGGAGTATTATCAAAAATCTAAGTGGCTAGGCTTGGTGAGCTGTAGTTAGTCCCAGCACAGTTCAGGGCCAGCCTGTCCTACATTAACAGTTCAAGGCTGTATAGCAAGATCCTGTCTCAAACAAAACAAAGCAAAACACGATAAAACAACAAAACCCCCAATCAAACAACAACAACAGCAACAACAAAAATGGCTAATAAAGCTGTACTGGGCTTAGTGGTATACTCCTTTAGTCCCAGGAGAGGCCGGCAGATCTTTGAATTTCAGGATAGCCTACATAGTGAATTCCAAGACAGCCAGACCTATATAGTGAGAACCCTATCTTGAAAAGATTAGAAAAGAAAGACTGGAGGAATGTCATGGGTTTCAGTCCAGGTGGGGCTATGTAGCAAGACTTTGTCTTAAGAAGAATTGAGAAAAATAATTATGTACATCGAATTTGGAAAATAGAGATTTCCTCAAGAAACTAAACATAGAATTACCAATGTGAGCATTTCCATAAATGCCCTACTTCTGTGTACACGTCCAAGTGCGTTGAAAAGTATATACTGAAGAGATTCCTGCACTCTTCACGTTCAACATCTGTATGAAATCTGATAACATTTTCTTCTTCATATTTCTACCACTGAATTGCAAACTCTTTAAACCCCTTAAGCATGGCCTCCATCTCAAACATACCGTGGACTCCCAGAGTCTTTTCCATTTTGGAATGAATAGCTTTCTTATGACCAAGTACTCGACTATCAAAAACAAGAGACAAAGCAAGAAAACAGGAATGCTAAGTAAGTATAAGCTTTCAGAAGGAAGTACGAATTCAGCTGAAAATTTACACTGATGCAAGAACCTACAGCCTGGGAGAACTTAAAAACGTGAGCTTTCCCATGTGTGGCACTCATTAGTATCACTAAAGATTCCCGAGAGACCTTCAGACAGGTCTTCTGAGTGAGTTTACTTCTTCAACATGCCGTCCCGGGTAATCGTTTCAATTGTATGAGGACCTATGTCATTCAATAAACAATTTTATGGCGCCACGTGATATAAAGTTGAGCCTGAAAGCCCAGCCTCCCCATCTGTTACGACATTAAATACTTGGGAGATGAACAAGATCACAACTTTGTTATTCTAATTCTAGAACAACATCATGACAGACTTCATGCGCACAGCATTTTTTGACGGAATCCTGACTGCTGTGTAAATAGCAGCTATTATCTTTTTAATGAGCAAAGCAGGAAGTAGCTAGAGCCAGTCTCTCAAAATGGGACGTGGAGGCGTCTACAGAAAACTCGATACCTAAACATTTTCCAGTACTACACAGACAGGGAAGAAAGAATTGAAAGGAAAAGATGTAGCCAGGTCAGAATGACTAAGCAAAACCTTAAAGGCTTGGTGCCTCACGATTTGACCCACTTATCTAATCTTTACTGACTACAAATGTCATATTGTCAGACCTTTCTTGCCACATGATTAGAACCATCTACAGCAGGAAGGCAACGTAAGCTGTCTCTGCCACCTCTTTATGTACAGTTCCCGCCCCAGCCTTCCACGTGCTAGGACCACAGGCACCGGCCTCACACCCTGCTCTCCTTATACCTTTCTTACACTACTTAATGATAGTCTTCGTGATCTTTCCCACAGCCCACCTTTAAGATGTGTCTGCTCCTAAGGATTCCATCTACCTCTTAGTATCGATGGGCTCTCCTTGAGAAAATTGCCTAGTCCCATAATTTTAAATACCTTCTCTATGCTCAAGACTCTCAAGTGTATATCTCTAGTTCAGCTTCACATTCAACTGTCTATTGGACACATATACCAGTGTTTCTGAGAGACAGTTCTACGCCAGGCAGGTGGAAAGCAGGAAGGTGCCTTGGGCTTCTTTCTGTCTTTCTCTCCTGCCCCACACCTTCTGATGAACCATGTCATGACAGTCTGTCCTCTCCATGAATTCTCAATTTTTTTCTTCTTCTCCATCTTCATAGAGAAGAACTGAACTGAGGCCCTTATTCTTTCTCACCTAATGTATTACCTCATTCTCCTAACTAATCAGCTGCCTTGATGGTTTGTATCCCTCAAAAATAAATAAATCCTCCACCCAAGGCCAGTTTCTTAAATATGTAAATCTGATCACATTACGAATTTAAGTTTTCCAGTGCTCCCAGCTGTTTGAAAAGTTAAGGTCAAGACTCTCAACATGACTTTCAAGGTCCCTTTTGATCTGGCCCACCCACCCCAGCTTCATTTCCAACACTTCTCTCTTTAAAATGATGAATTGTTAACAGTTCCCCCCCCCTAAAATACCTTGTTTTCAGATTCCACGTCTTCACTCACTTGAAATGAGTTTCCAGGCTTGACATTTTTTTCTTGTCCTGTGCTTCCATAATTGTGTTTACATGTGGAATGAAATACACCTGCTTACGTATAGGTTTTCTGCATGACATGGTAGAGACCTTGACTTGACATGTTTAGCTTCCTCAGCCCTCATTCCTCAGTAAAGTGTGTGTTTCAAAGGATGACTCCTGGGTGAAATGATGAATGTATAAGTAAATTAACCAATTAACGAATCTAGAAAGGTAATGACAGCTTAAGGTCTCACAGGACAATGTGTTGTTTAAAAGAAACAAATTAAAGCAAATGCTGTAAGCTTAGAGGACAAGCAGCCAATTGTAGTCCATTAGAGGACAATCATAATTTTGGGTGAGGGTGAGAACACAATAAAATTAGAATTGACAAGAAAAAATTACAAGAGGTACGGATGTGGCAAATACGTTGGGAAACTAGGGCTCCAACTACCAGTTGATTCAGAATGTGGAGTTACCAAGTGCATTCAGAGAACATTTCAGAGCTGGGATTGTACAGTCAAAAGTGGCTACAAAGTCAAAGACTTGGCACAATTCAGGAAAAAGAGGACAAGTTCTGAACCAATCATAAAATGGAGTTTGTGGAGACACCGTTAAAACCCTAGCCAGAGCACCTGCGTTGTTCAGCTCAAGAGATCACCACCCACCTCCCACTTACTCCATCCACCCAGCCCTTCCTTCTGTGTGGGAGCCAGCCTGGGCTACAGAGTGAGACCCTTCCTCACACCAAAACAAACAGAAGAAACGAAATAGATGACAGAAATAAGAATCTTTAGAGATGGCTTAGCAGTTAAGGCATACTGCCCTTGCAGAGCTTCTGAGTTCCCACATCTGTTGGCTCATAAGTGCCTGTAACTCCAGCTCCAAATATGTGAATCTGATTACACTACAGCTTTAAAATTTGCAATGCCTCCAGCAGTTTGAAAGTTCAAGACTCTCAACATGACCTTCAAAGTCTCTCAAGATCTGGCCCCACCTACCCCAGCTTCATTTCTAACACCTTTCTCTTAAAATGAGAAATTGCTAACAGTTATCAATCACATTTAAAAGGTGGAGGGGGGCTTCATATGTTAAGAGAAAAAAAAAACATTTAAGAAGTGATATAAAAAGCACAGAGAGTAAATGAAACGGGAAGGCCAGCGAGATGGTTCAGTGGGTAATGGCTCCTCCCACCAAACTTGATGATCTGAGTAGAAGGCCCAGGACCCACATGGTAAATCAGCTGGGGCACACAAACACACACATGCACACGCACACGCGTGCACACACACACACATACACACACACACAGACACACATATACACACACACACATACACACACCTGCGTGCGCACACACATACAAACACACACCTGCGTGCGCGCACACACACATACACACATACACGCGCACACACACACACGCAAATGTGTGCACACACACACACATGCACACACACATACACACACACTAAAATGTAATTTTAAAAAAGAGGACAAGTTCTGAATTTTTAAAAGAAATGAAAAACTTAAAGGATTAAAGAGCAGAATCTATCCACCACGTGAAATTGTTAAGACAGAGAAAAGGATCTTAGGTTTAACTAACAAGAAGAGCGAGGTGAGTGGACAGTGTCTCTATTAGAGTGAAAGACCCAAAACCTGTTTCTTTACAAAGAGCTAAGAATCAGAAGGACACTCTAAAACCACAGGATGATGGACCTTCACAATCTTGAGAGAATGATAGAGCCCACACCGACTGTTCATCACATTGAAGGTAGACTTAAGATATAAGACACTTTGAAGTCAGACCTGGTGAGCAGTCTTACAATTGTACTTCTCTGGGGGACTGAGAAGAGGAATTCCAAGTTTGAGACCATCTGGCTGTACCTGCCCTCCATTCTCGACAAAAGAAAAGGATATTTTAGGGCTGCTGTTGTGGTGCATGTCAGGAACTACCATCACTTAGGAGGCCAAAGCGTAAGGATTGCAGACAGTTCCTGCCCAACCTACACTCTGTAGGAGGACTAAGCCCAGCAATTCTTTTCCGCTTGAATATAGGATTCTAAAAGATCATCTGTGTACATTACTTTGATGAGAACACTAACTATGGTCAGCGGCCACTCTTCATATGTCTCATCTTGTCTGATTAAAATGAGGTATTTCTCAGTAGCTTAAGAACTTACTTTCCATTCTCACCTAAACATCTTATTGCTTAGCTATAGACACTTCCAGTTAAGTGGATTTTGGTAGATATTTGAAGTACATGTATGGGATGAAAAGCTTCTAAACACTTGACAACATACTGGCCACCATGGCACATGCCTATAGTTCTGGCTATTACCAGATAACTCAGGGGACTAAAGTAGGAGGACTTATTTGAGTCCATGAGTCTAAGAAGAGCTACATCCAAAGAAAAAAATAAAACAAAACCTTGGTGGTCATAGGTGATATGTGAGCAAAAGTAGTTTCTGCTTGCCAATCTGGTACTATCTGCCAATTTGTCTCTTTTTTAAAAAAGCAGTTCTATTGTACCTATCACTGTGCAACAATTTACTCCCACATCTAATGGCTTTAAACCACAAACATTTCATCTCACAGTTTTGCTGGGCAGCAACTTAGGAGCTGATGAGTAAGCTGAGCTATGTGACTCAGTCTCATGCTGCTGCAATCAGGACTAGGGTTGCACCCCTCTGAAGTCATCCGTGAGCTAGACACTTGCAGCCGGTGCACCTCACTGGCCACGACTGTTGGCAGGAGGCCTTGGCTCCCTGTTGATTGTTCTTTCCTTGTGGGGTTTTCCGTAGATCTGCTGATGTAACCTCATGGTGTGGCAGCTGGCTTCCCCCACCACAGGGAGTGATCCAAGCGAGAGTCAAAAGGAAGCCTCAGTTTTTTATGACCTAGTCTCAGCAGTTGTATGCTGTCACGTCCACTTCAATCATCAGGAAGAAGTTGCTACTCTGGGAAAGAGGAATTAGGCTCCATTTACTAAAACGGTAAGTGTCAAAGCTGTGCATACATCTTAAAATCACTAAACCCATCAGGACTAAATTATAGCAATGTAAATTAGAAAACTGAGTGTACTCTATGAGGGCCTAAATCTGTCTTGTTGGTTAATTTTAAAAATTATTTATTTGTTTGTTTATTTATTTATTTTTGTACGTGTACAGGTGTTTTGCCTGCAGGTATATCTGCACCATGTGCATGTGTGCGGTACCCATAGAAGCCAGAAGAGGACGCTGGATCCCATGGGACTGGGGTACAGATGTTTGTAAGCTCCTGTGTGAGTGCTGGGAATTGAACTAATATCCTCTGCACGAGCAGCCAGCGTTCTTAACCATTGAGCCATTAGTCTTCTGTTATACTACTTTTAATGACCCCCAAATAAACTAAAAATACCCTATATTTTCACATCTGTTCTACTCTGATATTTAATTTCTCTGAATACTGGTGATATTTCTTTGATTTTTTTTGAGACTTATTTTTTTCTTCTAATTGTGTGTGTGTGTGTGTGTGTGTGTGTGTGTGTGTCTGTGTGTACATACACATAAGCATGAATGCAGTTGCCTATGGAGGCCAGAAAAGAACACCACATGACCTGGCGCTGGAGTTACAGGATACTGTGAGACTCAGATGTGGATACTGGGAAGCAAACTTGGGTTTGCTCTGAAGTTGCTATGAGATGAAATGTTTGTGGTTCAAAGTACAGAATATACTCTCTCAGGCCCTCTCTCAGGCCCCTTACCTGTTACAGTCCTTGACATTCATTTACGTATTTTATATATTTAAGTATACATCGATTTATTTATATACATACATATAGTCTGTATTTTCAGACAGTGTCCTAGAGATATCACGAGCAATAAATAGTCACCACCTTTGTGTAAGCTCTTGGTCTTAGTTCAGGGGGTTAGAAAGACACTAGACATTTATTCACATTTATGAATGTGTACTTACAAATTGAGTTACTCTTACACACACACACACACACACACATATAATAAAGGAATCAGGTTACTGTGAGCATGAGGAAAATAGAAAGTTCAGCTGAAGTTAGAATTTTGCCAAATTGGTAAGAGAAAAAAAAGAATCAAGGGTTGAAAAGATTGATGAGAGCAATGTTAAAAGTATAGTCTAATTAAGTGGAGAGTGTTGGTACACGCTTTTAATCCCAGTCCTCAGGAGACAGAGGCAGGTGGAGCTCTGAGTTCAAGCCAGCCTGGTCTACTGTGGAGCAAGTTACAGGACAGTTTGTGCTACCCTGTCTCTGAAAACAAACAATTCTAATCCATGCCCATGTTTTCTTTTTAACTCCGAGAATACATTTGTACTTTATTATTTCATATGTATGGGTACTTTATCTGCATGTATGTCTGTGTACCACTTGCATACCTGGTGCCTGAGACTACAGTTATGGGAATGGTTGTGAGCCACCATGCAAGACCTTCCAGGTCCTCTGGAAGAGTACACAGTGCTCTTAACCACTGAGCCAGCTCTCCAGCCACCCCTATGTGGATATATTTTTGTCAACTGTACCAAATTGGGGTGCCATTTATACTTTACCTTGCCGCCTCCTCCTCCTCCTTCTTCTCCTCTTCTTACTCCTTCTTCTCTGTTTTTTTTTTTTTTTTTTTGAGACAGGGCTTCTTGGTGTAACTGGCTGTCCTGGACCCAGACTGGCCTTGAACCGAGATCTGCCTGCCTCTGCCTTCCAAGTGCTGGGATTAAAGGCATGAGCTACCACCACCCAGCTTCTTCTTCTTGATGTTAGAATTGACATATATTGTTGGATCTACTTATCTGAACAGAATAGTTATAACTGGGTGGGAGAAAGAACAACCCCTGCCTAAGCTACCTTTGTTTATTGTCTTCTTCAAGACATGAATTTAGGAAAAAATACAACAGAATTCACATAATACTTACCATTTTCTCCGACTGAATTTGAAAGCCCTTGCCACTTTGGGCCTTAATTCACATAACTCTATATGTATTTGTAAAGCATATTCACTTATTTGTAGGGTGCTGGGGGTTAAACTCAGCTGTATGCTAGGCAAGTGTTCAATCAATATTATACTCTCAGCCTGTGAATAACAATTTAAAAGAACACAACTACTATATGCCGCCCTATGTTGGGTTGACATTTTTTAGTTATGTTGTCTATTTAATGCTCATGACAACCTTTAAAAATATGTGCAATTATGCTGATTTCAAAAGAAATCACTGCTCCCCCAGGAAGTCTGATGTAGTCTTAGCAGACTTCAAAATTCCTACCTCAGTCAATGCAGAAACGTTGTGTTCCACATAGCCAGTCCACCTCTTTCCAGTCCTGCTGGCATCACTTCTCTGCCAGAAGTGAGCCACTCTTCCCTACCTCAGGGCCTCACACTTGTTTGATCTGTTTAGAAGGCTCTCCAGTTGGCACCTTCTGATCTCAGATGTGTTCAAAATTCATTCTCCTCCTTACTCAATAATATCACTTTTAGCTCTATTGTACCATTTTATTACATCCAAATGATTTCGTTATGGTTTATTATTGTTTGTGCATTTGTAAGTGTGGGCTCTCAGGCCACATAAGGCCACCAGGCTTCCATGACAAGCACCTGTGCTCAATAAACCGTCTCTCTGGCCCTTATTTAAATAACTTTAATCTCCTCACCAAATCATAAACAGGTCAGTTCTTTATCGAGTGACTGGAAAAGGTCTACTTCTGCACTTGCAGGTAATATCAAAAGGCTGCATCTGGGGGTGCAAAGATGGTTCATTGGTTATGTGAGCTTCCTGCTCTTCCCAAGGACCTTTGTGTATTTGTAGGGTGTATTCATTTGCTTTTTAGGGGTGTTGGGGGATAAACTCAGGGTCTTCTGTATGCTAAGCAAGTGCTCTACCAATGTTATACTCCTAGCCAGCAAATAACAATTTGATAGATCACAGTCACAGGGCCTGGAGAGATAGCTCAGAGGGTAAGCATTCAGGTTGATTTTACAGAGGATCTGGGTTCAGTTTCCAGCACCCACACAGTGGCTCACCACCTCCTGTAACTCCGGTCTCAGGGGATCATGTGTCTTCTGGCCTCCAGGCACACACGTGCTGCACATACTATATACACCATACATAAACTCAGGAAAGACATTCATGTGCATAAAATAAATTAGAATTAAAACAAAAAACAAAAACCCACCCCTTGTAACTCCAGCTCCAGGAGAACCGACGCCATCGCCTGGCCTCTGTGGGCACTTGCATTCGTGAGGCAAAGGCGCACACACATGTACATAAATAAAAATAAATTATTTGGGAAAGAAAAAGGCTGTATCTAGAAATGTAATTCAGTTGGGAGAATGCTTGCCCAGCATGCAGGAGACCCTGGATTCGATTTCCACACGGCATATACTGGATGTGCGATGCACGCCTGTAATACCACTAAGAAGCAGGAGACCAGCGTTCAAGTCCTCAGCTACACGGTGAGTCATGCTGCTGTCTAAAAAAAAAAAAAATCTTGTGACTTCCTCTTCAGTTTATCTTAGAGCCTCTGGCGTTTCTAGGAAAGCAGTGACTTAATACCGAGGCCAGTCGGGAGCCATCCGGGCTTCGCCCACTCTGGCCTGCAGGGGACAGTGTGGACGGAGGTCTCTCCCAGCACTTTCCAGGATTTCTGCTACTCTAGGTGACCCAAGACACCGACGTCGGCGCCGGGAGCCAGAGGCGGGTCAACCGGAAAAGGCGGGGCCAGCCACGATCCCGCCCCCGGGCCGCCTCTGCGCCCTCGCCCCGCCCCCTCCCCCGCCCGGGCGGCCATGGCCATTCCCAGCATCCCCTATGAGCGACGGCTTCTCATCATGGCGGACCCTAGAGATAAGGCCCTTCAAGACTACCGCAAGAAGCTGCTAGAGCACAAGGAGATTGACGGCCGTCTTAAGGAGCGTGAGTGAGCCTTTCCGCGCTCTCTCTTGCTTGGACCCGCTTCTGTCTCTGCTAGAGCGGAGGCTTCGGCCGAGCCCGAAAACCGAGCGCCCGGCTTGGGTAGGCCTGAGTCCAGGGACGAGACGCTTTGTCATCCCGCGCCGAGAAGGGGTGCAGCACCGCCTCGGCCGTCCCGGGTGGCGTAGAGGACAGCCAGGCGTCTGAGGTGGAAGGGGCGCGGAGAACTAGAGGACTGAGGAGCAAGTGGGCTGGGGATATACCCCAGGTTAGGTGCAAGAGAGGCTGGAGTCTCGGGACCTGGGGACGGGAAGACGCTTGAGTCAAAGAAGCTCCAGCGGGACGTGGGGCTCACGGAGGAGGCTTGTGCTTGGAGCAGAAAGCCGAACGTGGAGCCTAAAAGAGAAACGGCCCAGTGGCTGTAATAACCTTTCTGTGTTTCCTCTGGCTTCCTGTTAGGAGCCAGGTTTTCTGCACATCCTGAGCACTTGCTTTTGAAAAGCCTGCGTAGTTTAATTGAATGAGAGAAGACCACAGTCTATGATTCGGTGAAGAATTGTGTTGGTTTTATTTAGTATAGACAACCAGAGTAAGCCAGGTGATCTAGTGTAGCTGTGAAGGGTCTAATTCACGGATTATCGTTTAGTTTTGCAGCAAATCCGAAGGTGGCAGGGTGTCACTGTTAAAAATGTAACTTAAAATGTGTCTGCACAAGTATTTCGAATCAAGAAAATATAAATACGATACTTTCTCTGTTAAATTTCTTTTGAAGACCTGTCACCTATCATTTACAAACTGCAAAATATTTTTTTGTGGTTTGGTACAGTGGATATAAAACCTACAAAAAGTGAAAGACATAAGTAAACATATTTTAACGCAGTTAGATAATTGTTTAATTTAAAATGTTGAAATTTTATTTCAGTAAGGGAACAATTAAAAGAACTTACCAAGCAGTATGAAAAGTCTGAAAATGATCTGAAGGCACTACAAAGCGTTGGACAGGTAAGTGATAGTTTGAAAGTGACACTAATTTGCCCTTTTTTTTTTTAAAAAAAAAAAATCTGTTGGCAAAAGGTAATGGTACTTTTTTTTTTCTTAGATTGTGGGTGAAGTCCTTAAACAGTTAACAGAAGAAAAATGTAAGTGGATTAACGTGATAATTAGTTAAAAAGCAAAAACAAAAAATGCCAATTCCTTCCCAGCTTCTGAAATGTTTTTTGAGACTGTGTACCAGTATGTAGCTCTGGATGCAGCCCCCTATGTAGGCCAGGCTCGCCTTGAACTCAGAAGAGATCTACCTGCCTTTGGTTTCCCAGTACCAGGATTAAAGGCACAGCCCTTTTAATTTTTAATGCATTTTTTAATTTGTGTATGTGTGTGACAGTGTGTGTGCAAGAGGACAAATTGTTGGAGTTGTTTTTCTCCTTCCACCATGTGGGACCCAGGGTTAGACAGAGTCAGGCCAGTGGACGTGGCTGAAGGTGCCTTTATTTGACAGGCTGTCGGAATAGCCCTGAAATACCTACGATTCTAGTGACAGCGATGCAAGCAGTTGGTGTTCATTGTTCTTAGAGGTCAGAAATAAAACGACACCTGCCACAGACATAGATACGTTTGTTTTCTAACTCTGTTTTTCAGCTTGTTCTTTTTTCTTCTTCTAGTCATTGTTAAAGCAACAAACGGACCAAGATATGTCGTGGGTTGTCGTCGGCAGGTAATACTTTAATGTGTGTATAAGGCTTTGTAACTGAGGAAAATGCTTTCATGTAAGAACTTAATTCTTGAGGTAGGCAGGTCAGGCATGGTGCCCATAACTCCCAAGAGTTGTTTGCTCAAACATAGCAAATGATTAGCAAAGACTGGATTAAAAAAAAAAATCGACTTTGAGTTTCTTTGTTCCTGCTGTCTCATATTGTCTTAGTCAGGGTATGCATGCTTGGAAATCAAGTAATTTCAGAGCTAGAACATAAATTGCTTTAGCATAATGTATTTCTTGAAAAGGATGAAAAAATGTTATCAGTTACCTATATTTACATTTAAACATTCAAAAATGTTACTTACAGACGCTGTTGTAGTTTGTTTTATAGGAGGTCATACTTCGGCCAGAATAGATAAATTGAAATACCTCTGAATTTCATTTTGCAGACTTTAGCAAACAATAAGCAGCTTACGATGACTCAGGAGCATGTGCAGTCTCTATGCCATTCTATTCTTTAGGAAGTGCTTTAAGCATTTACCGGAAGAGCTTTCTCTGAGTATTTGTCGTAATCAATTTTAAGTTTTCATTGTTGGTTTTGTTTTATGCAACTGGGTCTTGCTATGTAGCCCATATTGGCTTTAAGCTAAAATCCTGGTGCCTCAGTCTCCTGAGTGCTGGGATAACAGGTATATGCCATTATGCCAAGTTCAAGTTTTAAAACATTGATATAGCAATACTCTAGAATAGTATTGAACATTGAGTCTAAATCTAATCTTAGGATTTCGGCATATAACGGGATATTTTTCTAATCAAATATTACATGCCTAGGGGCTAGAGAGGTGGCTCAGCAATTAAGAGCACTTGATGCTTTTCCAAAGAACATGGGTTTGATTCCCAGCACCCACAAAGAGGCTCACAACCATCTGTAACTCTGGCCCCAATGGCTTTTACATCCTCTTATGATTTTCTGCAAGCACCAGGAATGCACATGGTACATAGCATGCATGCAGACAAAAATGCACATATACATAAAACAAATAAAAATTTAAAAAATATTACAGGCCTAGGATTGGAGATGTAGCTCTGTAGCAGAATACTTGACTAGCACATGAGAGACCTTGGGTTCAATCCCTAGTAGTGAAAATGTATCTGTGGGTATGTCCTAATCAGAGGAAGGCTTTTGTGTTCCTTTCAAGGCCCTCTGGATGCCAAAGGTTGCCATTTATAAGATATTTCTGTGTTGAAATACCTTTCTGTAGATTTATCACTTCTCAAGCACTTTGCTTATAAAGGCCATTTTTAATACTTAATCCATCAAATTTAATGGTTTGCCTATTTTCACTGTGTGTGTGTGTGTGTGTGTGTGTGTGTGTGTGTGTGTGTGTGTGTGTGTTATAGGTGTGATACAAGCATATAGTTGTGTGATGCACATATGGGAAGGCCAGAGCAAGACATCATTCTTATGTTACTGCTTTATGATGGGGTCTTATATAGAACTAGAAGTCTTGGCTCAGCCTATATCCACCTAGCAGTGCTGGACTAACAGGTACCAATAGCCATGGCTTACTTTTTACAGAAGTTTGGGAGATATGAGCTCTGATTCTCCCTTTTGAAAACAAGCACTCTAACCCACTGAGCGATTTCCTTACCCCTACTTTATTTTGAAATGACTAAGTAATGCCATTCTCTTCCAACATTACTTTGTACCTGCCTGGTCATTTCTCAGCCTTCCACTCCCAATAGCCACATTGACCTTGGCAGTATTTCTGGGACTGTCCATGACTTTAAACATGGTCCAAACATAATATATAGTGTCTTGGAGATCTTCAATGGGCCTTGCAAAGAAAGCAGATGTTACTAGGCAACTCCGAAACTCCGAAATACACACACACCACTGATATAATTATGATTTTGTTTCTAAAAATGCTGTGCCCTGAGCTTGGGCACCAAGTGACTTTCCAGAACCTGTTCTTTTTTAAGTGACTTAATCAGTGTTGTTATCAGTAACTATCTTTTGTGGATCATTTCAGTTTTAGTGAGCACAATCTCCTAAATTTGTAGCTCATGGTAGATTCCTTTACAAAGTAGTCAGTTATGTAGTTCTGAAAATGTCATGGCAAACAATTTTGAAACTATTAGAAAGTAACTTTTTGTTCTGACAAGTGGGGTCTCAAGTGTAACATGCTCTGTTGAATAGAATAACCAGTTCTAACCAAGTAAGTCAACTTTGCTTAGGTATGATAATAAATTATTCAACCTAAGGTTCTCAATATAAGGTCTCTTATATACAAAGGCATAAACAGTAGTTTTTTATTTTGTTTGTTCTTTTTTTATATCTTTAGTGTATTAATAAAAGTCTCTTATGAGGAAACAACAATTTCCTTCTATGATACATTTTTCCTTCTAGAAGTTGCTCAAAATAAATTTAATGGATATACTTACAAACTATTTTCCTTTCTTTTCTCCCAAAATTAAGGATGTGTGTGTGTGATTTGTTGTTGGTTTTTTTTGGGGGGGGGGTGTCAGAGTTTCTCTGTGCAACTCTGGCTGTCCTGGAACTCACAGAGATCTGCCTACCTCTGCCTCCTGAATGATGGGATTGAGGGTGTGTGCCACCACTGCCCAGCAACTAAAGGGTTTTTTTTTTCTTGTAAATAGCCTGGTACTAGTTCCCAAAGTAATTTTTACTATAGATTTTGAGCAAAAATAACATAATTATATTAAGTAATGAGCTTTTGAGAATAAAATTTCAAAGTCTCTCTTCTTAAAAATTCAATAAATAAATTCAGTAGATTCAGTAAATTCAATAGATAAACTCTGACCACCTGAATTCAGTCTCAGGAATGCATGGGAATGGTAGATGAGAACTGATTCTTATCAGTCGTCCTCTGGCTGTGTACACACACAGAGATGTAAAAAAAAGTTTAAAAAACAAAAAGACAATTGCTCCCTCAGGCTTCACATACATGCTGAGGTTTCACAAAGGACACATAGAAATAACTGTTAAGCTTCTACTTCATAAGCCCATCTAGTGACGGGGAGTTTATAATGTGATATCTGTGTCTTTTCTGGTATATAAAAATGTGCATGTGGCTTCTGAATATTAGGCTCTTGTTAAAGTAGCGGTTCCCTTTTTAAATGTTTGTATAACACCTTTTGTTTTATAAAACCAGCTTGATAAAAGTAAGCTGAAGCCAGGAACAAGAGTTGCTTTGGACATGACTACACTAACCATCATGAGGTGGGTTTTCTATTCTGTTTAGTTTACATTCACATTCTCACAGAGGAAAGCTTCTCTAAAAATACATGATTTGCAGAATCACCAATGCTTTTCCTATTTATTACTATTTGCTTATTTCTTACTAAGTTAATTATCTTTAGAAGGTGCTTATAGGCACTTGCTTAAGTAAATTGTTTGTCCTTAATCTACAAACTGAGAGAAAAGAAATCTTTTAAAAGAAAAATGCTCAATTTTTTCATTCTAGATATTTGCCAAGAGAGGTGGATCCGTTGGTGTACAACATGTCTCATGAGGATCCTGGAAATGTTTCTTATTCTGAGATTGGAGGGCTGTCAGAACAAATTCGGGAATTAAGAGAGGTAGGTGTTGTGTGCTGTGATCTCAGTCCACTCTGTTTATGGTGTCCGAAAAGAGAAACAGGCTGTAAAAAAAAAAAAGGTTGGAGAAAGCAAAGAATAAAGCCATACAATCCAATGGCCTTGCCATTTATAGTTTAAGCTGTCTTTAGCGTACTTAAGTCAGAGCCCATTGGGCAGCATGCTACGTGGTTTTCTCATAAAGCTGGTAGTGTTAACATCTCTGTACAATAAAAATTGCTGTTACTTTTGCCTTAAATGTTTTCATTTTATTCAAATTATTTGTTGCTCTTTAGGAAAATATTGGCTATCGAAGTAACTTGAAGTTTTTAAGCTTTAAGGATGAGTCAGGTTAGGATTGCCCAGGTGGCTTCTTGACAGTCGTCTGCAGAGAAAGTTACCTTGTCTTATTTATTTTCCTAATTCAAGCCACTACCACCTGGCAATTCTTTTTTAATACTGGGAATTCAACCTAGGGCTTCATGTATGCCAGACAAGTGCTTCTCCACTGAGCTACATTCTAGCTCTTTTTCACTTTGTCTTTGAGATGAAGTCTCGGTAAATTACCCATTCTGGGACTGAATTTGCAGGCATCTTGTGTTGGCCTCCTGGGCAGGATGGATTGCAGATGTGTACCACTAGACCCAGCTTCTGTGATTTCCTTATACTATAATTTATAATTTTTATTGAGGTGAAATATGCACCTGGTAAATGCACAGATGTTAAGTGTGCGTTTTTACACATTTTTACAAAATGTGTACCTGTGTGTAATCATATATGTAGCTTGCTAAAAACAACCATTTTTTAACTTCTAGTTTTAAGAGATCTATCTCCATCTGAACCAATAATATTTGTCATTTTGTACAGCATGGAAGTATAGTTCTCTCATAGATTATTACATGGTATTAGACTTTAAAGATTTAAAAATATATTGAAATTTTTACTGTTTAAGAAACATACAACTTTTCTTCCAGGTAATAGAATTGCCTCTTACAAACCCAGAACTCTTCCAGCGTGTAGGAATAATACCTCCAAAAGGCTGTTTACTCTATGGACCACCAGGTTGGTATCAAATTATCTCCACCCCTCCAATAAAGGAGTAGATGATGGAATTAAAAAGTAGTAAGATAGGAGTTTAGTGGAGGCAGTTCCAGTCTCCACGGTACTGAGAGTGAGAATGAGGTAAGGGTTGTGCATATGCTGTCCCTCAGACATGCGGGGTCCCTCTGTGCCTTGTCCCAGGCCTTGTAATTCTATAGTTCATATGTATGGTAGTTTCTTAGACACCTTGATGGAGCCTCCGAGGTCAGAACTACTGTCATCAAACTAATACGTTATCTGGCTCTTTCCTAGTGTTGGCATCTACTAATGGTACAAAAGCATCGTAGGTAGAGTTGCTCAGGACTGGCATACAATGTTAGTAGTCACTGCTTTTGACTGCCACACACTTGCAGTGTTGGCAAAAATGCCAGTTTTACTTTGAAGCATTGCTAGTAAAAGAGTAAAAAATAATTAAATTTTCATCCTTGATGGATGTTTTGTGTGATTAAATGGGAAAAATTAAAGTACTATCTGAACAATTGCGAGCTGAAAAGTATAATGTGCTTAGGAAAAACATTTATTTGGTTATTGAGTGCCGTCTAAGTGAGAGGCTTTACACGGAATAGCTTTTACTTGGAAGGACAGTTTGCAGTCTGTGGGACTTGGACTGCTTGTTGCTTACTGGCAGTTAGATATTGGTTACTCAGACTGGTTACTTAGCCTATAGTGTTTCTAGAATGCGTGAAATGAGTGGGACAAACTTCTGGTAGTCATAAAGCTTGATATATCAAGTGAAAATTAGGATTTTTAAAAGCTGTTGTTATGAGTAT
This sequence comes from Cricetomys ansorgei, assembly GCA_026225945.1. NCBI lineage: Eukaryota > Metazoa > Chordata > Mammalia > Rodentia > Nesomyidae > Cricetomys > Cricetomys ansorgei. The sequence continues at coordinate 83,430 of JAMJFZ010003782.1, forward strand.
GTGTGTCTTAGTTGGGGTTTCTGTTACTGTGATAAAATACCATGACAACTCAGAAAAGAAAGGGTTTATTTCAGTTTAGAGCTCTCAGGTCACACTTCATTGCTGAGGGAAGTCAGGGCAGGAACTCAAACAGTAAAACCTGAAGGACTGGAGCTGATGGGGGAATGCTGCTTATTGCCCTTGTTCTCTTGTATAACAGCCAGGACCACCAGCACAGGCTGGCACCTCCCATAATAGGCTGGGCCCTCCCGTATCAATCATGAGTTAAGAGAATGCACCACAGGCTTGCCCACGGGCCAGACTGACGGGGGCATTTTCTCAATTGAGGCTCCCTTTTACCAAATGACTCTAACTTGTGTCAAGTTAACTGAAACTGCCACCACAGTGGGTGTTTTGCCTGCATGTATGTCTGTATACCACATGCATGTTGGTGCCCACAGAGGCCTGAAGAGTGTGTTGGATTCCCTAATACTGGAGTTGCAGGTGGTCATAAGCCACCATGTGGGTGCTAGGAAGAACAGCTAGTGATCTTACCTGCTGAGCCATCTCTCCAGCCCCCAAATTAGAATTTTTGAAAATGTTTACTAGACACAGTGAACTTGACAACTTTCTAATATGTTAATTCTTAAAAAAAAAAAAAAAAAAAAAAACCTTTGATAATGAGATGAGCGGGATGGTTTTGAATGTTACATAATGAAAATGTCAATATTAGAATTTGTACACTGAACCCATAGTTTCCAGATAACCAACAATTGATGTTAAAGATATTGTATACAGTTAAAAGATCTATTCAGGAGCTGGAGATTAAGCTGCTCTTTCAGAGGTTGTGAGTTCAATTCCAAGCACCCACTTGGTGGTTCATGACCATGTGTATATAACTGTAGTCCCAGGGAAAGAGGGGTGGATGGGTTGTTCTCAGGAGGATACCAAAAAAAAAAAAAAAAAAATAGCTATTGGTGTTTAGGTATTTCCACAGTGATGCAAGAATAGCGTTATTGTTGTCACTGCAAAGTAATAAGCATATGAGTTGATAGATATGTTAATTAGCTTGATTTAATCATTCTACAATGTATACACTTGGTATAATTTTAAATGCCACATTTTTAATGTTCACAGTTATTTACTAATTAAAATCAAGAGGGATATTTCAGGTTGTAATTCAAGTTTTAATATTGCAAGTAAAGTACTTTATAATTTTAAACAGAAAATTTAGGATTTAGCTTCATTTTTTTTATAAAATTCACTACCAAAAGGATTATGTTGTTGTTTTATGAGTCTGTGTGTGTCTGTGTATGTAAATTCCATGTTGGGGTGGGTGCCCATGGAGGCCACAAGAGAGTGTTGGGTCATATGGAACTGGAATAACAGGTGATTATGAGCTGCCTAACAAGGTGCTAAGAACTGAATTCTGGGCCTCGGGAAGAGCAGAAGCCTTCTTTACCACTTAGCCATCTCTCCAGCTCCCAAGATTATGTTCTTGAAAGGCTTTTAAAAGTGGTTCTGATTTAATCTCACTGTGTTTGGTATTTCTAGGCACAGGGAAAACACTCTTGGCACGAGCTGTTGCCAGCCAGCTGGATTGCAACTTCCTAAAGGTAAGGGAATAAAATTCTTTTATAATTATTGAAATGAAATTTATTTGAAATGTCTAATTAATATCACTGTTTTTTTTTTTGGTCAGGTTGTATCTAGTTCTATTGTAGACAAGTACATTGGCGAGAGTGCTCGTTTGATTAGAGAAATGTTTAATTATGCCAGGGACCACCAGCCTTGCATCATTTTTATGGATGAAATAGATGCTATTGGTAAGAATGATACCTTTCAAATTTTATCTTAAATGTTTTTTGAAAGTATTAGAGGAAGTTGTTTAAAAATTGAAACCTCCTGCCTGACCAATAGCTGTGACTTGTATGAAGTAGATAACACAATGAGCCGTCATTCTCAAAGTACCGCCTGCCTAGATAGGTCTTTGCAAAAGTTAGAGAACATGACCAGATTTAGTAAATAACCTTGAGATTAACAAAATGAGAAATATTCCAAAATCATTTCTAAATTAGTGTAATTCGTACTACTTAATTTCTACTTAGTATTTTTAACCCCAGCTACTATTATTAAATGATGGGCACAGAGCAGAGTGAGAGTAATGTATATACATTTTCAAATCCATTCCTTTAGGTGGCCGTCGTTTTTCTGAGGGTACATCAGCTGACAGAGAGATTCAGAGAACCTTAATGGAGGTAATATTTGGAAAAGAAGAATTATAAAGAGTCAATTACTTACTAATGAAAAATTGAACATTGCATATTTGAAGGTCAAAGTGTATATAGCAGTATAGATGAAAAATTAAAACATGAAGTTTTAAATGTTGCCAGGACTGAGCACATTCCTGTGTCATAATCCCTAATGAGAAAAAATTATTAGCATATAGTTTGGGAAGGTGGCGCAGTGGTTAAGTGTGATTGCTGTGCTAATATGGTGACCTGAGATAGAATCCCCAGCACTCATGTAAAAAGCTTTGCTTGGCAGTTGTGTGTCTGTAATACCAGCATAAAGAGGGGTTGAGACAGGAGATTAGCTGGGACTTGCTTACTTGCTTCTTGCCAGTGTAGTTCCAGGTTCAGTGAGAGACTGTTTCTAGAGAATAAGTCGGAGAAGCAGAGTAGTATGCCTGATGTCTCTCCGCTGGTGGCCCCTAAAAGGACACCTCCCTCCCCGCACACATACTACATTTACACACATCCTCGAGAGAAGGAAGTGACTAAAAGATGGGGAAAGGTTGATCAGTGGATACTTAAGTAGATGGGAGCAAACAGTTGTGTTGTCTGCTAGGTACTGGGGTATCTATAAAAATCATGCATATTTCAGAACAGTAAGAAAAATAATGGTTTTACCATAAAGAAATGATGAGTGAGGAAACACATGTTTAACCTGATTTAAGTGTTATACATGTATGTATGCATTAAAACATATGGTTACCACCTAAATGTGCAGTTTAATGTTTTCATATAAAGAGGGAAAATGAAGAGAAAAATGTGTGCTAAAAAATAAAATTATCTACAAAATTCTAATTGTTAAAATTATACTATTCTATAGTTTTCTAATAGGTAGCCACTCAGATACAAATTACATAGTTTCTTAAGCATGGGACTTTATGCTAGTTTGATGAAGGTATGAGTAACAGATGTATTATGACTGTCAGCAGTAAATGGGTTACAGTTATACTTGTGGATGCTTCGCTTTTTATTGCTAAGACTTTGGCAACTAAAGTAGATTATTAAAAATATTTTTTATTCTTTGACAGTTTTATATACACATACAATGTGTCTTCACATCTACCCCATATCTTTATCTCCAGTCCTTCCAGACACCCCATACCATCCACCTTCATGTTCTCCTCCTTTTCAGTAACTCACTAAGTCCAATTAGTGCTTCCTGCCTGAGCAACCTACTAGAGGCCACGCCCATGAAGGAAATTATTTCCCAGTAGCCATCAGTTGCCAGTAACCTCATGAGTCCACCAGTCGTGTTGGGATTATTGCTGACTTGACCTTGGGCAGACAGTCTTAGCTGCTGTGAGCTCATGACTGCAGTGCTGTCGTGTGTCTAGAGGGTCGCATCTCCTCCCTGTCTCTCCCTGTCTGAGCCCGTGGGGTAAATGAGTTTGCATCATGGAGACGATAGGTGGTGAAGTGAAGAAGGTACATAAAACAAGATCGCATTTGCTGCAAATGGAAACTAGGTAGCACAGGTCATTCGATTTCAGTTCTTTTTGGTTGTAGTATTTGAAGGTCACTTTTCACAAATGCTGATCTACTCAGGATGAACAATTTTGTTTTTGTATTTTTAGACAGGGTGTCTTCTTTGTAGACCTGACCAGCTTGGAGCTTCTATGTAGACCAGTCCTTGATTAAATTGAGGGCCTGGGGGTTTGGTGCAGTTGGTAGAGTCCTTGGTTATGTGCTCTAGGTTTCATCCTTGCTCCAAATAAGCCAGTTTAGGTGGCCCATGACTGTAATTCCACAACTCAGGAGGTAGACTTAGGAAAACCAGAAATTCAAGGTCATCTTTAACTACATAGTAAAGTTGAGGCTAACCGGGGGCACGTGACAGCCTGTGTCAAAACAAAAACCAAAACCATTAGAGGTTCTTTAGAACAACACAATTAGTAATGTTATTCATGTCGCTGATGTCATCAGCTAGCAGATATCATCTGTCGGCTAGTTATCTTTTTATTATTTTGTTGAATTTTGTGTGTGTGTGCACATACGTGTACATGTTTGGTAGGTCTGTCTCTGCTTTTTTATTTAGTTACTAAATCAAATGGATGGATTTGATACTCTGCATAGAGTTAAAATGATCATGGCTACAAACAGACCAGATACACTGGATCCTGCTTTGCTTCGTCCAGGAAGATTAGATAGAAAAATACGTGAGTTACTTTCTTTATCCGCTCTGTTTCTCTCTGTGTCAATTTTTTCTTCTTACCTACCCTCCTCTCTCTATTGAGCCAACAGCCAGAGTACAGAATAATTTCTTATTATTTTCAGATATCGATTTACCAAATGAACAAGCGAGATTAGATATATTGAAAATCCACGCGGGCCCTATCACAAAGCATGGTGAAATAGGTAAGAGAGCCAAGTGCTCATCGCGCGTACGTTGGTGAGTGAAGCGCAGCATTACGGCGCTCCTGTTTCCATCGCATAGACGTGGTGGTTTTAGTTCAGTAAATACTCGCTAGCACATAGTGAATGCTCGGGTTAGGAGTGCTAAGGATGGCATGGTAGTGAATGAAATAAATTCTGGCCTTTAGAGAATTTTCAGTAAGCTGGGCTGTGGTGGGACACACCTCTAGTCCCAGCATTCAGGAGGCAGAGGCAGGTGGATCTCTGTGAGTTCGACGCCAGCCTGGTCTACAGAGTGAGTTCCAGGACAGTCAGTTACGACAGAGAAATTCTGTCTCAAAAACAAAAAAAAGAAAAAAAAGAAAAAGAAAATTCTCATTATTGTCAGGAAAAACAGATGAAAAGGTGACATATTGTGTATTAGATGATGATAAATGGTGTAGAGAAAAGTAAAGCAAGAAAGGGGATGGGAAGTGTCAGGAGCAGCATGAGCAGTGTGTAGATTTTGAAGAAATGGGGAAGGGTTAGCACAGTGAAGGCTTTGCCAAGAAGGCCTTTTCTTTATACGTCTTACACACACACACGCATGTATGATAGTATATGTAATAAAAACGTGTATTTATTATTTTGAGTGTTGCGTGTGTGTTTGTGGGAGGACATGTACACCTGAGTGCTGAAGACCTCGGGTGTCAGGTGTTGGATCCCTTGGACTAGAATTACAGGTAGTTGTGAGCTTCCTATGTGGGTTTGTTTTTAAAGGTTGTATAGCTGCTAAAGCACTGTGTTTAAAATGCCTCCTTACTTTCTCTTTCTATGCAATTATTGAGAAGGTACAAGTTTAACTTAGTTTTAAAGTTGGATATCTTAGTACATTTGACATCCATGACTAAAGTACATTCCATTTATTACTGTTTTGTATACGTAATGCTGTAAGTGTGTTTTTTCCTTCTAAGCATGGCAGAAGAGCAGGCTGAATAATTGCTGCTGCTGACAGGTTCTCAGAAAGGCTAGGACTTGACGGACTCTTCTGAATGCTTTTATCTTCTCAGAAAAATAAAATGCAAACTCAGAGTAAAGACGGGGAAGCACTGTTATAAACCTGAGGGCAGAGGGAAAAGTGTAACATAGTTACATGTGTAGACTGGAGAGATGCCTCAAGAGTTATGAGCACTGGCTGCTGCTCTTCCAGAGGCCTTAGGTTCAATTCCTAGGATCTACATGGCAGCTCACAACCAGTGACTCTAGTCCCAAGGGACCTAACACCCTCTTTTGGCCTCAGCGGGCACTGCATGCACATGGCGCACAGACAGAGATGCAGGCAAAATAGCCTGCATGAATAAGTTTAAAGTAAAGTTTTAAAATAACTGTAAAGTACATATGCAAGTGAGGGACTAGAATATAGCAAAATGTGGCTTATGGGTTGAGTTCTACTTGCTTGCTCCTGGGCTCAATCACTAGTAAGCCCAAAATGAGAATTTCTTAGAGCCGAGCATAGTGTCACACAGTATTAATCCCAGCACTCTGGAGGCAGAGGCAGCAGGATCCCTGAGAATTTGAGGTCAGCTGGGTCTACATAGAAAGTTTCAGGCCAGCCAGGACTCCACAGTAAGACCATGTCTCAAACAAAACAACAAAGAAAACCCTTTAGAACTTAGTGGTTCCAAATAGCTACGAGTTGACTGTTTCATCTCATTTCATTGTTCCTATGAGAATTTTTTGTTGTTGTTGTTTTTTTTTTTTTTTTTTTAAGGTTTTATTTTTCAAGACAGGGTTTCTCTGTTGTAACTCTGGCTGTCCTGGAACTCTCACTGTAGACCAGGCTAGCCTAGAACCCATAGAGATCTGTCTGCCTCTGCCTCCGCCTCCTGAGTGCACCACCGCCCAGTTCACTTTTAACTATTATTGTTATTTTAGATCTGATAGAACTTGAAGTTGCAAAGAAAATCAGAAAGCTAATAAATGCTTACTTAAGCATTTAAAAGTCTATTTTGATAAAATTATGTCTGCCTTTACATTTTACACTTGACATCCATGACTGAAGTACATTCCATTTATTGTTACTGTTTCGTATGCTTAATTGTATGTGTATGTGCTTGAGTGTGTGTGTGTTGGAGTTACAGATAGTTATTGGCTGCTCTGTGGGTGCTGGGAAGTGAACTTGGGTCCTTTGCAAGGGCAACAAGGGCTCTTAACTGCTAAACATCTCAACAGCCCCCAAATTTGTTTATTTTTGCTGTTTGATTTGTTTTGAGGTTCAGTGATTGAACTCAGGACTTTAGAAATGCTAAGCATGTGCTCTACCACTAAGCCATACCCCTAGCCCTTAGAATTTTTGTTAGTATACATTAATTATAAATAATGATGGGTTTCATTATGCCATTTTCATATATATATTTTGTACTTTGATTATATCTCATTTCCTTCTCTTATCCTCTTCCCGTTCTAACTGATCCTTCTTCCCAACTTAGCCCCTTTTCCTTTCATGTGTTTTATTTTACCACCTAGTGAGCTTTTGGGCCTTTATAGTTTGATTTTATTATTTTATGTGTATGAGTGTTTGCCTACATGTATGTCTGCGCATGCCATGGAGACCAGAAGAGGGAGTTGGAGCCTCTGGACTGGAACTACAGGTGGTTGTTAGCCACCATACGGGTGCTGGGAATCTGGAAGAACAGCCATCTCTCTAGTCCCTGCACCAGTGAGTTTAATTATGGCTGCTTATAAGAGTGAGGACACTTTTCCAATGGCTACACCACTGAAGATGTCTCTCCCTCTTCCTGTAACTATTAGCTGCTTATAGTTAGGAAAAGCATTTGTGTGTCTGTGTGTGTGTCTTGGGACTGTTTGAGCCGAGGTCTCACTACGTTGCCTAGCTATTTTGGAACTTGTCTTCCTGCCACTCTCCCTGAAAGAAAGGTTGATTACAGGTGTGCAAAGCTTTAATGAGCCAAAGTTTTGCAGTTACTTTGTTTTACTGCTTAAAAGCAGGCCCCTTCAAATCTTGATGACATTTTTTTTCCTTTTGGTTTTTAGAGACAAGGTCTCACTCTGTAGCCTTGGCTATCCTGGAACTCACTTTGTAGACCAGGCTGGCCTCTGAGCCCTGGAATTAAAGATGTGCGCCGCCACCACCGCCACCACCACCGGCCAACATTTTTTGACTAAAAATTCAAAAGTATATGTCCTTGATTCTGGTTTTCTCTGCAGTTGTTTTAGTTTCCGTTGTTGATGTTGTAAAATAGTAGAAAGGGTAATGATAATCAAATTCAAAACTAACTCATCCATTTAAAGTTCTCTAGGGGCAAAAATCAATATTGAGTTTTTATTATTATTACTTATCTTCTTAATTTCTTTTTTTTTTCCTAAACAGATTATGAAGCAATTGTAAAGCTTTCAGATGGCTTTAATGGAGCAGACCTAAGAAATGTTTGTACTGAAGCAGGTGAGAGTACAAAGCATATTTTTACTATCGATAACAGTGTCCTAAGTTTATCTTAAAGCAGAGCTGCACCTTGTCAGAATTTCAGAACTTTGTGTTATGTTTGGGTTTTTTAGAGTTGTTTTCAAGAAGCAGAATAGAACAGCACAAGGGAGCAAGTACCACTATAGTAGTACTCCAGTGGTTTCTTGTGAGGGACCTGGGGAAACCTTACCCTAACTCTAACCCTATGGAATGCCTTTGAGGATTGTGTGGCTGAACAGTGGAGGAACCTAGAACATTAATTTACCAGCATTCCTCCTCCAGTGTGTGAAACTGGCCCTTGGGGGTGTTAACTCCTAAGCACTCCCTGCTGCCCACAGGCACTATGCAGGAAGACTGAATTGCAGGACTGTTTGGTACACTGTGGCTAGACTTAGAGTGGACCAATCCCACAGATATTTGAAAGATTTACTGTGGTCTAGCCAGGCAGTTGTGGCCCATGCCTTTGATCCCAGCACTTGGGAGGCCGAGGCAGGCAGATCTCTGTGAGTTCAAGGCCAGCCTGGTCTCCAGAGTGAGTCCCCGGATAGCCAGAGCTACACAGAGAAGCCCTGTCTCTAAATAAATAAATAAATATGAATAAATAAATAACAACAAAAAGTCTGTGGTCCTGCAGTGTGGTTAAATTGAAATTCTTAAATACAGTTCTGGATTTTTTGATACTAGTTTTTTTTTTGTAACAAATGACTTTGAAACCATACCTAGCTAGAGTTATTTAATCTTCATTTTCCATTCAGAATATTCAAACCCAAGATATGTCTGCAGTGTTTTTTTTTGTAGTTACTTTTTCAGTGTTAATAAAAAGCTAACATGACTTGAACTATCTAGGGTAATTTATCACGTTCCAAAATCTGTATCGGACTACATAATTATCAAGGATGACTTTGGTGAGAACGGAGTCAAAGTAGTACTGTGATTTTAAAGGCTGATGCTGTCAAATTTTGATAGGATCTTTTTTCCTCTCACATTGAAAAACGTTTTAAAACTGGTTGATGGAAATTGCACATATTAATAGAAAAACATGTTACCATTCCTGTTCATTCTGAAAACACCTAGAATCCTTTCTTATTTTTTAAAAATACCACAGTGTATAGTGATTATCCTGCCTTTCCCTCCCAAGTGCTGAGATTATAGGCTTATAGAATGCAGTGCTGATGATTAAACCAGCCTTTGCAATAGCCTAGTGTAAACACTGCCAATAGCTATATCCCCAGCCTTTGCTATATCCCCTAAGCCTTGCTTAGTGACTGGTAATCATTTCCAAAATTACTGGAAGTTGGTTGATTAAGAACTACCACTGGACACAGAGACTGTACAATCCAGATGTAAATATTAAGATAATTGTATTATCTGCCTCATTTGAAAAATAGTGTTCACTCTACTTAAGGAAATGATTTGAGTAGAGATAGTGGTTTTTAATAAATTAGCACTACTGGCTCAGAAGCAGTAAATCTATGTCTTCTCATTTACTCCAGAGTTAAAATGATTTGGTTTTCTTTCACGTTTTCTTTTGAGATAAGGTCTTGACACGTTGTCCAGGTTGGTCTCAAACATGGCAATACTCCTCTTTCAGTCCAAGCGTTATGACTACAGGCATGTGCCGCTGTTCCCAGATTGGTTTTCTTATGCATCTGTAATTCACACATGATAAGCAGCAATTTTGTTTTGTTTTCTGCAGGTATGTTTGCAATTCGTGCTGATCATGATTTTGTAGTTCAGGAAGACTTCATGAAAGCAGTCAGAAAAGTGGCTGATTCTAAGAAGCTAGAGTCTAAACTGGACTACAAACCTGTGTGATTTACTGTAAGGTTTTTGATGACTGCATGACAGGCATTGGCTTAATGTAAATTAAAGTTAAGGAAAATAATGTATGTATTGGCAGTGATCTCAGTAAAAGTGAATAAACATATGTATGAACAACAATAGTATGTAATTCAGTAATTCTTTTTAAATTGGTTATAGAAGAAAGTTGTATATTTGTTAATGTTGCATTTGCTGCAACAGAATTTACAAAAGACATGTTGAAGCTTTTCATATTTGCTTTGTGAGCATTTTGTACAACATTCAAAGTGGTTTAAGATAGTACAAGAGAGCATTTCTTATGACTTATTTTATATTTTGTTTTCCTCGTTCTAAAAAAAAAATGGAATAAAATCTGTTTTAGTTGTCCTATATATATTCTTGTCTTTTCTAAGAGCACATTTATTCTAATCTTTTTGGTTCAGTAAGTAAGTGATTTGAGAGCCCAGATGAAGTTGAAAATTAAGATATTTTCATTTTAAAACAGTTTTCACAAAGTCCATAAAATTGTCTTGCATACATCTTAGATGTCTGGGTGTCTTCACCTACTGCAGTTAGGCTATTTGATAGTTAATTTTAACTTTATGTGAAAAAATAGTTTCTTTTTGAGGCTGTTATGATCTGGGTCCAGGAGAAGTCTGTACACATAATTTTGCATATACATGACTTCCAGAGATGTATTGTTTCCTAGGCTCACCAGTAGATTCTGTAAATATCTGCAGGTAGATACCAGGCTGAGAGTGTCTACTGGAGGGAATGTTAATGTCAAAAATGTTCAAAACAGAAGTTCTGTCACCTGTATGCAATCCTTTGTAATTTCATGTGGCAAAGTCATATAAGGAAGTCATCGTTGCCTAAAAATTGAGATTATTTACAGTTAAAAGACTGTTAGAGCTGGGCGGGGTGACATGTGCCTTTGGTCCCAGCACACTTTTAGTCTCAGCATTTGGAAGGCAGAGGCAGACGGATCTCTGAGTTCAAGCCTAGCCTGATCTGCAAGATTGAGTTGCAGGACAGAGTCACAACAGAGAAACCGTGTCTTGAAAAAGAAAGAAGGAAGGAAGGAAAAAGAAAAAAGACATCAAACTTCAGTTTCATAAATACCAAAGGACCAATCTTAAATGACCTGGCTAGCTACGTAATTTTTTTTTTAACTTTGTTTTTAAGACAGGGTCTCACTATGTAGCCTTAGCTGCACTTCAACAACTCACTATATGGATTAGATCTCAACTCACAGACATTCTCCAGCCTCTGCCTTCCAAGTGCTGGGATAGAAGATATTCACCACCATACCTGTCATCTGGTTACTTTTTAATTAAAAATTACTAGAAGGGTATTCTGTGCCTTATATAATTTTTATCTAAGTGTTACTTACACACCTTGCAGCCAAGCAGTGGTTCCTTTTCTCCAGAAGCTTCTGGCCAGGCATGATAGTACACAGTTTGAATTCCAGAACTCGGGAGGCGAGTAGATCTCTTGTAAGTTTAAAGCCAGCCTGGTCGACATAGTAAAACCCTGAGAAAGTATATTCTTTTTGTTTTTTCAAGACAGGGCTCTGTAACTGTCCTGGAACTCTTTCTACAGGCTGGCCTTGAACACACAGAGATCCCCCTGCCTCTGCCTCCCAAGTGCTGGGATTAAAGGCGTGTGCCACCACTGTCCAGGCTAGAAAGTTCTTAACCTTTAAAAACTATTAACTCCAGCTGGGCTGTGGTGTCACATGCCTTTAATCCCAGCACTGGGGCCTGGGTAGGAGGCAAAGGCAGAGTCAAGCAGATCTCCGTGTGTTCAAGGCCAGCTTGGTCCACAGAGTGAGTTACAGCCAGAGTTACAACAGAGGAACTCTGTCTTGAAAAACCAAAAACAAAAATTTTAACTCCAACAAAAGCTCCTCTCACACACAATCACGTTATGTGTTGACAATTTAACTCAAAGGGAGAAATCTGAGTACAGTTTAGTAAGTGAGCTATCATTCCCATTTCTGGTGACTTTCAATTTATCATTTTCTTGATTTTCTGGTTAATCTCCAGAGTATTCATTCCTAAGAGGCCACTTTAAATTTTTAGTTTTCGGTGATGGGTATCTTGCTTTCTGTGTAGTCGAACGTGAATTTAAACTGAACTCTTCCGGTTTGGATTATAACTTCCCCAGCAATTGGGCAGCATTCCTTCTGAGTGCTGGTCCAGGAAGACGTTTTGAAGGGACTCAGTCTGGGAAGGCCGAGCTGTTTTGACAGCAGGCTGCCTCCACCCTGGACCTCTCCTCCCTCCCTTCGGACGCGGCCCCGCCCCGCAGGAGGCCCCTCCCCCCGCGTCTGCGCGCTCGCGGACGGGCAGGGCGGAGGCGCGCTGACACCTGGCGGCGGCGGGGGCGGGCCGACGGCGAGCGTGGGCTGGGATTGGCTGTGGCGCGTGGGTGGGGGCGGGAGGAGACGGTTATGGGCTCGTGCCTGGCCCGGATCTCGGCTGTCTGAGGGGCGCGGAGACCTGCGGGAGGAGACGGCCGTGGCATGGCGGCCGGTAGCGCGGCGCCCTGCCCGCTGCTTTCTTGTGGCTGCCGCCCGGACTCCAGGGTCCGCGTGTGCTCGCTGTGAGGCCGCCGCGCGTCAGCCCGCCGTCCGCCCGCCCTCGTTCCCTCGCCGCCGCCGCCAGCCCGGGGGCGGCCGGGCGCACCGCTGTCCCTCGCGCCGCGCCCACCCGCCGCGGCCCTGGGACCATGGAAGACGTGAAGCTGGAGTTCCCGTCGCTCCCGCAGTGCAAAGAGGACGCCGAGGTGAGTCCCGGCCCGCCGCAGGCCGCCTCCGAGACTCCGGCCGAGCGGCGACCCTGGCCCAACCGTCGCCGACGCTCCCCTTCCCCAGGGGGCGTCCGCGAGCTGCTCCTCCCCTGCGACCCGGGCAGAGAAGCCGGTCGGAGAGGACCGCTGGCCCCTCGCCGCGGGGTTGAGGATCTCCTGGAGTCAGGCTCATCTTTGACTGCCAGAGCAGCACGCTGCGGAGTTGTTTTTAATCTGAGCTTGATGATCGGTTCACACGCGGGACACATGGCCCCACGTGTGGAATAGACCGAAGGCGTGAACTCTGGAATTGCACCCTGTAATAGTTCCCCAAGATAAAAAAAAAAATATATATATATATATATAACTACAACAACAAACTATGAGCAACAGGGGGAAAAAAAGGCACAAAACTAGCTTCTTTGAATTTGAAAACTTTTAATTAACCAACCTTGCCCTTGGAGCAAAGTTACTGTTGAAAGCAAAATTCCTTTACCTTCTCCCGATTCTTCAATTCAGGATTCTTTTCACCCCACCTTGATTTTTCCTTACTTGACATTCTCAGGTTTTTGTTTTTTTTTTTTTTTCATCTGTTGCAAATATTTTAAGGTATCAGAAACTGATAAATAAGAGTTCTCTAGAGGCTAGGTTAGTAACAAAACAAGGATTCTTAGCTGTGACACTTAATAGGATCAAGAAAAGATTCTAGAGTTTTGTGTGTTTTGAGACAGTCTGTTAACATGGCCTCCTGGCTGTCCGCTGTCCTGGAACTCACGATGTAGACCAGACTGCCTCAAACTCAGATTCCTCTATCTCTGCATCCCAGCTGCTGGAATTAAAGGTGTGCGCTCTCCAGTGGTTCTCAATCTTCTTAGTTGTGTCCCTAATTTAGTACAATTCCTCATGTTTGTGACCCCCCCACCATAAAATTATTTTCGTTGCTACTTTATAACTGTAATTTTGCTACTGTTAGGAATCAAAATGTAAATATCTGTTAGGCAGATGGCCTTTGACCCCCAGGAAAAGGGTCATTTGACTCCTAAAGGGACCACGACCCCCAGATTGAGAAGCACTTAATCCCCTCTAAGTGTTTTAAAGGTGTTTGGAGCTGGCATGGCTGCACACTCACGTGACCCCACTACTTGGGAGGTGGAAGCGTCAGGAGTTCAAGGCAGCCTTGGTTATAATTTTAAGACAAGGTCTTATGCAGCGAAACTGTCTGGAACTTGCTGTAGCCACAGATGTCCCAAGTAATGGAATTACAGGCATCTGAAGAATTCTCTTATGGAGTAGTGGTGCTTGAGACTTACATACATTTTTAATTGAATCATAAATTAAAAAACAAATTTACACCTTTTTCTTTAGCATGCAGTAGTGTGAATGAGAGGTATGATTTTTGCCTTCAAATAACAGTTATTTCATTTCTGCAAGTAATTTCCTTTGTGATGGAATATGGTGGGAGAAGAGAGCTGACTCCACCAGCAGTCTTCTGACTGCCACTCAGGTTTTGGTTGGAACACAAACTCACACACTGAGGTTTACTTAGAATAAGTGTTATATCAGATACGCCACAGGACTCAGACCTTGGAATCCTAACCCCTAGTTATTTTAAGGCTTTTTAAATACTCCTTAGTTCCTTTCCCTATTCATAGAAGTTGTAGTTTAAATTTTTTCATCTTTTATTGTATTTACAGTATATTCTCTGCATATTCCTACTTGAGTATTTCACCTAATTAGCAACGCTGATTTACTGTTTCCCAGTGACCAGCAGTTTCTTCCACACTGAAAACCAAAATTTCAAACCAAACCCTACTTTGGTAAAGAGATTTTAAGTTGAGCATGGTAGTGCACACTTCTCTACTCCTAAAGCAGAGGCAGACAGATTCCCACTAATTTAAGACTATTGTCTGTATTGTGAGTTCCAGGACAACCAGGGCTTCATAGAGGAACTCAAGGAGAGGGTTGAGGGGGATTTTAGTAGATTCTTAACTGCATAACTTGGCTTAAATTTAGCCAATTCTTTTTTTGGGGGGAGGGGCTTCCAAGACAGGGTTTCTCTGTGTTGCCCTGACTGTCTAAGAACTTATTCTGTAGACTAGCTGGCCTTGAATTTAGAGATTCACCTGCCTCTGCCTCCTTAGTGCTGGGATTAAAGGCATATGCCACCACCCAGTTTATACAATAGTTCCTCAAAGAAGCTTTTCCTGTTTTTGCCAACTCTTCCCACCCTTCTCCCACCCCAGTTTAATCCCCCCACATGCTATAGCATTTGATAATTGTCTCTTTTCCATAATAGGCTGAACCTTCCATAAGGAGATGTAGTTGATTAAGGACTAGAGTTTGGATCTCCAGAGCTCACAAAAGCTAGGGAGGTGTGTAATCTCAGCACTTTAGAGGTAGAGACATGGGATTCCTAGGACAAGCTGGCTAACAAGAGGAGCCAGAGTCTGGGAGTTCTAAGTTCAGCAAAAGACCCTGCCTTAATACAAAATAGTCAGATGTGGTTGTGCACATTCTAGTCTACATAGAGGCAAGCTGATCTCTGAGTTCAAGGCCAGCCTTGTCTATATAGTAAGCTTCCGGTTAGCCAGGGCTATGTGGTGAAAACCAATAATTAGAAAATGAAGAAGAGCAACTGAGGAAGACAGTGGATATCAACTTCTAGGCCTCTATATATGCACACAGACACACACACACACACACACACACAGTGCACACAGATACAAACCTGCATAAATTCTACCACCACCCCTCCAAAAAAAGTGAATAATGGAAAGCCAAGTGTGGCAGTTTTATACCTTTAATTCTAGTGTTTGAGGGAGGGGACAAAGGGATTGCTACAAGTACAATGCCAGGCCAATCTGAGCTACATAGTAAATCCTATGTGTGGGTTACTTTAGCCATAATGCAAGACAGTCCCCAAAAGAGATGCCAGACAGTGGTGGTGCACACCTTGAATCCCAGCACTCAGAGGCAGGGGATCTTAGCGTTCTACAGAGTGAGTTCTAGGGCAACCAGAGTTACACAGAGAAACTCTGTCTCAAAAAGACAAGGAGAGAGGGAGAGAGGGAGATGGAAAGAGAATAGAAAAGGTAGTGGTCTGGAGTTACATAGCTCAGTGCAAGGTTTTTTTGTTTTTTTAAAGGATTATTTGGGCTTTTGGTCTTCAAGGTGCAAGGTCAAGGGCCTGCATCCAGTGATGGCCTTCTTGTTGTAGAGTCCTCAGGTAGTACATGGCATCATGTTACAAGAGACAGAGTGTGTGTGTGTGTCCATCCATACATCAGTTAGTTTCTGTTGTCTGTCAGTCATCAATCTAGATAGTCTTCCTTTTACTCAGGATATAGTCATGAGGCCTGTGCTAACATTATCTAAGCCTAATCACTTTCAGAGGCCCTCTCCAGCACACTATAGTTATGTTTATTAAGTTTATTTTTTGTTTGTTTTTCTTTTTTTTTTTTTTTTTGGTTTCTCTGTGTAGCCCTGGCTGACCTGGAACTTCCTTTGTAGACCAGGATGGCCTCAGACTCGAGATCTGCCTGCTTCTGCTTCTCTGGTGCTGGAATATATAAGAACAGCAGATACAGAAGAGACTTTTTTTGAATGCCCTTCAGTTGCCTATAGATAGATCCTGCTTTCAGGGAGTTTAGTAAACAATAGAAAATTAGCTTACAGAACAGAAGTGGGTACCATACCCAGATTTATCACAAGCCCTTGTCTGTTATTCTGAGAGTCTGTGCATATCTGTTTGAGTTTCTCTCAGACATACAGACAGACACATAGTCTTAACTATGTAGGCAAGCTCTCACTATCGTTCCACAGGCTTGCAAGTGCTGTGATTGGAGTCAGGTGCCACCATGCTCAGCTTTAAGCTCCTAAATATCGCTGGTGTTGAGTATTTACCCTGTGCACATAATAAATTTGTGTACCTTTGTCTCTTTTAGCCCATGTATTGCTTTTACTTCATACACTGAATTTTTATCACATCTTAGAGGATGGAGAGGCCTTTCGACTCCTACACAAGTATCTCTCAGAAGATCTACATACCATTTCTATATATGCTTCTGTTTTTTTCTTTAACACACACACATTTTTTGTTTTAAGTAACACATTTCTTTAATTGCTTTCCTTATGATCGTACCAAATTGCCACAGGAAATAAGTTTGGCCATTAGATGGCTGAAATTCTTTGGTGCATGCCTTTAGTCCCAGAGGCACCTCTGGAGCAGAGGTGGGTGTGTAGGTCTCTGAGTTCCAGGCCAGCAAGCAGCCAGTGCCAGGTATCTTCAGAATGCATACCCACTGTGTGCTTATTCTTTGTAATACATCACACTCAATGTTAGGGACATAATCACTAAAAAAGACAGGATTTTTGGCCTAAATTATAAAACTATTCAGTGCTTAAAAAATAATAACCATTAGAGTATTTATTTAGTGGTAAGTTGAAGAAGCAGGTGAACATGGTTTGGCTATATTATCTTTGTACTGACTTGAAATTCACACGCTATTCTATTCTATTAGCCTCATGAATCATAATTGTCATTCTGTGCAATCAGACTTTGTTTAAAGATACATCTATAAGATTCTTTTTCACACTGAAAGGCTGAATAGAGTTATACTGACTAAGAGATCCTGCTTATCGAGATTCAAAAGTAAGATTCTCAGGGCTGGAGAGATGGCTCAGCACTTAAGAGCACTTGTTTCTCTTGCAGAAGACCCACATAGCAGCTTCCAGCTGTCAACACCAGTAACAAGATAGGCGAGGCGATCTCTTCTCACCTCTGAGGAGAACCAGGCACACACATGGTGCACGTATATGCATGCAAGCAAAACACTAACACACATAAAGTAATAAAAATAAACCTTTAAAAAATAAAATTCTTTGTCTAAAATAGAAAAATAAATAGTTGCAGTAATAGATTTTATTTTATTTTATTTTTTTAACAGACCATTTTTTGAAAGTTTCTTTCTGCTTATAAAATTGGTCTTTAGAGTCAGGTAGAGGCTCACCTTGAAGTCCAGCCTTTGGGAGGCAGAGGCAGGCAGATCTGAGTTCCAGACCATCCTGATCTACAGAGTCCAGGATAGCCAGAGCTATGCACAGAAACCTTGTCTCAGAAAAACAAAATAAATGAATGAATGAAATGGAATAGAATTGGCCTTAATAAAAAGTTGTTTTGTTTTCTTTGTCTTTTTCCATTGTTATTTTGCTTGTTTGTTTCAGACAGGATCTCACTGTGTAGTTCTGACTGGACTGAGGGTGATACAGACCAGGCTGGTTTTGAACTCACAGAAATCCATCTGCCTCCGTATCCTGAGTGCTGGGATTAAAGGCATGTGCCACCCTACCAGCTTGAAAGAAATCTTTAAAGATTATAAAATCTTCTCATATACATGAATGGATATGCATCTTGTGTGTACACACAGTCCGTTATCACTCAGGCCTGTTCTGAGCAGGGTGTCTGACTGAACCTGAGGCTCTTGTTTTTCCAGCAAAGCCAGAAGCCAGAAAACCCAAACAATCCTCCTGTGTCTATCTACTTCAGAGATGGAGTTGCATGAATTTGTGGGTGCCTGTGCCATGAGCCCTGGGATCTGAGCTCTGGTCTTGATGGCTGTGCAGTGAGGGACTAAATGGCTTAGGCAGAGATGCTTTGGTGTGGGATTGCCTTCTGGGTATTCTTATTCTTGAAAAGTGGTAGCACTGATTATTCTGCTGCTAATTTCATGTCAACCTGACACGTTACAGGCATCAGAAAAAGCAGGCTGAGCAAAGTATGAGGAGCAAGCCAGTAAGCAGCACTTTTCCATGGCCTCAGCAGGTTCCCTTCTGGTTTGAGTTTCTGACTTGGTGTCCCTCAATGGACTATGACTTGAGATATGTAGGCCAATTGGACTGTTATCTCCCTCCAAGTTGTTTTTGCTCTGGTGTTTCATCACAACAATGAAAACCCTAAGACTAATTTTGCTTTTGAATTTTTTTCTATTGTGGATTACTCTAATTCTTTTGTTGCATAATGTATCATTTTGGGTAAGTGCTCACTGGTTGGTTGGTTGATGGGTTGGTTGGTTGCTTGGTTTTTCAAGACAAGGTTTCTCAGTGTAGCCCTGGCTATCCTGGAACTCATTATGTGTAGACTAGGGTGGCTTCAAGCTCAGAGATCTGCCTGCCTCTGCCTCCTGAGTGCTTGGTGCTTAAGTGCTATGTTTTTAAATAGAGTGCAGTATACAGGTATTAAATGTATAATCCAATGATTTTTGGTTAAGTATACTGTACTCATTACTACTGACTACTACTACTGTCTACTACTGACTGAATACTACTGACTACTACTATATCAAGATTGAAGAATATATCAGTATAGAATGGAATCTCATTGAAACTGAAGAGATGGTTCAGTTGTGGCTGCTCTTCTATTGCACCTGGGTTTGATTCCCAGCACCAACATGGCAGCTTGCAACCATCCGTAATCCAGTTCCAGAGGATCTAACACCCTCTTCTGGTCTCTGAGGGAACCAGGCAAGTGGTATACAGACATAATGTAGGTAAAACACCCAGACACATAAACACCAGGCAAATTGTAATCTGATTTCTGTAATCCAAGGATATCTGCTATAGATGTGTGTGTTAAGACAAGACTATCACTAATTGTTGGCCTGGAATTCACTATGTAGACCAGGCTGCCCTAGAACTTCTTGGCAATCCCCTTGATTCTACCTCCTAAACTGGCATAGATATATGCCAGTTTTTATTTATTTGTAGTGCTAGGATTCCAACTCATTGCCTCTTGCATGTCAACCAAGAGTTCTAGCACCGAACTGTAGGCCCAGTGATACAGAATGTTTTCACGTTTAATGTAATTCTTTTTGGAGGAAGTACAGCTCTTGCTACAAAACTTGCCAGCACGCAAGGCCATGGGTTTACTTTACCAGTACCATACACAAAAGTATAATATAATTTTTAACAACAGATATTAAAAATTAACTCATGTATGCATGGAAATCAGAGGACAACTTTGTGGAGTTGACTCTCATTTCAGCTGTCCATGGGTTCTGGGGTGAAGTGAAATTCAGGTTGTCAGGCTTCCATGTAGCAAGCACTATTTACAGCAGCAGCTCTCAACGACCCTTTCACAGGGGCCGTCTAAGACCTTCTACACGTCAGATATTTATATTACGACCCATAACAATACCAAAATCACAGTTGTGAAGTAGCAACGAAAGTAGTGTTAAAGGTTGTAGGCACTGTGTTAAAGGTTGCAGCGGTAGGGATGGGGAGAGAGAGCAGTGGTTCTCACAGCTTTACAGGCTAGGCCATCTTGCTGACCACGAAGCTCTTTTTTTTTTTTTTTTTTTGGTCATGCCTTTGTGGTATTTTTTTAAAGTGTTTTGTTGTTTACATTTCTTTTGTGTGTACACATACGTGTGTGCACGTGTATTTGAGTTGTGCGCTCTCATGCTCAGGCATTCGTGTCATGGTGTACATTTGGAGGTCACAGGTAACTTGGGAGTCCCGTCTCTTTCTCCTGGTTCCAAGGATCAAACTCACCTTGTCAGACTTGAGCCATCTTATTTTTCATACTATTTACTTTCTCTTTTTCTTCCTTTTCAAGGAGTGGACTTATCCTATGAGACGAGAGATGCAGGTATGGCAACTTTTAATTTATTTAGGATGACCCTTTATTATTAAATAGCTTATGCTTAATTCAGAAAGGAGACCTGCTGGCTCATGATCTGTAAGTTTGTCATATTTACCCCATTATGAATATTATACAATATATATATATATATATATATGCATTAGAATATCACATGGTAAATATCTACCATTTGTGTCAATAAAATTTAATATGTGAAATGAGTTCTTTATCTCTCTTGATTAGATTCAGGATATATGGATATATGGATGTGCTTAGTGAGTCACTGTTCTTTCTCATTCCTTTTAAGCATTTTGCTTTCCTGTCTAATATGGATATATTCCGGAGAGTTGTCTATAAAACAGAAACTTCTAAGTAGTTATTAATTTTTGTGTCTGCTTCCCAGTTGACATCCATAACTGATTTGTGTAGTATTCAGTGAGTTGAATACTTAACTGTTAGGAATGAATTCAGTTCCTCCTTTGTATTTCTTATCACTTGCAATCAACTTTGTTAGCCCTAAGAAGTGTTTCTCACTCTTAATCCCAAACTTTCCAAAAATCTGCTACTTTCCTTAGAATGAAAGCTCACTTTTTGGGCTACTCTTCTCTGGGAAGCCCACATCCTTGCTCTCAAGTGTCTTGGCTTTCCTCCTGATTGTCTTTCACTCAACCCTCATGCTTTATCAAACCCCATCTCTGCTTCAGAAAAAAGGAAAGAGAAAAGGTTCCCTTTTACATGTTTAACTATATGTGAGTACATGTGAGAACTGACTTGATGCTATGGGGAACGCAAGCAGAAGCAAAATGTTAGTTTATACTTGTGACATGTTGGGACCCTTCCTATAATCTCTGCACTCAAGGCTGAGGCAGGATTGCCCGGAGTTCAGGGCCAGCCTTAGCTATATTCATAAGATGCTATTTCAAAACAAAAAAAAAGGTGCAGTATTATATTCAGTAATTAGTTACAGCTTGTCTTCTGCTTACTGTGATGATGTTGTATCCTGTTCATCTTGTGTTGCTTTGTTTTTGAGGGGAGAACAGGGTGTGATTGTGGGTTACTGCTGGCCTAGAATTTACTATGTAACCCAGCCTGGCTCAAACTCAGGATCCTCCTGCCTTACCTCCTGCATGCTGGGATTATACCTATGTTCCACTATACCTGGCCAAATATTTGGGTTTTTAGAATAAAATTGAAATTACAAAGACACACCTGCATTTCTTATCCCAGTTTGCTAAATGTGACTGGGAAATGCTCCCTAAATAATTAAGTTCTAAGCAGAATATTGCAAAAGCTATTAGCCTGTGAACACACAGACAATTCTAGTTATATAATATTTGCTATAGATTTAAACTTTTTGCATTTTTTTTCTCTAGGAAGTTTTGCCTGGATTGTTCTTAGGCCCATACTCCTCTGCTATGAAAAGCAAGGTATGAACTTTAGATTAGGTTCTCCAAGAGGCTTTAGTAAACCAACTTTTTATCGGGTAAGTTTTTTATAATAAGAATTTTATACTAGGAAACTTTTATATGCAGCTATGTTCATAGTACTTATACCTACTTCCAAATTTACTGGACCAGTAATAGCTTTCCAAGTGTTTCATCACAAATTACAAGTGAGTTTTTATAATTTATTTTTCTCATGAAATTTTGTGTTTGTTAGATTTGCCCATCCTACAACCTTCAGTAGTGTATTTACTATTTTAAAATGCTACATCTGTACTTGCTGGACATCTTCTGAACAACATCAGATACGTGCAGAGTTCCAGTGGAGGCAATAGAACATATTGTTATCCTTTATCAAAATAAGAGAGCGCATGGTTTATAGTGATTCTTCTTCTAGAAGACTGGAGTCTGAAGGTCCATCCATTAGGAGCCACCTGTAGATCCTGCAGATTGGAGATAGACTGCTTTAGTTGCTCAGTTGAGATTGAGGAAGAGTGCTATTTTAGTATAGTGGGGTTCTTGCCACTTCCTAAGGGACTCAGCTCTATGAATTATGGAGATGATACTAATTCTTCTTTAATGTTGTACAGTGTGAAACATTGTATAGCAAATATCTTTCCCAGGGGCTTGCTGATTTCAGAAGTCAGTATTTTGTCATCAAAATTTTCAGAGTCATCTTGAAATTAAAAGGTTTTTGATAGTTGAGGTGACCAACAAGGAAGCGGGAGGGTAGGTGGTGTAACAGTGAGTAAGCAAATAGAGCTTTGATTTCCTAGAAGACAGTGTCAGCAGCTTACGTGTATTTAGAAGGTATGGTCTTAGTTTTCTTTATATAAATGCATCTATTGAAAGGTACAAATATTCTGTTCACTATTACATTAGAATTTTATTCTGAAAAGGTTTGCTTTACTTAGTCTAAAGTGCCTTCAAAGCTTTTAAAGGAGATTATTTTGTTTTGTTTTGTTTTTTGTTTGAGAGTCTCAATATGTAACTCTGCCTGGCCTAGAACTTGCTATATAGGCCAGACTAACCTCAAACTCAGATTAGCGGCCTGCTTCTGCCTCCCAGGTGCTGCAGTTAAAGGCTTCTGCCTCTGTGCCCACTTACATCAGATTTCTTTGTCTTCTTGTTTTTTACATTTAAAGAATGGATATTGAATTAATTTTGGAGGTTGCATATATGTGAATATAGAACGTTGGATCATTATTAATCCTATCAAACACTTCTGAGTAATCCTCCAAATACTCCTGTTTATATCCCAGTATATACTCAGAAAATACAAAGATAGCCCAAACTGGAATTTGGTTATCAGATCTATACTGACAAGAAAATTTGCTGTCAAGCTTAACATTTAAGATTGCTGAAAGCCATATTGTGTTAGTCATTTGGACATCTGATAAATTCCATGGCATGGATGGCTTCCCCTCCACCATGCACTCCTGGGAGCAGGGCCTTTGGCTTTTGAATGGTATCTCCTTGCTTTACAGTCACGTGGAGGACACAGTGAGAGATTCTTCCTTTGTCATATAGAGAACATACTCCCAAGTGAGATTTCCATCTTATGACCATGTTTTAACTGATTCTATATAGTACACTTTTTTCCTTCCTTGTATAGTTATCGTAACCACTCAGGTAAGGGTAGCATTTTCCCATAGAGTTCAGATCATTGGAAGAACTGGGATTTCTCGCTTAGATTCTCATGATTCTAAACTCCATGGTTATAGCCAAGATTGTTAATAGTGCTGGTTTCTTGACAGGTTATCTTTAAGTTCGCATCAAGCTATAGAATTAAGCATAAGTAATGTCCATGTCAACCTTTAGAGAACATTTTGTGTGTTAATCTTAAATCATTGGATTGTCTTGTGTATCACATTAGTTACTGTAGTCAGCTTTCATCTTCTGTACTTAAGAATTAGATATGAGTCTTGTCTATTTCCAAATGTACATATTATTGTAAGGTGATGTTTTGTATTTTAAACTATTATCTCTTCCCATTTTTTATAGCTACCTATATTACAGAAACATGGGATAACTCATATAATTTGCATACGGCAAAATATTGAAGCAAACTTTATTAAACCTAACTTTCAGCAGTTATTTAGGTAAGAATTATCTCTGTGGTTTATAGAAAACTATTAAGGACAAAACATGTAATGTTTTATTATTGTTACTGATCTTCGAAGTATTTAGGATTGAACCCAGAGCCTCAAGCATGCTAGGCAAGTATTCTACCTGTCCTATAATATCCTCGTTTCAAGTTTGTTTTATGCAGTGTAACTTAATATTAGCTATATGGTATATATTTTAATAGAATGTATTTAAAAATATTTAAACCATGTTCATAATTCTAGAGGCTTAAAAGAATGTATACTAAAAAATGTCTGTACTCTTATCTCCTAGATACTCAGACCCCTTCCCCAAAGACTTCTGTTATCTCTTCATTGTGTATCCATTTTTTTTTTTTTTTTTTTTTTTTTTAAGGCAGGGCTTTTGTAACCCTGGCTGTCCTGGAACTTCCTCTGTAGACCAGTCTGGCCTTGAACTCACAGGGATCCTCCTGCCTCTGCTACCCAAGTGCTGGGATTGAAGATGTATGCTACTACTATCCTGCTTTTCTTAATAGTTTTTTGAGTGTGTCCCCACCCTCCTTACATATGGAGGTCAGGGAACAACTCTTTTTTTTTTTTTTTTTCCTTTTTTTCTAAGACAGAGTTTCTCTGTAACTCTGTCCTGGAACTAACTCACTCTGTATATCAGGCTGGCCTTGAACTCACAGAGATCCCCCTGCCTCTGCCTCTGCCTCCCAAGTGCTGGAATTAAAGGCGTGGGCCATTACTGCCTGGCTTAGAGAGCAACTCTTTCTTGAGTTGAGACTTGGTCTTTTGTTGTTCACTGCAGCATATGCTATGTTGGTTGGCACACAGCTTCAGGGGAGTCTCCTGTCTCTGCCTCCCATCTTGCCATAGGAGTCCTGGGATTACAGATGTGAGAGTTTCCAAGCCTAGCTTTTCTTTTCAAGATACTATTTTTAAATCATGAGTGTGTGTTTCTGTTATGTGCACTTGAGTGCAGATGCCCCTAGAACTGGACTTAAAAGTGGTGAAGTCCTCTTCAAGGGCAGTCCGTACTCTTAACCACTGAACCATCATTCTGGCTCCCACACCCAGCTTTTTTTTTTTTTTTTTTGACACTAAACCTGAGCCCCGGAATAGTTGGCCAACACAAAATAAAATCCATGTCTTTTGTATGCTTTGTTTTGCTTTTTACATTTTGTTTTGGTATTTGTTTACTTGTTTTGATACTCATTTGTATGTGTGTGTGCTCGCATGCATGCGTTCATGTGCAAGTGTGTTTAATAGTGAAAGATTTGAAATTGGTTTGGTAAGGAGGTAGAGAGGATCTGGGAAGGAGGGAAAAACATAAAAATATAAAAGCTGGGCTTGATAGTACACGCCTATAATCCTACTACTCAGGAGGCTGAGGCTAACAATATCTTAGTACACTGGACAGTGGTGGCACAAAGAACTAATAAAAATATTATATTACAAATAAATGTAAATCTTCACAGTAAGAACATACAAGGAAATGGAGCCCACGGAGTAAAAGTTAGCTTAAAAAGTCACTTATCACATACTTGAGTTGCTTACATGGAAGATCAATAGGCTGGAAATAAAATCGAGATTTATAGTTTGTTTTTTATAATAAAGAGATGGGATATTATTTTGACTTGAATACATCAGTTTTTTGTGTTGAGATTTATCTGAGATTGTACTTACCTTAAGTGTTTTGTTTTCAGATATTTAGTCTTGGATATTGCAGATAATCCAGTTGAAAATATAATACGTTTTTTCCCTATGGTAGGTATGAGTATTTTAATAACACTTACAGTTTATGATTTGGATCTATTAATTTAGATTATAAAACTACTTTTTATTTTCTTACAACTGAAAAGAATCTAGGTTTACTTTTTAAAAGAAAGTGAATTACTTAACTTTAAAAATTATATTACTAGGGGTCTGTTTTTTTTTACTGTGTTGCCTAAATGTATATATGTATACCGCATGTGTTCAAGAGACCTTAGAAGAGAGCATTGGATCCCCTGGATCTGGAGTTGTGGATGGTCATGAGCCATCATGTGGATGCTGGAATTGAACCCTGGTCTTCTGCATGAGCAATCGGCAGCAAGTACTCTTATCCACTATGCCGTATAACCAGCCCCTCACTGAGTTCTTTCTGTTTTTTATTACATTTGTGTGTGTGTGCTTATACATGCACACACACTTATGTGAGCCATGATGTGCATATAGACATAGAGAGGACAGCTTTTGGGAGTCTGTTCTCTCTACTGTGCGTCCCAGGACGGAACTCGGGTCAGCAGGCTTGGTGGTAGGCTGAGCTATCTTGCCAGCCCAAGAATTTTATTTTTTAAAGATGAAGTGTTGCTCTGGAACTCAGGATTTTCAACTCAACCCCCTTTTGTTTTACTATATTAAATGTACATCTTACTGTACATGTTTTACTGTAACACATCTCTCCTGCCCTCAGACTAAAGAGTTTATTGATGGAAGCTTACAAAACGGAGGTAAATAATGTTTTTTCTGTTATTAAAGATTTGTTGATTTTATGTGTATGCATATTTGTCTACGTGTGTGTGTGGCTGCATGGGTGCCCGGTGCTGGCAGAGGCTGGGAGAAGTCATCTGATCCCCTGAAACAAGAATGTAAACAGTAAGCTGCCTTGTTGGTGCTGAGAATCCAACCTGGTCCTCTGCAAGAGCCACAAATGCTTTGCCAAGAAGTTTTCTGTCCTGTGCAGCTCTCCTTATGGTTGTGTGTCACTTGGACCTCTGGGAACAGCTCAGGCTATAAAGGAGGCAGTGGCAGTTGGCAGTGACAGTGGGAGGGAGAGCAGGCGGGCTCCAGCTCCTGGTAGAGGACAGTCGGTGGGATGGCTTGTGAGATGCTACCAGCTCCTGTTCTCTAAGCTAAGGACAGCCAAAAAGGGCAGAGAATTTTTTTTTCTTTCCATCTTTAAAGGCCACCTGCATGAGTGGTGAAAAAAACTTTGAGAAAAGAGTTTCTCTTTCCTGTCTCTTTTTACAGCTAGAAAGTAAAAGGCACAGTGGGAATATTACAGTTGGGAATCACTTACAAGCTACAAATCTGTCTCAGAATTCAGTTACTCCAACAGGGGCAGAACAGGAACCCACGGTTACACTTAACCACTGAGCCATTTCTCCAGGCTGTAGTGTTCATTTTACTTTTAGGAGACTATTTTGTTGCAGTAATCTTTTTAAGTTGATATTTTTCCTAAATGTAGGAAAGGGAAATTCTATTTTAATATGGTAGACCATTTTCAGATTTATAGTTTCCCAGCTACTTATTTCATCTTGTTATGCTTTTTAAAAATTTTCCACTGAACTACTTTCAGTTTCTTTTGAAATCTGTTTTATTCTCTACATAATAAATACTTAAATTAATAATGATATAAAATATCTAAGCAAGACTCACTGTAGGCTGATATGTGGTTTTGATATAGTTTACCTCTGAACTCTTTATTTTTCAGATAATTGTTTTTTTTTAAACTTTTTCAGGAAAAGTTCTTGTCCATGGGAATGCAGGTATCTCCAGAAGGTATGAAGATAGATAATCTTTGTCTCTTGTGTTTAGCTATGAGCTGTATTTTCTAATTGTTTTCTCTTCTTCAGTGCTGCCTTTGTTATTGCATACATCATGGAGACGTTCGGGATGAAGTACAGGTAAGTGAGGACACCCAGTCCACCCTTACTTAAATGGACTTAATATATAAAGAGTTGGGAATTGAAGGTTTAATATTCTTTTTTTTTTTTTTTTAAATGTAGTCATAGTTGATTAGGCAAAACTGGAAAACTACCTGCCTTAGGGAGTTGGTTATTTTCAATTTTCAAACTGGATACAAATGTTGGAGCTTTCAGTTGCTGTATACTAAGTGTGGTACAATATGCCTGTAATCAAAACACTCAGGAGACTAAAGTGGAAGGATGACTACAAACTGAAGCCAAAGCCTGGGCTGCATATCCCAGGCTACAAATCAAGACTCTGTCTAAGAAAATAAACTCATGTCATACTCTTTTATTAAGAATTGAATGAAACATTAATTAGGAATTATCTGTAGCACCCTTTTATAAATCAGGATGGTCTTTCATACCAAAACACATCTTTTACAAGTACAGTATATTGGCTGGGCAGTGGTGGCGCACACCTTTAGTCCCAGCACTTAGGAAGCAGAGGCAGGCAGATCTCTATGAGTTTGAAGCCAGCCTGGTCTACAGAGTGAGTTCCAGGACAGCCAGAGTTACAACAGAGACACCTTGTCTCAGAAAAAAAGAAAAACCAAAAACAATTAGTATGTAGATTTTTAAGGAGAGGAAGACTTGAGGATCTTCACTACAAAAACCAAACTAGGGTACAGTACTACCTTTCTTAGTCTTCTGAAAGCTAGACAGCTCTGTATCACTTACAAACAATATTGACTTCCTGGGGATGGAGAATTGGCTGAGCACCTGATTCAGTACCCAGCACTACATGGGGCTTACAGCTGTCTGTTAAGTTTCGGGGGATCCAGCACTCTTTTCTGGCCTCCTTGTTTTGTTTTGTTTTAATAGTTGCCTTTGACAGATTAGGGAAAAGTGGAAAACATTGCTTCCAGTTATATACTGACCCCTTGACCCAGACAGGCTCCGATAGATAATTCCAGGGTCACACACTAAATGGGTCTGTTGTGTGATAAGACTTTTCCTGTGGAGATCCAATACGCGAACCTTCTACCCTCAGATACTGAGCCCACAACAGACCAAGTATGGATATCACCAAAGCCCAACTTGGTGAACCAGTGAATTTTATTGGGGTGACTTACAGGAATATGGGTAAGAGGTTACTTACAGAAGAAGAAATGAATCAAAGACAGCTACATAACCAAAGCTCACCCAGCCTGGGTGACAGCTCACAAAAGCTAGGATCCTAGAACATACTGCACAGTTTGCAGAGCGCAACAGTTGGAGAATGTACTTTCCATGTGATTTAGTCCCTGAGTATAAATCTCTTATAAGCAGCTTGGTGGTTCTCTGCTTCTTCGAGGCAGTTTGGCATATGTGAGAATCTTTGCAGCTTGGCTTGTCAGAGTGACTCTGCAGTCTTTATTCTTGGTCTTTAGAGGCAGGGGCTAGTAAATCTGGTCAGTTTCAGGGATGACGCTACTGAGTTGTTTGCCTTAGCCTTCCTGCAAGAAGGAGTGTTTTGACCTGGGACATAACAGGGTCACAACGCCAAAAGTGATTGATTCCCCAAAAGGAGACAGGGATCCAGTGCCCCAGAGGGGAATGGGGGTGGGTTGATTGGGATGGGAAGGAGATTTGAAAGGGTAAGGGAGATGAGATTGTGAAATTGTCAAAAAAACAACTGATACAGTTTAAAAATATTTTAATGCAAATAATTGGAAAATATTTAACACGCATTGATAAACTTTATATTTAATATTCTCTTATTTGGAATCTTGTCAGTAATATTCATAATCTCTTGATTCCATTGTGCTTACTTAAACAAGATATCACATGTAAGCCTTACAACACAAGGGACTTCTCATTTAATGTTTGAGCATATGTATCATATGACACGTATGCTACACGAACAAAGTGCTTTCGCATCTTCACTGTAGTCTCAACTCAGCATTATAATACCTGTTTACCATTGAGAAAAAATAGAGCAGGCTCCCTGTGACAGAGTGAGCCTAGGAATTGTGAATTTAGTTGACTTAACTTCTGTCCACTACCACACGCAACCTCTGTAGTATTAAACTGTGTGACTTTGATTTCCTATTTTGGTAAAATTGTTATTTGAGTTTTATTGTTGTGGGAACCTAGGGCTTTGCATGGCTAAAGATCCATTGGAGCTCTGTCCCCACCTTAGGGAAAATTCAAATAAATTCTTATGGAAAAAGAAAAATTAGATTATTTCATGAACTCGTTCCCTTACATTTTTCTTTATCTGTTTTCAGAGATGCATTTGCTTATGTACAAGAAAGGAGATTTTGTATTAATCCTAATGCTGGGTTTGTCCATCAACTTCAGGTAACTTAACTCCTGTGTCATCTTTACGGCAGAGTGTAAAATGATTAAGATGGGTTGTCTGTGCAGGCTAGGTGTAGAATTTACTTTGTAAATACTTGATACTGTAAATACTTGATACAGATACTGTAATCTGATTACTAGTTTGCATCTTTATTTAAACGTCTTTTTGGTTTTGGTTTTTTGAGACAGGTTTTCTCTATTATGTAGTTCTGCTGTCCTGGAACTCACTCTGTAGACCAGGCTGACCTCAAACTCAGAGATCCCTCTGCCTCCTGAGTGCTGGTATTAAAGGTGTGAGCAACCACACCCAGCCTTTAAAGTGTCTTTTTTTTAACTGGCCCTCAGTGGCTCATGCTTGTGATCCCAGCACTCAAGAGACTGAGGCAGGAGAGGAGGATTGTCATAAATTCCAGGCCAGCTTGAGCTGCAGTTGCAGTTACCAAGAAAATGGGTTAAAGGAACATTGGTAAATACAAGTTATAGAGAGGGCTAGGGAGAAAGCTTTAGTAGGTGGGAGTGCTTATAGGAGAACCAAATTGTCCTCTGACCTTGACACCCATTGCAAATTTGTTTCTTCCTCCAGTCAATCAATTAAAAAGGGAAAGTAGGGTTATACACAGGTAGAAAATGTGATGATTTCCCCCTGGATAGTGACCATGCACAGAATATGAGTGTCTGGCTCCAAGTGCAGGTTGAGCATCTCTAGTGTGAAACCTTAAATTGCTTCCACACTAAAAGTTTTTAGTGGTTACTTTTGGATTAGGAGTTCTGAAGCAATAAAGTTTATTCAAGATATTATTGTAAAGTCTAGAAGATTTCAAAATCAAGGGATAGTCACATGTGCTATAAGTTTATCAGCTTTTTTGTTCTGTTTGTTTTAGTTTTTCTGTGGCTCAAGTCTTCTGAGCCTGGCACAGACACTATTAAGTTTCTTTGCTTTTTTTGCCTTGTATGAAAACATCCATTTTACAGCATATTTTTATACTTGAAAAAGTATGATATGACAAACAAATCAAAATTTAGCAGTAACAAGTGTAAAATAAGTCTTAAAATATCTTGAAGAAACAGGGTGTGATGTCATATGCCTGTAACCCCATTTGGGAAGCAGACAGGAAGGATCACTTGCAAGGTGAAGGTCATCCTGATCTACATAGTAAGTCCAGGCCATCCAGAGCTGCATAGTAAGTTTGCATATATATTTATAAAATAATTTATCTGTTTGTTTTTCCAAGACTTATCTGTTGTAACTCTGGCTGTTCTGGAACTCAGTCTGTAGATCAGGCTGGCCTCAAGCTCAGAGATCTGCATGCATCTGCCTCCTGAGTGCTGGGATTAAAGGTGTGCACCACCACCACCACCTGGCTTTAAACTTTCTTTTAACCGAGCACAATACTGAGACATAACCTCTATCTGTGCAGTGAATGATTGTTTGCTGTATGCCTCTGAAACTTTAAGACAATTACTATGTCAGCAGTTAGGCTGCTAACAAGATGGGTAACTTGTATGCTGTAAAAGCCAGCTTCCTGCATGTGAAAAAGCTGTAGCTTTCTGCTGTCCAGAAAGCTGCTTGCTCTTTGTATTTTGGTACTTCATTAATGGTCTGCTACCAATGCCTATTGAAAACCCTTGGATAAACTGGAGAGGTGGCTCAGCAGTTAAGAGCACTGGCTGCTCTTCCAGAGGACCCAGGTTCAATTCCCAGAATCCACATGGCAGCTCCCAACCGTAACTCTAGTTCCAGGGGATCCAGTACCCTCACACAAACATAAATGCAGGCAAAACACATAAAATAAATGCACATAAAATAAAAACAAAACCTTTGGATGGAGCAATTTCACTTGCCCACTGAGATCTGAATGTTAAAGGCATTTGATTGTTTTATGGTTAATGGAGGAACCTTTTTGTGGTCTTCTCCCTCAGACTAGCACTGGAGGAGGAATATGTCTTCCTAGGGCCTTGACTAACTTGCACTGTGAAGGTTCTGTTTATTAGGCAAATAAGGCCTTGAGTCAGTAGGACGGAGCTTTCAATTAATAAAACTCCTGAGAGACCATGCAGTTGGCGTTCAGTCCATAGGAGAGACTGTCCTTTCTGTCTAGGTTGTTCAGGCTTTCATCTCAGGACAACTGTCTTTTCCTTTATTGGACCTACTCAAGGTGTAATTACTTCTACGACCACTGTGTGGCATGTGTACCACACTGCCCAGCCCCTTTGTACTATTTTAACATACAGAATTAGACCATTATAGTTAGTGCCCCAGTGGTAGAAGATACATTCTGTACCAGTAAGCTACTGACATGACTTGATTTCTGTCAGTAACTGGCAGTTACCAGATAGGAATTGTGAACCTTCATTCCTTCTGTAAGAATGTTGCCGGCCCTTTGACTGTAAATTAAGAAAACAAATATCCGCATTAATCGTTGTTTTGTGTATTTAAGAATATAAATGTATATTTAAGCTAATTAAGATATTTTTGCAGGAATATGAAGCCATCTACTTAGCAAAATTAACAATACAGATGATGTCACCACTCCAGATAGAAAGGTCCTTATCTGTTCATTCTGGAACCACAGGTGCGGGCTTTTCATTTTTTGAAAAATTGAAGAGAAAGGTAATGGTGGGGGAAGTAGAAAAGAAGCATTTATTACACTTTACATGTACTACTGAACAAGCTTTAGAAACTGTGAGTAAACATTCAAAAGGATTAACTGTCTAATTAATAAACAGTAAATGCTCCTCTGGTATGCATAAACTATGTGTAATGCATAGCTAATTATAATAGCCAGTTAACAATCACATGTTCACTTTAATTTATTTCTGTTAAGTTGTATCACTGTTGTAAAGATTAAAATAAGACCAGTCTGAATAACTGGCTGACATTTAAAATGCTGGATGTGGTAGCATATACCTATAATGCCAGCACTGGGTAACAGGCAGGAGGATCATAAATTGTCTCAAAACAAAATTAAAAAAAAAATGATTAATACACCAAAGTTCAACAATGCGACTAATGTAAGCTACTTTAATTTTTCATTACCATTATTTTGAATTTTTGTTGTTTTAGAGCTTTATTTTTATTCCATGTATTTTGAGTGTTTTGCCTGCATGTATGTACACACGTGCACCAGGTGCATGCCTAGTTTCTGAGGACATCAGTTGGCAACAGATCCTGGAACTGGAATTACAAAGGTTGTAAGCCACCAGGTAAATACTGGGATCTGAACCTGGGTCCTCTGCAAAAGCAGCTTAACTGCTGAGCCATCCCTCTCACTTTGTGGTTGTTTTGAGACTGGGTCTCACTATGTAGCACTTGCTGGTCCAGAACTGGCTATATAGACCAGGCTTACCTGGAACTTACCTGGTAAAACAGCTCACTGAATTAAAGTACATGCTACTGAACCTGACAACCTGCTTGGTCCTGTGGGCTCACATGGTATAGGAAAGAAACTCAAGCTGTGATCTGCCTCTACCTCCCAAGTGCTGAAATTAAAGGTGTGTGCCACCATACCCAGCTACTACTTTATACTTTTAGGGTTACTCACAGTTAATAATCTAAGCAAACTCTCAAATTTCTATCTTCCTTTTCCAAGCCCTTGCTGCTCTCGTAACAGTTATTTTAAGGTTAGAACAGGTTACGTGCCTCCTGCTGAGCTAACATTGAAGTACAAGTCCAGAAAGCACCGCTGTTCTGCACTGCCTAAAATGCTTAAGCCAGATGCTCCCTCCTTGTGCTCAGCTTCCCTGTTATCCTTGACTCTTAAACCTCAACCCTCTAAATAAACACTGCCTCTTTAAAACACATTTCCTTCTAAGTAATGCTTCAAATAAAGGCTGTTTAGATCAACGCAAGCTTCTTAGTCAAATTACCTTGGCATGTTCTAGACAGACATTGTGGTCAAATTTATTTTTCTTATTTGTAAT
Source organism: Cricetomys ansorgei (assembly GCA_026225945.1). NCBI lineage: Eukaryota > Metazoa > Chordata > Mammalia > Rodentia > Nesomyidae > Cricetomys > Cricetomys ansorgei. Next base: position 117,217 of record JAMJFZ010003782.1, read on the forward strand.
GATGTTTTTGTTTTGCCAAAGACTTCGTTGATTATTCCTCCAGGAGTGTAGACTGAAAGGTCCAAAATGAGCATGCCAGCTAAAGAACCCTAATGGTTCTAATGCAGAGCCACAGGTAGTAAAGGTTATCATATATAGTAAAAGCCCTTCTAGCTTTTCAGTTTGTGTCTACACTTCCAAAAATTGAACTGATAAGTCTTCCAGGGTGTTTTCCTACCTAAATGCAGCAAAATACTCTTCCCTTTTCTTACATGTAGCTTAGCTGCCATCCCTTCAGCTGATGCAGGGTTAGTCCCAAAGAAGTGTATCACTGCACCTTCTGAAGCTCAAAGCCTTATGCTATGAACTGTTGATACTATATTTACATCTTTGTTAGTCTTCTAGTGAAGCAATAACTTAATCTGCATTCTGCATTACATTATGACCTGCAGCCATGCCACAGTTCTCACAGAGCACAGCTGGTGCCAGTTAACTGTTCCTTCATGTGTCCCTCCATAAGACCTCCTTCCTTGTAAATGGATTCTTAAAATGTAACTACAGGGCACAGAGAGATAATTCTGATTCTTTGTGGGATACTTTTGTACACGGGAGTCTGGTGTAGGGAGTAAATTAGATGTATTATCGGGTATGTACTTTCTTGCTCCTAACCCATAGGTCTGGATGATAAAGCCACAACTTTAGCTGAAGAAAATTTTCAACTGTTCCTCTTCATAACAGCAACTGTGTGAACAGAACAATTATATCTAAAAATCATAGGAACAAAGTCATCTACTAATGTGTCCAACAGCATGTTTATGCTGCCTAAAAAGCATAAAGTTGGGGGTAGTCAGATTTAATGCACCACTGACTTCATGCTGTTTTTTAAACTGATGTTTCTTATATGCAATACCTAAGACATTAAGTTGCTGAAGTAACTTTATTTTCATGACGCAACATAAAGAATTCACTAAAGTTTGCTGTAAATTTAAGCATGAATTTTCTAGTATCGCTTGGTAAAAGAACAAATTTTTGGTGCCCCTAGTATCTTAACATGCACTTATGTAAGTTTTCACTTTAGTTTGTATTCATTCAATAACTTTTAGGTAGTTTGAAGAGAACACATGAGGAAGAGGATGACTTTGGAAGCATGCAGGTGGCAACTGCACAGAACGGCTGACCTATGAGCACTGTTACAAGGATGTGAATTCTTCTTTGGGAAGGAGAAAATCCTAGTGATAATGATGTAAAAAAACAAATAGTTTATTTTCAATTATATGTTGCTTCCAGACATGTTTCTCTGCAACTTGTTGAGCAACACTTTGAGATGTTGGACTTCTACAGTAGATGGCACTGATGGGTGATGGGTTTACTTTAAAAAAACAAAAACAAAGAAAAAAACCAAACAAAAAAAACAAAAAAAAAAAAAAAATATGGTTTTATTATAAACCAAGAATTTTGGACTTGGAAAGAGGTATTATTGCAATAATGCACTTTTCATACTTGAAATTTATTTGTATAATATAAAGTTATTACTTTAAACAAAATGCAAGTTAGGGGGATTTGTTTATAAATTTTGGATAATTTATAACAAAATTTCCTAAGGTTTCCTAAAAGCTCATTTTGTGTTACATTTAAAGTAAATTTTACAGTTCAGTTTTGGAGCCTCTTACAGAAACATTAACAAAATAGAGAACTCTTCCACATTTTTTAGTATAATTCAGTGACTTAATTACCATTTTTTTTTAAACTTCTTGGTCCCTTATCTTTAAATCATGACTTTAGCCAACTATCCTCCTTTACTGGTTCAATCCAATTAATACTTTCTTTCCAATTGCCTTCCTTATAGCTAAAGGAGAAAAAAAGAGTTGGTCTTAACTTCTAGAACCAGATACTCAGAAATAAGGACAGTAGTAGATTTTTCCATGTGGCTTTTTTCTTTTTGCTGTTTAAACCAAATGTTGATTTGGTCTTTCAGAGTTGTCTAACTCTTTTTATTTTTGTCCAAAATGTTTCAAAATATACTCTTAAGAAACCAAACCAATGTAGCACTATGTTTTTACAATATGAAAACCCCCCAAAAGAAAAGTGCCTTGCATTAACAAATCCTCATGACCTCTAAATTAGTATATAGAGCAGTGAAAAGCTATGAACATTTTTCTGTAATTTCTTGTTTTTAAACCTTAAATTAACTGAATCTGTGAAGCTTGAAGAAAGTAAATTATTTGGAGTATGAAACATTTACTTCATCTTATGTTGTCTTGCTTCTGTGGGGGTCAGCTTGCAGTTTGCTTTGAAGATGCATTCATTGGGGAAAGCAATTTGTGAGTGGCTTCTGTGTATTGTAAATTACTATTTTAACTTGTTCTTTAATTCAGATTTACCCCATAATTTGCATTAGCAAAGTCACTTTATGGCTCTTTAGTTTTCCATGTTTTTTTATTTATGTATAAAAGTTGTTCTACAAAAAAAAAAAAAAAAAAAAACATTTTGCTATTTTATAAGTGTGATGTGCAGAAGAGAAGTGCTTTTAACCTTTTCTGTATTTGATGATTTTAGGGTAGCACAAACACAACTCGTTTCTATTTCACATTTCTCAGTCCTCTCTCGAGGTGCTTTAGTGTTGGTAATGATACCCATACATTTCCTCAATACCACAAGGCGCTGTGCAAGGTAACACACTTAGGTTACTTGCTTTGCTCCCCACCTTATGGCATAGCAGTACAGAAAAGGCTCTTTGCCCTGCATTGTAGGAGCCTGAGTAGAAACCAGAATTACTGTTAACTAGTTCATTCCTGTTCTGATTTTTCCCATCCTGGTTCCTATCTTTCCACCCTAAAAAAACATTTTGATCAAGTATTCTATTGTCATTTGTGGTGGTCTAGTGGAGTCAAGATTACATTGGGTATTAGAAATTCCTGTACACACATCACCATCTGGACAGGTCAACAAAGATTTCTTTCAGTCAATTCATAATCTGTGATTCATTGTGCTTAATCTCCATAAAAATATTTGTCTTTCAAGATGAGACATTTGAAATAATTTTTTTAAAGGAAGTTTTTTTTAAAAATACATATTCTTTAGGAGTCTGGCCAAAAAATAGATTAGGTTATTGATAGTCATTTGTAGTTGGTAGTTTTCCACTTTTCCAACTACTGTCATTTTTATGTTCTCACATAAAGTGCCTATCCAGCATGATATCCTAGAGACAGTCTCAGACTGTTGAGCACAGTTTGATGTGGACAGATGTTTTTCTTCCATGAGAATTCTGCAGGTTTCTTTGTTTTCTCCCACTAGTATTTACTAAGTAGCTGTTTTATAGGTTCCATTTCTAGTGATGTTTCAAAACAGTCAATATGAAAAACTTAACCAATCATGATTTATTCTCTAGAGAACTTGAATAATGTATGAATGTCCACCCAGTTTCAACATTAAATATGTAATCTGGGCTCAGAGAATAAAAGTAAATTTTCTATCAAAACAGAGGGAACAGCATTACTTGCCATTTTGAAAGTTTTGAGACAGATACTGAACTTTGGGATGGAGGGTCTTCTCTTAGTTTAACTGGTTCGTGTTAATTTGTCTATTAAATGTTTCTGTAATAGCTACTTTTGTTGACTGTACCAACTCTGTGGTAGGAATGTTCAAGTGTGATAGCTTCGCTGCCAATTTTCAACCACTTGTAGAGCAGAATATTCATTGCAGGGTGTGGGGTTGTGCTTATTAATCTGAGTCTAGAAGTAATGTCAGAAAATGCTAAGCATGTCCTTTGTAAGAAAACATAAGGTTCCTGTTTAATTACTATGGTAATTCAAATTAATTAGAAGTAATTAAGTGCAATCTTGAATTATGAAGTTGAGATATATATATTAGGATCTCAACTTGATGTAAAGTAAATGAGCAGTTACTTGGCGGATTTTTTTTTTTTAATAACTGGTTTAATCCACAGTCCTAAAGCATAGCTTCACTTCAGTATTTGTTATCTTCGTCCAATTCAACAACACTCCCGATAAGGAAATGATAGGAAATAGCTGAGAATTACTCAAGGATTTTATTTATTTATTTTTTATTAGGAAAATAATTTTCTAGAGTCTTGAGTGCTGGATATTCTTTGTCTTTCCCATTCATGGCAGCTAAAAAAAAAAGAAATCACTCAAAATATTCAGGTTTACATGTTAAGCTCTCTCACAGGGAGCTGCCATACCTCACAGTTCAAAGTGTTTTCTCAATAACATACTGACATGTAATTGCAATTTACTATGCAGCAAAAATGATTCAAGAAAAATAACATACAGTGTCTATTTACCTCTGTATAGGCAATTGCTTACGTTAATCTGCTTTTAACATTTGTACTAAGATAAAATGCTTATGTATGTATAGGAATGTCACAGTGCAAGATGCTGCTAGCCTGGGCACAAAGTATTAAAGCTATTTTGTGAAGACTGGTTGTTGTATTAAAATTGTTGTGCCATTGTACCTCAAAAAATGATTGAGAAGCTCATTCATACTGTTTATGCCTCAAAATTTCTACCTTTTGGGTAAAAGTAACTCAGCTTTACTCCTACAAATTAAGAAGATGAGTGAACATTTACTATCAGAACAGTTGGTGACACAGCTGTTTCTGTAAGGGGATCTAAGAGAAGACACAACTCCATGGGATTTATTGAGATACTAACATAGTATGGGGAGGCTTATTTAACATGGGTAAAACCTAATGAAGCTTTATCAAGGTTACAGGATTCTGAAGACCTATTGCTTTCACTAGTGACAGGTCACTAGCTGTCATAGAAAACATCTGTTCCTCTTCAGTAAAAGCATTTCTGTTTTGGAAAGTCAACCTAAAGATTAGAGGAAAATCAAAATCCAATTGAAGTAATAAAAAAAATATATAAAACTAGGTTGTAATAAGCCATGTCCTGACCTGATAGACCCAAGCGGGTCATGGTGGTACATGTCTGAAATACCAGCTCCTGGAACATGCATAGGGAATTCCAGGCTAGTGTGGGTTACAGGTCACCCTGTCTCAACAAAAGAAAAACACAAGATTCTAACGGAGAGACTATTCATATAAACAAGTTTAATGTAATAACATGGAATGCAAAAGATTAGAATCATTATTAATGAAGTATCTAATTCTTTTAAAAATTAATAAATAAGACAGTGATCAGAATAATAGTACCATTATAATCACATTAAATAGAAAGCTACCATCATTTTAAGGATGTAACAAAGGCAATACCACACACTTTAATATTCCAGTGTGACTCAGAGGCTTCAGATGCCCATGGTAAGAAACTCTGGTAGAAGTGCCACCACCGAGAACGGCTCATTCACTGTCTGCTCTTGGATAATTCTGACACTGACAGATGAAACAGGTGGTATAGTATCTGCACAGAACTATACAAACTTTTCAAAAGTTATTTTTCATTTATTTCTTTAAAAAACTGTCCCAAGTTGTGTTCAGTATTAAGATCAACAATGTTTAGATATGCAAATATTTTTCTGGTTATGTGTCCCTACTCCCCATAATATGAGAAATTATGGTGTACCTTTAAATCTACTTAGATGTGTGAGTCAAAAATAATTTTGTGGTAAGAAACAGCCTTATTCAGTATATATACATATATTTAAAAACGAGCAGCACAGAGCAGTCATAACTCTTTACTGCCCGTACTCTTGACTACCAAGAAAAGAAGACAAACTTTAGAAAAATACAATGCAGGAAAAGATTCAACTTGAAAATATATTCCTTTGGTTAAAAATCATGTGCTGACGCAGAGCACGTCCCAGCAGCCGGGTATCCTTTGCACTACACTTGCCTACAGTGGTTTCCCAGTGTAGGCCTTATGGAGCTCACTAGGTTGCAGCAACAAAAATGAACTCTAGAACAGTAAAGTCTTGCAGCATTAACTCTTGATGGTAGTTTTACTTTGGGTGCCTCCGACACATGTAGTTTTCTTCAGATACTGTATAGCCAAACTTTTTGTAGAAATCAACATTTTGTGGTTGACATTCAAGGGTGATCTTGTAACAGTTCAGTTTCTTGCTTAGCAGAGTAAGAGTTGACAATAACCCTGAAATTTTTAAAAGGGAAGTGTAGGGACCTTGATAACGATATGGATTAGTGTTACATATAAATATTACCAGTATTTATTCAGTGTAGCTTTAAGATCATGGCCTTTCCAATGCTATTCAAGTATTCAGATTGTAAACATGATAAACGTTTCTGTTTTGTTTCAAACACACATTATGTCTCCAGCCTATTAATAAATAACTTACACCCCCTTTGTATTATGGGAAGGAACAAGTGTGGAGGACAGGACTCTAGTCCTTTAGGTAGGCTCTGGGGATCAAGCTCAGGCTTACACTGGGAGTGCAGTCACCTCGCCCATCTTGCCAGCCTCAAACCCTTGTTTTCTTTTTGGAGAAAGGATTTCTCTGTTGTAACTCTGGCTGCCCTCAAACTCACTCTGTAGACCAGGCTGACCTCAAACTCACAGAGATCCACCTGCCTCTGTCTCCCAAGTGATGGGATTAAAGGCATGTGCCACCAGGTTCTGAATCTTTTTTTAAAAATACATTTTAAGAATTTGCGTGTATGAGGGTTACAGTCAAAGAGACGAGGGAGTTCAGTTCCCAAAGCCCACAATCTGCTGCTCTCCTCTGCTTCTTGGCCCTCATGCAAGTGGAATGTAGACATACACAAAGGCAAAACATCTAAATGTGTAAATTAAAAAAAAAACAAAAACAAAACACAAGCTGGGCAGTGGTGGCGCATGCCTTTAATCCTAGCTCGGGAGGCAGGGGCAGGTGGATCTGTGAGTTCCAGGCCAGCCAAGTCTTAGCAGTTAAGAACACTGGCTGCTCTTACATTTGATTCCCACAGCACCAACATGGTGGCTCACAACCATTTGTAACTTCTGTCCAAGGGATTCCATGCTGCCTTCTGGCCTCTTAGGAACACATGGTGCAGATACATACGCAGGCAAAACACCACACACAGTGGTAGCACACACCTTTGGAAGCAGAGGCAGGCAGATCTGAGTGCCAGGCAGAGAAAAAGCAGGAAGATCTGAAATCAAAGGTTGTCTTCCACTATGCAATAGCGTGAAGACTTTATCTCAAAAAAAAAACAAAACCCCAAAATATCTTTGTTCCAGGGGCTCAGTGATCAGATATGCCTAGCATCCAGAATGCCCTGAATTCTTTATCTAATTCCATAAGGTTGCAGGTGGGCTACTTTGTTCTAAATTATTCCAACTAAGGAACCTTGCCGTGTTCACAAAAAAGAGTACATAATAGCTATGTTCTTGGAACAGTCTCACTATGTAGCCTTGGCTGGTCTGGAACTGGCTATGTAGACCAGGCTAGCATTAACTCACAGAGATCTGCCTGCCTCTGCCTCTTGTGATCTGGATTAAAAGTGTGTACCACCACACTAAGCTGCTTTACTCATTTTAAAAGCTACTTCTTCATGAAAATATGGATCAGATAAACTTAAGATTAGGATTCAGAAACCATCTTCACAAAGCCCAAAGAATCAAAATCCTGCATAAAAATGAAATGATTGCTGTAAAGGATTAAAAATCCCACACAAGGTGCTAACTGAAAGGTTTTCTGTTTTGGGTTTAGACAGGAATCTGTCATCCCAGGCTGGCCTTGAATTTGTGGTGATCTTCCTGCCCCAGCCTCCTGAGTGTCAATTTTATGGTTATATACCATCAGCTGATCTGGCTTTCATGTTTGAATAAACCATCTTTTATCAGTTTTGAAGGAAAAAACAGACTTCATATCGTAAGATTTTAGGGAAGACTAGTTGAATGCATCAGATAGAAAAACTAGTGTAGTTCATGTATCAAGTATTCCAAATACCTAGGATACTACATTATACTTACCTGATGCTTATTTATTTATTGAGTAGGCTCTTTAAAACTCAGATGTTATATTTATATGCAAGTTCTACCTATATCTTGGCAATTAACATATAATAGTTAAAACATTCCCTTGATTTTAATCTGACAGAGAAGTTGAGTACTTGCTGTGACTTGCTCAAGTCTGAAAACAGTAGTAAAAGTTTAAAGAAGCCACTTTTCCATAAGCCAGGCCCTATTCTAAACTATTCCAGAGG
>JAMJFZ010003783.1:0-81900 GCA_026225945.1 Cricetomys ansorgei
GTGTAAGGCTCCAACTGCAGGCTGTGCTTACGGCCAACCAATGCTGGGCGTCATTGTGTGCCCTAGAACCCTTGTCAGAATTCATTGACTGCAGCTAGGTGGGTTCACGTTTGGAATCTCGGTTCTATTCAGTTGATTCTTCATTTCTACCCTTGTTCCAATACCGTGTTCCCTTAAATGCCTTTGCTCTGTAGTGTCATTGTCATTTTTAATTTAGAAAGTGCACTTTCAATTTTATTCTTTGGTCTCAAGACCATTTTAGCTACCCTGAATTCCAAATGTATCTAGAATCATATTCTTTCATCCAAGAAATGTGAAAGTATTTTTTTTTTTAACTTCTGAAAGCCAACTAATGTAATGCACTGTACCAGTAGAATGTAAAACAACAAAACCTCTCAGCAGGCTCAACAAAGGCATTTCACATTCAGCAAGCTGGGAACGGAGGGGTGCTTCCTCAGCCTAACAAACACGAAAACCCCTCAGCTCACACACCTAATGGTCAAAAAGGAACGCTTTCTCTGTGAGATGAAGAATAAGATAGACATGTCTGCACTTATCAAGGCTTCTGACAATGTCTTGGAAGTTTGAGGCAGGAAATTTGCCAAGAGAAAGGAATGAAAGACTTGTAGATCGATGGGAAACGACGAAGTGAAGTGATGTCTGTTTGCAGGTGGTTGATGGTGCGTACGGAAAATACGACGGGATCCACTAATACGCTATGGGAACCAGTAAGAGTTCCAGAGGTTGCAAGGTTCAAGATCAATTTGTCAAACTCATTTACAACTACGTATACTTGCAATAAACAATCTAAAAAACGAAATTTAGAAACCAATCCTCATTTACTTACAGCATCAGAAAGAGCCACACCATTCCAGATGAATACGTTGAACGAAAGAAACAAAAAACAGGGGTCGGGGAAGTGGCTCAGTGAGTAAGGGTGTGTGCTCCTCGAGCAGAGGAGGACCCGAGTTCAAATCTGTGACACCCATATTAGCACTGGGCAAGGCTGGCATGTGATTGTAATCCCAGACCTGGGGGACAGAGACAGGGGAGTCTCCAGAGCTTGCTGCGCATCTGGCCCAGCCAAAACAGTGAGCTGTTGAGCGAAAAACCTAGTGTCTCAAGCGGGTTAAGATGCCATTGTGTCTGCTGACTTCAACCCCTGTCTATCCACACCGGAGTGGAGTGGGTGCAATAGTTGCACGAGTGTTCTGGGGGTTACCAGCAACTCTCCCTGATTGGACAATCGGAGGGACTGTAGACTCGGTCCTAGAAACCTATGGCTGAGGAGGCCTCAGGCCCTCGTGGCAAGAGCTTCGTTGCTCTTTCAATTGTGTACGGACGTGTCAGTCCTGCTCTCCAAAATACTTAATGTTTGCTCCCATAGACAAAGGCATGCTCTCAATCTTAATCGGAAAGAAAGCAGCGCTTTGTAATGGATTGTGGTGGATGCAGAGACTACTCGCTGGGCGGGCTGCGGCGGCGCTGGTGGAGACTGCCTGCCCAGCCCTGAAGAGAGCATCTCCATCACCCTCTCTGAGGCTTAGGGAGCATCTCTAATTGGAAGCAGGCAAATGGCAGAATAATCGAGAAGCTAGGAGGCACTGGTAATGGAAAGGGCATGGCTCGGCCATGGCAGTCATGGTATCCAGCTATCGGCTGCCACTGCTGAGCTTCGTCATAGATCACTCTCTCATGAGCCAGCGCGAGCGTCCATCACGGGTTAGGGAGGTACTTCATGAGTGTCCTGCTGTTCACACCTACGACCACACTGCTTGTTGCATGGGACCACATGTCCAGCAAAGGTAATCTCTATATGGGTAAAACCAGTACGTTGCACGGGAGAGACCTTACCGCCACTCCAGGGTTGTCCAAAACAGACGCCTGCAGCCTGTCTCAGGCTCAGTCACACACAAACTCACAGGGTGAAACAGTACAGTATGGATACAGATGGAGATGGTTTCGTGGGGAATAGGGGGAGGGGCAGAGTGGGAAGGGACGTGGAAGGATCCGAAGGTGAAAGTAATATGCTCACGCGCCGTGCGTGCCTGTAGAGAAAGCATCAAAGAGCAAATCTAATCATTCTTCTGGAAAAGCTGGGATGAAGCAAGCTTTGGTTTGTGCTCACTGCTGTGGGGCTTGCTGGTGACCTCGTGCTGTGACTGAGGCCAGTTATTTAAATACAAGTTTCTCTTGATTCATTCATTCAACAAATACTTTCCAAAGCAGTATACAACATAAAGCAAGACTAGAAACCAGAAGCTCAGATCAGCAGCAGCACAGTGATTTGTGTTTATCTTAAAGGTTTATTTTATTTTTAATTTAATATTTTGGTAATTCCACACATGAGTACTATGTTTAAAGGGTTTCCAGCACTCTCTCTCTCCCTTCCAAGTCTTCTCATGTCCCTTCTCTGACTCACGACCTCTTCTTTAATATTTCATCCTAACCAAAAAAGTTAAATCAAGAAGAGGCCTCTAGCAAATGAGGAGCTCCAAATCGCAGCATAAACCCTTCCAATGAAAAAGCCATCTCCAGAAGGACTCACAGCTGGATGGTAGCACACTTTCTTTTCTCTCCTTTCCCAGTATTTTTCTTTTCCTCCCCTCCCCCCCCCCCTCCTCCTCCTCCTCCTCCTTCTCCTCCTCCTTCCTCCTCCTCCTCCTCCTCCTCCTCCTCCTCCTCCTCCTCCTCCTCCTCCTCCTCCTCCTCCTCCCCCCCTCCTCCTCTTCCTCCTCCCTCCTCTTGGTGTGGCCGGGACAGGCATGTTGTACAAAAAACTGTATTAATGGCTACCTCTTCTTTTTCTAAGCTCTCTCAGTACTGAACATTCTGATCTCACTTAATCTTTACAAAGAGTTTTCTGAGGTAGAATTTTGATCCACTCTCTGGAAAGAGACTCAGCCAAGTTAAGCAGTTTCTAGACAACCACAGGGCAGACTGGCGTGTGCAGACTGTATCGCCACGCTACCATTAACGCAGCCTTTAACAGACGCCACGATGAAGATCCGTATGTGCGAGTGACGTATGTTCATAACACATCCTATAAAATGGAAAAATAAAAGCACGGGAATTCTGCTTGGTTTAATATTCTAGAACGTGCTGTATGTTTAATAGGGTATTTTACATGAAAAGCATAAATCTGTACATGTGGAGATGTTTTAGCTAATTTGTAGGTTCCATTGAGTCTAACGTGATACACACGTAGTGACTTAACTTCGTTCTCTATCTCCTGCCGTGCTAGCTGCTAAGCCGAACAACAGAACCTGACCACATAGCGTGCATCTCAGGACACTCACGCAGTATTTAGCGCAGAAGAGCGTTGCTAGAAATCATATAGTATGTGATGAAAGTGGGAAAGATGACCACCATGCTTTATCAGTAAAGGTGAGAACAGGGAGTGACAGGTCACTGTGAAACGCTGCAGGAGTATCTCTGAAGGTGTGACTTGCAAGGCTGAGATCCAGGCAAGACAGTGGTGAAGTATCAGGTGGGGGCGGCGGGGGAGAAATTGGTCAGTGCTACAAACCAGGTCTCTTTCCAGACCAGGGAGCCAGTGAGTGAGCGTTTACCAGCTCCCCACCTCCACGGCTTTACTTCTCCTCCACACCTGGTCTTAGCGTTTGCCCACACACTCACGCGCACTCACATGTCAAACCGTCAGCGCCAATGCTGTGGATGAGCTATGGAGAACGTGGAGCGTGCTCCAGTGTCTTTGCCTTCAGAGTGAGTCATCTGGAATTTAATATTCCCAGCCCAGTCTGAAGCAGAAAGTGATATTTAAAGATACCAGACTCCAAGCCACGCTCTGTCAAAGGCCCCTTAATATTAAGGCCTTATAAAAGTAAATTCTGTAGGTCACAGGGATAAACGACTGCCTGAGGACCTCTCTGTGGAAAGCATCTCTCCAAATGCTGTTATAGATATTGTTTATTCTGCTTTCTTTCGGTACAGAAAAGATTAGAAGTTACAAAGATAAGTTGAAGGCAATCGTTCCCAATGTAGAAGTACTCTTCCCTTTGTGAAAGGCCTCCTGGCTGCTTTCTGTTTTTATGTACTTGAAGCACGAATCTCTCAGAAGCTGACCAACCATCTTCACATCACAGCCGCTCTACAACATAAAATGTGTCTGCAATAGGTGGTTTTAATGTCATCTTTCTACAAACTAGAATCACCGACTAGGGAGTTGCATTTGAGGAATTGTCTTGATTGCCTTAATTGATGCAGGGTTAGTTAGGTCCCATTGCTGCGAAGAGACACCATGACCACGGCAGTTTTTATAACGGAGAACATCTAATTGGGGCTGGCTTATGGTTCAGATGTTTAGTTCGTTATCACCATGGCGGGAAGCATGGCGGCACGCGGGCAGACACGGTGCTGGAGAAGGAGCACAGAGCTCTACATCTGGATTGTCAGGCAGCGGGAAAGAGAGTGACACTGGGCCTGGCTTGAGCATTTGAAACCTTAAAAAAATGTCTCCCTGTTTGGTCTGCATAGTAATTTATGCCCATGCAGTGGTGTGGAGGGTACTCGTTCTGTGCTGAGCTGGACTGGCCTGTTCCTTGGATGTACGGTTTAGGCATGGGTACCCTGGACCGGCTTTTCAAGAGACTGAGGGTTTCATAGTCTATCAGAAGCTGAGATCTTAAAAGCCCCACTCATTCCTTGAGCCGGACGCTGCCTGCACTATTCTTAAAAGTCCAGCGCCTCTGGTGCCCCATCAGAGCGTCACAAGGATACCATGTACGAAGTTTCAGTTCCCGGTAATTTAACTCGGAGGAGGAACTAGGCAGTGGGAATGCTGGGATCTCAAGAAGAAGTCGAGGCCCTGGCATAGAAGGAATCAAAAGTGTTCATCTTTTGGAGAATGCTTTGGAGCATTCTCTTTGAATGGATACAGTGAAAATAAGTAAATAAATTCCCAAAGGTTCCCTAAGGAAAGCATGCTCAACAGTCAAGGGTTTTTACTGTATAGGACCCTGATTCGAATCTCAGCACCTACCCAGTGACCCATAACTGTGTATAACGCCATTTCTATGGAATCTCTGGTCCTCTTCTGGCTACCAAAGATACCAGGCCTGGTGTACACACACACACACACACACACACACACACGAGGGGAGGGGAGAGGCTTATATACCCTTATAAACATAAAGGAAAAAAAAAGCAAGGGTATAATTTTGAAATTTTGCCTAAATTGCTTATTATTTCTATGATTTATTTTATTTTAAATTATGTGTATATGTGTATTTCTGTGTGGGTACATGTACCCGTGTGGGTACCTGCAGAGTTCAGAATGTTAGGTGCCCCTGGAGCTAGAGTTAAAGGCAGTTGTGAGCCAACTGTTGTGGGTGCTGGGAACTGAACTCAGGACCTATGCAAGAGCAGTATACTCTCTTAACACCGAGTCATCTCTCCAGCCCCCAAATTGCTTATTGACGTCTAAATCAGTGTTTGCCTGAGCATATGTGTCAACTATTTTCTATCTATACTGAAACAATTAAACCTGGAGATTCATCGAGGCAGTGGACGACCTGCTTGGCAGGTGCTTGTGGATCTCCTTTATCATGTGAAAGCTACTTCCTGGGTGGCACAGAGACGCGCATGAGACACAGCCCCCACACCAGCGACTGTAGTGCTAACAGAGGAGAATTTGCTTGAACTGAGGATGGCTTAAGTGTTCACATGTGGACACTGAGTGCGTTTAGCCGTGATGGCTTGGGCGTTGATTTTTATCTTTGGGGCACTAAGGTGCACCCTTCCAGTGGTGAGCACAGCCCTAAATACTTGCTGGATAATATAATAACAGAAGGTAAAAAAAAAAAACCAAAAAGCTACAGGACTAACATGACGGAGTTTCTGACCAAGGAAGGCAGGCTGTACAGGAGCAGCAAAGTGAGCAAGGACAAGGAGCGCCGGGGAAAGCCAGCCCTCTGTGTGCTGTCCTGCCTGTCGCGGGGTTATCTTGGCCTGTTGTGAACGGGTGCATCTGCTCTCATCCTACCAGGGCGAGGGTGCCTGCTCTCCGACAGAGGAGACCAGGGGTGCGACTCGGAAATCCTTGTTCACAGCCGCCGCCTTGGTGCGGTCTTTGTTTCGCTAACGTACTAATTAGGAAGGAAAACGATCCTGTTGAATAAATCCCTCGCCAATGCACACACATTTCCCATTTCCATGCCAGTGCTGTGTGTTTTTCTGATTATCTCGAGGAACAGTGACTTGTAAATATGCACACAGTAAAGCTGAGTTTCTGTGGCTGAAGAGAAGCCCGTCTATGTAAACACACACACATTTCTGCGCTTTGCTTTTCTCCATATGGGAGGCAGCGCGTTATTTACGTGTTTCTTAGAAGATATGTCTGTGTTATGAAATGTCTGACTCCAGGGAGGATAGGAAGCTCTACATGGCGCACGCAGAGGGCGTCTGTCAAAGGTGGCATGGCTGTTTCTTAAGATGTTTGATTCCCCAGGGCCAGGATGCTTTACGATGCCTTTCCTGCGTCTGTAAGTCCGGAAAGACAGATTTCTGTGCATTTAAAATAGAGTAAAACCAAGCGCGCGGCGTCTGAAGTCATCTTAAGGTGGCCGCATAGAGCCAAGCCTCACGCTAGATTTCACTTGTTCAAGTGGCGGTGTTAGAGACACACAGCCAACTCTTGGGCAAAGAAATGAACACAATGAAAAGCTTGTACAATTATGTAAATAATGCAACTTCAGTTACAAAGCAGTGGCACCAGTCTAAGGAGAAATACTGGCTGCTGACTGAACGTTTCATTCGTTCATGCATGCATTCATTCTGCAAGCGTTAATGGCGGCTTGCATGTGTGGCACGTAATGACCAAAGTGGGCAGCGTGACTTTAGGAGAGAGACGTAAAGAGGATTCGGTAATTCACGTGGCATGTTATAGAATGTTAAGTAAAAAAGGGTAGATTAAGGGACTGGGTTGCTTTTTTGTGCAGCATTTTAAACGTCACCAAATCTTTGAGGAACCGGGAGAGAGGGTGATTCCAGTGGCTCTCCTGAATAAAATTTACAAAGAGGTAAGAGCCATCACAGAGTGCCAGGTTGGGCGTACACCCGGGCCACTGAAGAGCTGCACAGAGACCAGTGTGGCCTATCCTGTAGGGAATTTTCTGTCCACGTGTAATGGTAGAATATTCAAGTATTTGGGTGGACTGCTGTTTTTTGGCTAACAGGAAGAAGTATTCGCCCCATAAACACATCACTGATTTTGTAAACTCGATAAGAAAATGAGTTTGCCGCAGGTGCTGTCAGCCCCTCCTGACAGCACTCACGTTCAGGTTGTGTGGCCCATGACCTCTCCCGCAGCCGTGTGACTCTGCGGTGGCCTGAACTCAGCCCTAGACGGTACGTAAACTGAGGAGTGTGGATGCGTTCCAGTAAGCCTGGTGGACTGTGCAATCTGAATTTCTTTCCATTCTTACAGGCTAAGAAATGTTCCCGAAGTATGCTCAGTCATTTTGTCGGGATCTATTTTACTTTAAACTTACATAAAATGGCGTATATATTAGTGGACAGTCTGTGAAGGTTTGACTTGTACATACAGTGCAGTGTTTAAATCAGGTGAAGCATAACCTGTCTCATCAACCGTCTACCGTCTGCCCGTGGTGAAAGTATGCAATATCCTCTCTTTCAGCTTTTTGAGACAGTGTGTGCATACGTGTTCTCTGCAGTCATTCGCAATCCTCCCCTGAGCTCGCTGTAACTTAGCCCCGCTGGTGTGTATTTCTCCGTCCATTTCCTTCCTCTCCCCGGCCCCCCACCATTCCACCCTGAAGTTCTACGCTGCCACTGCGTTTATATTCCGCATATGAGTGAGGTCAAGTTGCAGTGCCGATGAGCGGAGATATCTGACCCAACAGGCGTGCTATCTGAACATAGAAGCACAAGAAATAACAAGGAAACAAGATAACGCGACATTTCCCAGAGAGCACAATAAGCCTCGGGCAACAGAGTCCAAAAGAAAGCAGTCCTGACGATGTTGCCTGGTGAACCATTCGAGAGGGCGGCTATGAAGAGGCTCATCCCATATGCGGTTTACTATCGAACAAGAAGTCTTTCTATCCCGTAATACGTCTGCGTGTGTGAACGTACACATAACTGGCTGGTAACGCCTTCCTCTGTGATGTCTGTGTGTCCTACTGATTGGATTTCTGTTCTGTTTATGGATCCTGTTTTCCTTCTTTGCGTGCCTGGTGATTCTGGTTGGCTACTTGGCACTGTAGGTTTTCTGTTGTGTGGACTGTGTTCAACTTCTGAAGCTTGTTTTTAAAATCCACCAGAGCAACCTTTCACATGGGGCAAATTTGACTTGATTGTGACTTTGCTTGAAACCCCAGTAGTAGAGATGCTTCCATTTGGTTCCCTGGATCACGGAGCACCTCAGGTCTCCTGTGAGTCACGGGCTCCCTTCCTCTTCTCTCACACACTATATGAGCGTGCAGAGACTCTTCTAAGTTCCAGTCTCTAGAGCTTTCTCTCGGAGTGGCTTCTTCCTCTTCAGCCCTTTGCTTCACAAAATGTCAGATGCCCTCACTTCTTTGAAGTCAGAAGTCCGTTTCTTCCTCTGTGCAGTGTAACTGAGATGAGGTTGGCTCTCCCTCTGTTTGCTGGGGATATTCTGATATTCTCTCGGGAACAGCTGAAGCTGCCACCTTGCTTACCCCGCTCAGGAGTTATTTTCTTGTTTTGTCTGTTGTTTGGACATAACTCTTTCATAAATCTGGTTCATTCTTTTATTGTTTAGGATGAGAGAGCGAATTTTATTTCTGATATTCAGTCATAGCTGAGACTGTGTTAACCTTTAACCCTATTTGTTAATGGTCCACATTGAAGATCACTTGTAATCACTGCTCACAAAGATGTTGCCAGGATCATTTTGGGCATCGCTTTGTGGCTGTGGTGGTAAAATAATCATATGGTTATCTTCAGTAAAGGTTTTGAGGTGTTTCTGTCTCCTCTTTTTTTTCCTTCCTCCATCTCTCTGCTGTCGTAGATGGTACTAAAAAGACTCATAGAACAGCAAATGTGCAACGCATTTTATTCAAGTTAAAACCACCAGAATCACTAAAACAAACCCTGAATCAAAACAAAACCCTGTGTGTGTGTCTGTGTGTGTGTGACCATGAGTGTGTGTGTATGTGTGTGTATGTGTGTGTGCATATGTGTATGTGTGTGTGTGTGTATGTGTGTGAGTATATATGTGTGTGCGTGCGTGTGTGTCTGTGCGTGTGTATATGTGTGTGTGTACGTGTATGTGTGTGTGTATGTGTGTGTGTATATGTGTGTATATGTGTGTGCGTGCGTGCGTGTGCGACCGTGAGTGTGTGTAGAGATCAGCCAGATGATGGGTGTCTTCCTCACCATTCTCTGTTTTGGCTTTTAATTTTATTTCATTTGTCATTTATTTACTTAAGTACATATTTATTTTTCTTTGTTTACTTATGTATGCACGTATTTATTTATTTAGTGGTGGGCTCTCTCTCTGAACTGCAAGCTCACTACTTGGCCAGCCTTGCCTCATGTGCTGGGTTGCAAGCGTGTGCTCCCAATGACCAACTTTTAAAATAGGTGCCTGGCACGCAGACTGAGTTCTCGTGACCGCGGCGAGCACTTTGCCCACCGGGCCTTCTCCCTATCTCACACAAAACAACCTCGAAGATGCTTCTGAGCTCCCGCAGAATGTGGAGCCAGATGCTCGCTGGTGACAGAGAGATGGGAGGGGCTTTGAACTGAGGAGACTCGGGTTTGTAGTCACCAAGTTTCCAGGGCTCAGAAATCTTCCTCTGCTGGTTGATGGGGACGGCCGCCTCCAAGCGGAGAACTCACCAGAAGTGGTGACTGCTGCTTGCCCTACGAGTTTCCATCCCAATGCTGGTCTTCTGACTCTGATAGCAGAGGCAGGAGAGAAAAGGGGAGTTATTTCACCAGTGCACCTGCTTGGTCGGGCTGCTGTTATTCCTGAAATCTGAGCCTTGCTCTCAACCTTCCTAACTGGCATGGAAACTGGACTGTAGAGGGAGCGGCAGTCGGGAATCCCACGAGTGTACGTGTTCTCAAGTATAACCATCACATAGGATGTGGCTTAGATCTATAAGTTTAAATTAAAAATGGAATTATGTTAAGTACCTTTAAATAACCAAGGAAGCATTATGCGGGAGTACAGGGAGCAAGCGGAGGTCCCTGTAGACCTCGTAAGAGCCGTGTGTGGGCTGGGAGCTGTGCCGGACTAATACCGACGGGTAAACTCGTGAGGAGCGTGTGTAAAATGTGCCCCATGTTGGGAAGCTTGGTGGGTGTTATTACATGTCCACTTCAATTCCTGGCAGCGGTGAGGTGGTGTGGATGGCGGGAAGTAGGACAGGAAGCCATGCGTAGTGGCTTATGCACAGTACTCCGGAGTCCGAGGCAGGGGGATTGCTGTGAGTTTGGGCTGTATAGTGGGGCTGCCTCAAAATACACACACACACACACACACACACACACACACAGAATTTTACTCTGATAGTGGCTTGGCCGTAGGGTTTGTGGTTCCTGTGAACAGGGATCACACATGAACAAAGGCTTTATTTTCATTATTTTTAAATACACTTTTATTTTTGAAATTAAAGTACAATTGCATCATTTACCCCTCCTTTCCTCCATCCTACCCCATCATATATATATATGACATCTATGATATTTATGTATATGCATATATATGGAAGAGATGTATATATATGGGATGGATATATATATATATATATATATATATATATATGCAACCCGTCCAATCCATGTTCTGTTACTTGTATTTACATGATTTCAGGCTGACCACTTGGCATTGGATAGCCAGCTGAGGTGCTCTTCCCCGAGGAAGACTGTTTCCCCCACTCTGCATTCCTTAGATGCCGGTGGGTTTTTGTCTAGGACTGGGGTCCTGTGCAATTTCTCTCCTCCACTTTGGCATATTCGTTGGTGTTGGACGGAGGCTTCAAATCCTCTGTTGCAGCTCTGTTCTCTCTGGTTTCTATTGATTAAAACTTAAACCCTATTGGTTTCAAAAGTTGAGTGTAAGTTTTAAACAATAGGACTGTCTGTGTCTGTGTGTCCCTGTGTTTTCTCTTTCTGTATGTATGTGTCTGTGTGTCTCTTTCTCTGTGCGTGTCTCTGTGGGTACCTGTGCCTGTGTGTATCAGTGTGTGTGTGTGTGTGTACCTGTGCTTTGTGAGTATCTATATGTATGTTTCTCTGTATGTCTGTTCAGGCATGCATCTACAATGTCTGCTGAGTTGTCCATTGGTTAATTACCTCTAGAAGTTCTTTTGTATAACTCTATCTATCTATCTATGATGTACATTATTCATCAAATTTTCTAAGTTGATATAGATTAGGTATTTTACACGTTTTATTCATAGTTTAAAAAATTTTAACATCTTCTCATGACAGGCTGAGAAAAATTCAGTATTGCACAGTAAATATTGATACTTTTACTTGACTTTAGTCTCAAAAGCTTATCAGTAAGAATTTTAGGAATATTAATAACAATAGATTCCCTTAGTATTTACACAGAATGCAGGATCTCTGTAAGATAAGATTTATGGGTCAATTGAACAAACTGGATTTGTTTCCTTTGACCCTGACCTGTCATTTCTGCTGCCCTTTTTTGCCCAGACTCTTCCTTTCTCTCAGAGGCCTGGTTTTATACCTTCTGCCTGAAAGGCTTTCCAAGGGCATCTGATACATGTACTCGCACAGAGAAGCAGGTGACCGAGATGGTTCGAAGGTCTTTGCATTTCAGTAGAAAGAAACGAGAAGCCGTCCTTAGCTGGCACAGACAGCGGAGGAAGGAGAGGGAGTTTTGTGTTTGTTTTGTTTTTTGATTGTTGTTGGTTTTTAATGTATAGCACCCCCCCCCCCTTTTAAAAAGCTCTTTAATCATGCACCGAGGTGACCGCAGCTCTGCTTCTGCACAAGGTTGGCGCCCCGCGGTAATTCCATCTCTCCCGTGTTCAGAGTGCTCTATGAATTATTTCTGATCTTCAACACATTCGTCCTGCTGTGAACAGAGAGCGATTCAGTGTGTTTGGCAGCTGATGAGGCAAACGCACGTTTTAGAGAAGTAAGATAACACCCTTGAATACACTTTGAAAAGTATTAGTCCGTGATATAAATACAAAGGACTCTTGGCTAAATTGTGTAAGATCTGACAGTTTGAGCCGTTCCACTAAATTTTTAATCAAGGAGCTAATTTGTAATGGATAAGGAAAGCAGACGTTAACACGGAGGTGTTGGAGAAGTGAGCTGGGGTAAGAATGCCACAGTTTAACCACCACACACACACATTTCTACATATAACATATATAATATGCAATGTATATTTAATGTATGTGAATATATATAATTATTCTGGGTGCAGAAGGCTGAGGTAAAAGACCAATCGGCATGCTAGGGTGAAAATGCCTATGTAGACACAGATATAGATCAGCTCCCAGATGAGCGAGCTCCTGACGGGTCTGATCATGTCAGACATATAGAAAAGGAAGGCAGCTCTTCACTGATAAGACAGTAATCAAAAGAAGCGTTGCCAAGGAAAACAGCTACAGCCTGACACTGGGCCCTGCTGACATAGCTGCTCCAACAGGCGTTTCCTGAGTGAGCCAGACTCTTACCGCGGTAGCCCGGCCAAGGGCCTGAACAACCCCTGTGGCTGAAACAGAAACCAGGTAGCGGAAGTGCTGAGGCCAGGATTTGTAAGCTACAACTGAATTACAAAAAACGATTCTACCTCCTAGTGACCCGACATCCGAGAGTTCTGAGAAAGCCACCGTGATGCGGATTCCCGAACTATGTAATCTATTTGGGCATATTGGTCAGGGAGCAGAAATGGGGCTGCCACGGGGACGAGATGGGGGTAGAGAGGCATCTGAAGGGAGAGGGGAGCCTGGGGCAGCATGGGGGTGGCAAGAGTGTTTTTCATCTTGACTGGCGATGGTCCACACGTGCATGTGCTTGCTAAGCTGTGCATCTTGTTCTGCGTCGATCATATCCCAGTAAAGCCACTAAATATTATATATACCCTTCTGCCTGAGTTCTGTGAGTCCATGGCTCGGTCATTTGCGGACTGCTGTGTTTTCTCTGTGGAGGAGTGGGGGGGTGGGGTGGGCTGTGCCACTGTTCCTGCTTTGATTTCTGTGCTCTGGGGACCTAGAGACATTGGGCCATCCCTCTCTGTCTCTGTCTCTCCCTCTCTGTGTCTGTGTGTCTGTCTCTGTCTTTCTCTGTCTCTTCTCTTCTCATATACATTTCCCTAGGTTCTGTTTCTTTCTGATGCCGTGAACCGGCCAGCTTCATGTTTGCTGACTCCTTAGTGGAAATTGGTGTTGAGTTCTGAGATCTAATGGTGCTATTCATCGATATTACTCCCTTCACTTAGAACGTGAGGATTGTGTTGCTAGAGCTCACGCTCTTTAACCCCGAGGCAGGGAACTACTGCAGATCCCCATCCCCAGCACTCGGCACGGAGGTGACTCAGCACCTATTCGGTTATGGAAATAAATAAAAGGCAAGCCCTGCAACATGTTACTGCAGTGCTTTGCATCATAAAGACTGCATTCGTCATGTGCTTGCCTTTCTGTTCCCAAGTGTGCTTATGTTTGGCAGAAGCATCTCTATTCTCTAAGAGATTTATCTGTAAAGAACCACGCTTCTGCATAAGCAAGTTTCTGAGGAGGAAGGTTTTATTTTTTTAATTTTAATTTTAATCTTTGCTTAGGCCGCAAATGAGTATAAAAACATGGTTTTGTTGATTTATTGTGCGACCTTGGCCAGCACACAGCAGAGTTGGCGTTTACGTCTCTCCTCTTTGAAGTGTGGCTGATGGCATACCAAGTCCAGAACCATAAGGTGACATTTTGAACCACACACCAGCAAATTCCCAAAGGATGCTCCTTGCTGACTCCTGGTCAGAGAGTGCATGCAGTTAACTCTTTGTTTCCAGCTAGCTTGTTTTCTCCTGAAAGGACCTAATGGTCCCCAGGCTGGCCTTGTCCTCTCTGTGCACCTGAAGGTGACCCCAAGCTTCTCCAGTGCTAGGACCACAGGCATGTGCCACCATGCCTAGTTTACGTCGTGCCAGGGATTAAACCCAGAACCTCGTGCGTGCCAGCCTAGTGCTGTAACAACAGAGGTTGTTCCCAACCCAGCCACAGCCTTTTCTTTTAGAACACAGCGTTCATCAGCTTAGCTTTGGGTCCGGAGTGTCTTCGATCACGCTTTCTTCCAGATGCTTCCTTGTGAGGGCGGCTGCAGGCCAGGCTCTGTTTCCCCTGTCAGTCTTCTGGGACAGCTTCCCATCCCCCATCTCCACGCTGCCTTGTGCCCTGGACTTGGTACAGGCTTCTCTCAAGTTGCCTATTACACTGCACTGTGGCTTGGCGCTTAGGAACGGAGCTGATTATTTTATTGCAGTCCGTTTCCTGAGTCTAAGGGCCATGCCTTGTTTATATTTGCATTTCAAGCACCAGAATATAGCTCCTGGGAAGGGGTAAGCATACACGGCATACTTGTGTCTTCAGTAAATGAATGGGCCCTTTCCCATTTCCGCTGAAGTTTGAATTTGAGATATCTCTCTCCCCCCCACTCCTCTCTCTCTCTGTTTTTTGAGACAGGCTTTCTCTGATTAAGTCTGGCTGTCCTGGAACTCCCTCTGTAGACCAGGCTGGCCTTGAACTCACAGAGATCCACCTGCTCTGCCTCCTGAGTGCTGGGACTAAAGGCGTGTGCCACCGCCACCACCTGGCTGAATTTGAGATTTTATGTAGAAGTTCCCAGGTTAATCTTTCATGCACATAAATAGAATGGAAATTTGTATTCCACAAAGTTTAATAGCATGGAAATTATTCATGAAACTTAATAAAATTTTTGGCTGTTGCTGGGACCATTGTTTCCTGACATGAATCGCTGGATGACTTTTACAGCTGCCTTGGCTGCTGTGGGAAGCAAAGGGCAAACTTGAGTGGATTCCGAAGCACAATTGTATTTCTAAGGAACGATTCTTCCCCTAGGGGGTTGGTAATTTATATTTCTCATCATTAATAGCACTGATTTTATTGCCAGCATCTGAATAAAACCCTCTCCTTCTTACGTTGTTTCAATATCTCGATTCAGAGAGGTAGTTATTATATCATGACTTTCGTAAGAAATGGGTGATAATTCTAGGCATTTACATAATAGTCTATTCTGGGCGAGAAGGACTTCAAGGCTTTAGGATGCTTAAATTCTAACTGTTTAAAAATTCTCATGTGGGGGGAGGGAATACAGAGGGGCAGATAATGGGACCACAGCAGCATCGCATCAGAGGAGTTTAAGTTCTAAGGCTTTACATCACTTCATAGTGAATGTAGTTCACAGCAACTTACTGCTATTTTTCATGAAAAAAATTAGAGAGGAATTTTAGGGTTCTTAACATAAAGAATTAATTAATACTTAAGGAAATGAAATGCTGCGAGTGAGCCGGCCTGGTGAGCGACACGCCTGCTGTGAACTGGGACCTCCGTAGAGGTGGCCGGAGAGAGCTGGCTCCCGTGCTGTGCCCTGACCGCCACTCTCACACACACACACACACACACACACACACACACACACACACACACACACAATTAGTTTCCTGTTGCTGTGATAAGATATCATAACCAAATGCAGCTGACAGAAGAAAGAGTTTAGTCTGGCTCACCGTTTCAGACTAAGCGTCCACGGCGGTCACAGGGCACGGCCGTGGGCCGGGGCGGTGGGCCGGGGCGGTGGGCCGGGGCCGGAGGCGGGCTGACCGCATCTCAGCTGCACACTGGAGCTGCAACAGGAAGTGGGGTGAGGTCTAGACCCTCCGAGCCCATCCCCAGTGTCTTCTGCCTCCAGCAAAGCCACACCCCCCGAAGGTCCTGCAGACTCCCCAAACAGCGCCACCGCCTGTGGGCCACGTGTTCAAACACAGAGCCTTTAGGGGTGTCTTTAGTTTTCATCGACCCTCCCTCACCCACGATTTCCCGATTTTCCCGCTTCCACCCCGCTTTAAACGTTTCTACCCCCAGCACACTCCATTTCCGCTTTCAGGTAGCATGTGTTTTGCTAGGCCACTCCCTCCGGAGCCCCTCCCCTCCCCTCTCCTGGAGCCTTTCTTGCTACCTGGCCTCCACTGACATCTTGTTCCAACCTAAGCACAGCCTTAAAAAATCCAAGTCCAAGATCTGCGGATGAGAGAGAACATACGGCATCTGTTTTCGTGTCTGCATCATCTCACTTAGGGGATATATATATGTGTGTGTGTGTGTACATGTATATATGCACATATGTGTGTATATGTATACACACACATATACACGTAGTACATATTCAGTTCTGTTTTACCGAACACTTTGAAATTGTCTTTCATTTTTGTAGAGCTGAATAGAATTCCTTGGGATAAATGTGCCGTTTTCATTATCTGCCCATCGTGGATAGCTAGGCTGATTCCGTTTCCTAGCTGCTGGGAAGAGTGTAAGGATGAGTGTGGAGTCAGTGCTGGGTGACCCCAAGACTGAACTTCAAGCATCAGCCCTCTGACTCCAAAACTGCCTCTCTGGATTAGTGGAGAGCACAGCCCGTGTCCACACAACACAGACGGATCTGAGACTTACATCAGAAGGTGCAGCCAATGAAAGACGCCCACGTCTCATCATAAAAATACAGGCATCACGAAAAACCAAGTGACCAAGTCACCGTGTCTCCTCCAAAGATCACCAATCCCACAGTACTGGGATCTGAGAACAACTTAAAATTCCAGACAGAGAATTCAAAAGGAGAATTATAAATTTGTTCAAAAGCTTCAAAGAAGACACAGATAAATACTCGTCACTTTTTATTGTTGATTTCACTCTTCTCTGATATAATGCAACCCGACCCCAGTTCCCTCTCCCTCCATTCCTCCAGTCCCTCCCCAGCCTCCTCTCTCCTGTAGATCCCCTCCCCCTCCCTGTTGTCTTCAGAGAAGAGCAGGCCTCCCAGGGATAGAACCAAACATGGCATAGCAAGGCACAATGAGACTAGGCACAAACCCTCATAGCGGGGCTGATGAGGCAACTCAGCAGCAGGAAAAGGGTCCCAGGAGCAGGCAGAAGAGTCAGAGACACCCCACTCCCACTGTTGAAAGAGTCCCACCAAAACACCAAGCTAACAACCACAACGCAGAGGTCCTGTGCAGATCCATGAAGGATCGGTGATTGCCACTTCAGTCTGTGTGAGCCCCTGTGAGCCCTGCTTAGTAGATCCCGTGGGCCGAGTTCTCCTGGTGTCCTCACCCCCTCCGACTCCTACAACCCTCCCCTGCCCCTTCTGCAGTCTTCTGCAATGTTCTCTGAGCTCCCAGGGGAAGGCCCCGGTTTTTGTTTTAATTTGTGGTAGGAATGTACTTTACGTAGACTTAGTTTCCCACTATTATTGCTACTGGCAATTTTCAATAGTGTTGATCACCAATTTGCCATCTTAAGCCAATTTCACTTCCATTCTGTCATCAAGAGACAGTAGACGAGGCACTAAGAAACCAGGGACAGCTCGCTTGTCAATGCGGCAACTGAGCTGTGTGCACCCGGCACACGTTCTATTATTGGATAATAAGGTTGTGGTCAACCGTAGCTGAAAAATACTTTTTTTTAACTTCTGAACTTTGCCTGGCTCCTCTGCTGCTGCTACTTATCGGAGAGCAGGGTTTTCATTTATCACTGTAAACGCCTCTTGTTGCGGCTAACTGCAGATCCCAGGCCACCGAGACGACTTTCGGTCCCGATTTCCTTTTCCAGCTTGGTTGCAGCGCCTCTCTCATGGTTCTGACGGTCCTGCCATCCCGGTCCAAATGATCAAATGATCAGGGTGGGTGGGACGGCCAACACTGGTGGCCAGAACAGGGTCGTGTGTTTCTGTGGGCAGGTGGGCCTTGCCCACTCCCCCAGTCTTGCTCTGCTTTGACTTCTGGGTAACCTAGTATATCCTGTGATGATGAAATGAAACCAAAATCATGTTAGGATGGTGAAGTGTCAACCTTAGCGCTCTTAATCGACTCCCCTGCCTGGGGCTGAGGAGCGGTCCCCTGGGGGGGGGGCGGTGACATCTTACATCTGACCACACTCTGTCTCAGTTAGGACGCCCGCTCATTCCTGCAAGGAACCTCGCCATTCATACCAAGTCCAGCAAACTCCAGGCCGTACCAGTGGGAAATGCTGCCCGAAGACGGATGAGTTCTTAACGGAAACGTACTGATGACGGATGAGTTTTTAATGAAAATGCACACGCCCGTCTTGACATTTCTAGTGGGAGAAGCAGAGTTAAGAAACTGGAGCAGCACCTTGTTACGCAGTCTTCCCTGAGAAAGCTAAAACACGTCCTCAGTGGAGCATTAAAGAATCATAGCGACTCGCTGCTAAGCCGTCGTGTTGAAATCAGGGGTGTTAACTTCCTAATATGGAACAACTCAGTTGCTCATCCCACTTAAAAATACTTGGCTCAGCATGTTGACATGAAGAGTTGGGAGCGCATGGAAGGGTACTACTGTGTGACACACCCTAACCTTGCAGCTCTGATGGGCAGGCTCTTTTGTTCTCTTTACAGTGAGCTGTTGGAGAAGTGCTGTCTTTTATCCAGAGAGTTAGGCACCGTCCATGTACCGCCTGCACGAATACGTCGAATGACAAACTGGTTAATGGCATTAAAGCTATGCAGAGCTGTATTTCATAATATCTGACTACTATCTATTTACAGAACAGGACAAAAATAGAACCTTTTACTTTCTGATATACGGAGCAATCACCCAGTAAATACCAGTCATATTCTTTGTCTCAAGCTCCACGCAGATAGAGGGAGTCAGAGATGAATACGAGATAATTTTGGCCTTATAGGGTCCCACGGACGGGAGAGGAAGACAGGGGCCGAATAGTACAATTGGTCAATAAAATCCTAAAGCTACTATGCACACGCATATACTCATGCTTGTTTTTCTTTTCACGGCCATGACCATAATTACCTCTACGACGGAGCTGATACGGGGGACACATGATACACAGATGGCCGGCATGGGCAGAATTAGTGGGCAGTTTTGTGTTGAAGAGCCTAAGCTGAGTCTTCATGAGCAGAGATTAGCCATATTAAGCTATGTGCATGTGTGTGTGGGCAGGTGCATGTGTGCACGTATGTCTATGTATGTGCGTGTGTGTGTGCGTGCGCGAGCATGATTTATGCATTTGGAAGTACAAAGAAAAGGGGTGGGATAGTTTTGGAAATAAGTTCAGGTAAAAACCTGGAGGTAAGCCACGCAGTGAGATTTCTCGAATATACAGTGTGTCTCGGTGAATGCGAGGTGGGAGCCATGATGAGAAGTCCACTTACAAGGCCACTCACCAAAGCTGCAGGAGCGCGGGGTGGTAGGGCGTTTCTTCACGCTGATGCATTGCTGTGATGCTGACGGGAGAACGGACGGAACAGAGAGGCTCAGACGCAACTGCGAAGTAAGATGCCCCAGTAAGAGATGAGAGCTTTGCTGGACGGCTGGGTGTTAGAAGGGAGGCAGGAAATCTTAGGGAAGTAAAGTCAGATATCCCGATGGTATGTATTGTTTGTTAGGTTTACTTTATGTACTATATAGTTTATCCTAATATTTTCAATATTTCAATACATATATTTACAATACTTCAGATTTGTAAGTCATAAATACGCAGTTGCCTTTCAACCTTTTAAGTGGATAAAAATCTCCAAAAATGGTTCAAAACAACCATTGCAGGAGGGAGATCTGAGGTGAACGAGCACCGAAGTGTGAGAAGAACGAACAACCTATGCAGACAAAGGAAACCCAGAGAGCGTGTGTCCTGCAGGAAGCTGAGGGGTGGAGCGGTGACAGAGGGCTGCAGCCGCTGAGGGAGGTGAAGCTCGGCGTTAGGTGTGTACGGGGGACGATGAAGTGGAGAGGGCCATGGCGCAGATCACGTGGTGCAGAAGCACACAGTGCTGGCAGGAAGCGAGCACACGGGGGGGGGGGGGGGGGGGGGGGGGGGGGGGGGGAACAGAGCCTTCACAGAGTCAGCTTTCTCCTGGGGACCCAGGCAGTGTTCCCGCGCATCGAGATAAGATGAAGCGTCAGCTCAGGAGCAGACACAGAGCCTGGTTCCCTCCATGTGAGGGAAGACTGGACATGGACGCACAGGGAGAACGCCCGGGGACAGGAGAGGCGGAGGCTGCAGTGATGTAGTCTTAAGACAAGGAACTCTTAAGGACCAGATGGCCGTCGCCACAGCTAAGAGCAGGGCCTTCAGAGAAAGGATGGGCTTGCCGATATCTTAATTTTGGACTACTAGACCACACTGTAACAAGTGTACTGAAACTCCTATTGTCTTAATGGCGCAGGTTGTGGTTCCACCCCAGGAAACACGAGCGAACGTTAATTATAATAGGTGATAGCTAGTGTTCATGTGATTAGGTAAAGGGACTGAGCTTTTCAGAGGATGACCAGGCAGTACATTTTTCAGGATAGTGAAGAACTTAAGGAGAATGAAATCAAGATACAGAAGGAGTTGGTCCTGGAGATCCCCGGAGGATGAAGACTGAAATCAGTTATTTGGAACTGGAACATAAACAGCGTTTGCCGTGGCCTAAGGGAATGAGGAAAGCTGAGTGAGACGCATTGGGAGATGAGGGAAAGTTAAAAAATAGCATCCAAGATGCTTGTCAAAGGATCTTCGCAAAGTAATTTCTGCCGAGGATGAGTACGAAGAGAAAGTTGAGTTAGAATTAGGGGAGAGTTAGATAGTACTAAGGACCAGGAAAATGACCAGAGACCGCATATGATTGACAGTTAGTACTAGCACTATCCCAAGTTTGAAAACTACTGATGAGTATAAAAAATGGGCTCTGCTATTGTATCTCCCGAGAGCGTTCAGACTTAGTCAGTTGATATCAGAAAAGTGGATTCTAGAGTTGGGCTAAGGGAGTGCAATGAAGGGAGGAGGTGCAAGGGAGAATAGATGAGCTGTGGAATCAGCTCTGCTCCCCAAAAGATCTGTTAAAAAGCAAACAGAAACGTAACTATAGCATAAGACCTACCAGTAGGCTGTCCAGACCCAGTCCAGCTTCTTCCTGCCTGTCAGCTGCTCTCAGAACAGCACGAGCAAGCCACAAAGCAAAACAAGGACTTCAGGTGATAAAGACCTACCAACTGTAGCTTCACCGATCACAGCAAGTCCACCGCCATGTCGGTGCAGATGTTGGGGCTGGAATTATACGGGAACTCTATGCCCTTCAATTTTTCTGTGAACCTAAAAGCAACCAAAATGATAAAAAATCATATAGAAAGTATGCCAATACTGTAAGTATATAAATCATATATGTAGTACATTATTGTAGCAAAATTCTTAAAATGTAAAAGCTGTTTACTCAATATGCTTTGGTTCTTAGCCCTATGCCAAGTACTTCTGAACTGTACTTTGTGGGTAGCACAAGTGGGACTCGCAGAGGCACGAGAGCCCCTATCTCAATTGCTCCCTCAGTGTTTCCCATCTCTGGGAAGCTGCGCTGTGGCACCGTAGGACTGAGTTACCTCTTTTTTTTTCTGATTAATAGAAAATATTTCTGTTTCTATGGTACTTTTCTTTAATGAGTTAAATTGGAATATATGAAAAGACTTTAATACAGATTGAACCATCAGCATCAAGGGAGCTTTGAGGTTTTTTTCTTGAGGCTTCCCACAATACTTTTTGACACCAAATGGTTTTCATGCCAAGCCATTTTAAATTCTCTGTACACACCAGTTGGGTGTCTATAATTTAATTCTATTCTGACATGACCTGGAGTTACAGTGGGGTCCAGATCTAAGGCCTCGATCTCACAAGACTGCCCTCAGTTCCGATGCCAATCTCAAGTACTGGCTCCCAGGTGACATGATTTGGCTACACATTGAATGGTTACACTACCTCTTCTTGAGGTTTGTTGATTTTTCTTTAAGAGTTCATAAAATCTAGGGAAAGATTTTATCTCAGTTTACTGGTGATTACTAAATATACAAATGACTGGGGTTAGCAGCTGGAAGAGGAGGTGTATGGGCCGATGCTCAGGAGTCCCTGTCCCTGCAGAACTGGCATGCAACACCCTCCCTGCACATGGATGAATTCTCTTATGACCCCTTTGATTAGTGGAAGTCATGTTCCTTTGGTGCTATTGATTAATCATTGTCACTGGTGATGAATCTCCAGATCAGTTTTGAAATTATTAGGAGTTCATTAATAAATGAACTCTCTAGCACCAACTTATGTATAGTAAAAAGGGGTTGTTGGAAATAGCACCACCCCAAGAATCTTAAACCACCAAGGACTTCAGAATATCTGCCAGGAACTGTGGGCAGATGTTTCATTGACCACCCAGTCATACCCGTGAAGTCTCCATGCTCTCCCAGATGTTATTCCTCAAGAAGATTTAAGCATCTTTAGGATGACTTCTTTCCTATGTGATCATGTGCCTTAATGCTGTAGTGTGGGCTGGACCGGCTGTTGCTGTGGGCTGGTGTCTTCTCTGGCTTCAGTGTCCCTCAGTTGTAGGATTGGGGGATCTTTGGAAAGAGAGCCCTAGAGACCATTACATGACACGATGAAGGTGAAGCCTAAGTTTCAGTCAGGATTCTGGGATGTTGGAGATGGCAGGACCTTGGGACACTCACCAAGGGGAGCTTTGGCATGGAGATGAGCTGGCCCAGGAGAGAATCTCTGTATTGAGGGCTACGTGGGTGGGGCTGGACAGGTGGGTCGTCCACATTGGGAGCCCAGATGCTAGCCATAGAGCTGCAGAATTTGATGCTTATCATGCTAGATATTGATTTTGTTTTGTTTTGATAATTTCCTGTTGTACTTTGATTTTTTTATTTTGGAATAGGAATATTTACTTTTGCTATTGTTTGTTGCAAGTATGTGGTTTGGTTTTGATTGTATAAGAACTCAGAGTTAAAAGACTCTGAACTTTTAAAGTGTTGGAATTGTTGAAGACTGTAGGAACTTGTAAAGTTGGTTTTAATTCACCTTATACTATGGCAATAATCCGTCAGAAGGTTGTGGTTTGCAAGTGATGTGTTTGGGTGTCAAGCTGACAAAGGGTAGGTAACGACAGAATCTGGAGTCACCTGGGAGATGGTTTTCTGCACAGACCTTTGGGGAATATCTTGATTACTGTGAGTGAGCTGGGAAGCTTTCTCACTGTGGGTGTTTCCGTCCCTTGGGAACCTCAGCTGTGGGGATGGAGAACGGAGCCGAGCTGCAGGCAACCACGCAGTCCTTCCTCTGATTGTGAACGCCTGCGATCAGCTGCTGTAAGCCCCTGCTGCTTTGACTTCCTCACCATGATGTACCTTGAACTATGAACAAAAATTAACCATTTAGCCTTTGTCAGAGTATTTTATCGTAGGAACAGAAGAAACAAAAGGAAAGTTAATGCTTTTGTAAAACTTTGACCTTGTTAGCTGTTTAAGATGCTACTATTCCGCTCATTTTATATAGGAGGAAACCGGCACGCTAGAAGTTACAGCTTAGCCAGGATCAGAATACCCCAGGATCTTTGAGGGTATTGACCTGAGGCAATATGTGGGCAGCTACTCCATGGCTTCTGTAACAGATATGTTTTAAGAATAAGTGTATAGGGCTCATCCTTTAAGTAGCCTGAGGTGACCTTTGAAAACTATGCAGTTCAAGTGTTCAAATTTTCATGTTCACTCTAAGACCTCCCTTGAAATATCAAAGGTATGCATATTCTAAAAGCCACTGAGGGACAAGGGAGCGGTGTGCGCCATTCCGGTCCTACAACAGCGGAGTGGAGCCCACGCTAAACTGCGGGCGGGGCTGGATGCAGGGTTTACAGGCCTGGAAGAGCGTTGAATCTTTGTTATCCACGTTTAAGTGTGGAGAGTAATGCCGATCTTACAGGCTCGGATGCAGAGCCCCGAGTCAGCGAACATCTGCAGGTGACCCACACGCTCCAGATGTTCCGGGGGACTTACAGCACTCACAGTCAGGTTAACCCACACGAGCTCCCCGCCCACACTGGAGCGACCCTCGCTGAAAAGGGATCCACTGATCCTGGAGCCGAAGGAGAGGCTGCTCGGGAGAAAGTGATAACCTCAGGGGAAACCAGAGAAACAAGAGGAAAGCACAGGGGTCCGTGCAGCCTAAGACAACGCAGACAAAAGTAAAAGAATTTATGTAGAGAGCTAGGTGCGGTAGCTCACATCTGGGATCCCAGGACTCAGGAGTCTGAGGCAGGAGGATTGCCATGAGTTTAGGACAAGCCTGGGCTACATAGTGAGTTGCAGGCTGGCCGTGAAATTTTCATATTTGTTTTGAATGTGATCCCTGGAACAGTTTTTAGCAAGCTGTATAATCACCCTCTAAACTATCTTTGGGATGAATGCGAATTTTTCGCATGCAGTGCTTTCTATCTTATGTAACCACTGCATTTGAAATCAGAGGTATTCACACCGGGTCATGCAGGCCAGCGCTGCGTGTATGGGTATTTAGCGACCCTTCTGTCTAACTTTCCCTCATTGTTTATTAATGACCCTCAATTAGCTCTTCAATTTCTTCTTTTAAGACACTAACAAAGAAGAATCAGGCAGCGTCTGTCAATTCAGTTTCTTTCCCCCTGTGGAAAACTTTTCATCGCAGCCTCTAGCAATCATCAAGCTCCGGCTATTTCTCTTACGTTGATCATTTAGAAACAATCTCCACTTTTTTTACGTTCTTGTGCAATTGTGCACAAGGGGAGACACTGGTTCATGCGTATCATCTGATCCTCTCACCCGTGGAGAGAGGGCACCCGTCCCTCGCATCCCTCCACATGCTGTACGCTTTCATCGATGCGTTCCACACACACACGGTTTTTATTCGATACTGTTATTTGCCTACTTGGTTTGCCCCCAGTTCACTTGCTATTCATCTTTGATGACTTTATTAGTAATTGGTTTATAATATTGAATGTTCTATTTTCTATTCTTGGCTCTCTCTCTTTTGTAATTGAGACAGTTTCTGTGGACCCCAGGGCGGTATTGAACTCCCAATCCTTTGGCCTAGGCTTCCTGAGAGCCAGATTACAGGCACGAGTTACCGCACTTGACTTCTTGTCTTGGCTTTCCCCCTGTTCTGTGTATCCTCCCGGATCTAATCCAGACTCTTACCGTACCATAAATCCCATATAGACCATTTCATCTTAAAATGAACTCTCCATTCAACTGTCAGTTATAGCCGTGGTTTTATTTTTCTTGAGCTGTATTTAAATCTATTGTTTAATTACCACACATTTGTTTTCTTATTCCAACCTTGGTGAGTTCTTCAGCTCTGTGAAGTGTCACAGAGTGGTTTGTGCCTCTGTGGTTGTACTTTCTTAGTGACAGATTTTCATATGGCTAGAAAACTCGGTTTTCAGTTACAAGGAATATTATGTTGCAGCATGGAAAATAGTCTGAATTCTGAAAACTGATGTATGATTGAAGGCTGCCTGACTCACCGAGAAAACGGAAAGACATGCCATAAAAGCAGACCAAGTTTCGAGAGACTGAAAATACTTTGGTGATATTAAACTTCTTACTAGAGAGAGACACAAGGTGCCTACGGGAGGCTCTAGTTAGCCTATAACCAATTGGTCCAGAAGGGGAGGAGGAGAACATGAAAAGACCACAGTCAGAAGCAGCCGCTCCTGAGAGGAAGCTTTCCCGCTCTTCTGCTCTGTTCGTCATTCCTGTAAGCAGATGGAGTGCTGGCTTGAAACTGTAACAGATGCAGCCCTGATTATCTGGACTCATATTATGGGGTTGGCTCCCAGTCTGTGGAATGTATCAATGTTGTCTGAATATTCTTGAACATGTTTAATTTCTTATCTATAAAATGAAAGCACTAGCTGTAACAGGATTTCTGAGGCTTTTTGTACCTAAACAGCCACATAAATAGTATATTCACAAAGCCCTAAAAAAACTAAGAACAGAAAAGCATCCCCCACGGTGGCGTGATGAAGGGTTTTAATGAAGACGATGTATGAGTGGATCTTTGCACTAGGCTTTGGCAGGGACAGATTATAACCATGGTAACGATTATGCTCTTGCAGGGAAGCTGGTGAAACGGCATTTTCTGTGAAGACCCTGAAATTATTTGCAAAATTTTGAGTAAATGCAAGTTTGTAGTTCGTTTGTTTGTTTTTCTGGTGAAAGGTGCATGGTCTTGACTCGTCATCCTTGACCCTGGAAATGTGACGTGGTGTAAAGACAAGGACATGTGCCTCCCTCACGCCCACAAGTGCCCTGGGTCGAGGGCGGAGAGGTGAATGGGAAGAAGGGACAGGGAAGAACAGAGTTGTGAAGAGAGGAAAACCGGAAGCTAAGGATGGAGGCGCGTGAAGGAGTGGAGAGCGGGGGTCTGGGGTATCATCCTGTCCTCGAGAGCCAGTATGTTCTCCTTTAAATTATGGACCACCCTCTTGGTCCTGGGCCCGCCGATGACTGTCTAGCCTCCCTGAGACCAAAGCCTTTGCTGTGGAGATTCTTACATGTGTGTTTTAAGCGAGGACTTCTTAAATGTCTCGTCTTGTCTATTATTTGAATATAATAATGTTGAAGTCACTAGTCACTGGGTAACTTTGGTGACTGAAGCAGACTGGGAGATTCTCTTGTCCTCACAGCAGGGCAAGAGACCTCAGTTTTCCCAGCGAGGAACTGGGGCCTGCAGAAGTTGAGATGACTTTACAAGTCACGTGATGAAGAAACCACTCACAATCACAAGGTTGCCTCTAGACCCTTGGCCGCTACAGCTTGATCGATTCAGTGAGCGGGGGAGACCTACTTTTGCTCAGGAGTGATGTTTGTATCAACTTGCAATGCCGATATTAAAATACGGTAATGCGGTATGTCTCCAAATCAGTTTCCACATGGCGACATGTTTAGAAGACAGGGTAATGACTACATTATTATCAAGCTTCTTATTTTTTCTTATTGTAACTCACAAGATGCACATTAAAATATTTTATTTTGAATGATGAATATATGTGTGAGTGCGTGAGCCTTTGTACAGGTGCAGGCAGAGGCCGGAAGGGCGGCCCGAGCCTCTGGGCTCACAGTGCTTGTGGGCTGCCTCATGTGGGTGCGGGAACCTCACTTTGGTCTCATCTGCAAGAGCTGGGCGTGTTCTTAACTGCCGAGCTACGGTCCCAGCCCAGACACAGTCTCTAAGGACTCTCCACGTTAAGTGCCCTTAATTTTCAGGCGAGATATGTTTTCTCATTTCCTTTCTACTCTTTACCCCCTTTCCAGCTCCCATAATGTTTTTTTTTTTTTTTTTGTATTTTGTAAAAGTTACTGATTGCTTTCCACGCTAGAACCTCCTTAGAAGGAGGGAATGAACTTACTGATTTTCTACAAAATTTCCTTGAAGAAAACTGGTGACTGTTGTAGCTAAGGACAAATTTCCATGCATGTTGAATTGGAAAACAGTAACACTAAGCATCAGGCCATGGCTCCAATTTGTTGCTGTTGCTAGCATCTAATCTGACGATATAAAATATATGGTTTTGCTAAGTACCATGTATTTTTACAAGAATCTCTTGGAATAAAAAAATACACTAAAGCCAACAAAAACAAAGCAAGAAGAGTAAAACCCCTGGCTACCATGAGAGGGAGACTTTAAAATATTATAAATGTATTTATTTCTGTTCAGATATTGCATATATTAATAGGTCCCACTGAGCTCACTTTATTCCTGGCCAGTGCTTAGCTTTTCCTTTTATTTAACAAAACCTTTCAAGAAATGGTTCAGAAGGATTTATGGTCTGAGTCATAGATAATTTTGTCATTTATTAAACAAAGATGTATCAAAATAAACTTTTCTGCATTTTATTCAAATTTTGAACAAGCTCAAGAATTTACAAGATAAAATATTTTTATTCTTTTGGAGTTTTTTCTCACAAAGATATGTATTCTTATTATCAAGGTATTTTACTTTGGCTAGATCATGTCTGGGGTGTAATTGATAATAAATATCTTTGTAAGACTAGCAATACTGAAGTGATAACTTTACTGGGTCTAGAGTTTAGAGGAAGTATAAGGATCTTTAGGTAAAGCCAGAGCAGTGGTGGAGCACACCTTTAATCCCAGGACTTGGGAGGCAGAGGCAGGCAGATCTCTGTGAGTTCAAGACCAGCCTGGTCTACAGAGCGAATTCTACGACAGCCAGGACTACACTCCGAAAACCAAAAACAAACAAAAGGATCTCTAGGTTTTCTTTTGGATGCAGGGTCTCATCTGGTCCATTGAGGTCTCACCCTCACATTTTCTATGTATCTAAGGACAATTTTGATATCCTGATTCTCGTGTGTCTGCCCCTCAAGCACTGGGGTTGCAGGTATGTCCCACCACACTGTTTACATAGTGGTCACAGTAAAACTCAGAGCTTCACACATGCTAGGCAAGTGAGCTCTGCCAACTGAGCCACTTCCCTAGACTAGGGTGGTTTTGTAAAATTTAATATATCTTTTAGAGCAAGCATTTGTCAAAAAATCCTTATGCTTTTATCTAACCATGCTCTCTCCCTCCCTTCCCCTCCAGGTCACACTCCCCCCCCCCCTCGTGTAGCTTAGGCCAGAGAAGGAAACCTTTTCTAAATTGTTTTTATAAGACCTGAAAGGCTGATTCTAAAATTCATTTGGAAATGCAAAAGACTCAAATTAGCTGCAACAGCTTTGGAAGACAACAGTGAAGTTGAAGCACTAAGACTTGATTTCAAGACTAATAAAGCTGTAGCAATCAGCATGACACCTGCAGGATGATGTGCAGGTCAGGGGACTGAGCTGGAGTCACCTATACGGACCCAGCTAAGTGCCGTGCAGCGAAGGTGTGGGAGCGACTCGGTGAAGACACGGCAATCTTTTCAACAACCACACTGGGAAAAGTCATTTACACGGCAAAGAAAGGAACTCCCCCTTACAACATCTCCGAAGATGAACACGGCTGTGCTTTCAGCTAACAACTGAATTCATCCTGGAGTTCATCCTGGAGATATCTGAGGGTCTTACCAAGTATACTGAAGATCTTTAGTTACTTAGATGGGATGCTGCCAGCCTGTGTATAAAATAGAAAAATAGAAAAGTGTGTGTGTGTGTAAAACAGTTGAGGAATTAAGATGCATTGAGCAGCTTCCAGGCATGGTGGTGCATGCCTTTAATTCTAGCACTCAGAGAGCAGAGACAGGTGAATTTCCGTGAGCTCCAGCCAGGGCTACATAGTACGACACTATCTCAATATCATATATCTATGATATCACTAGAAGTGCACAAACTAACTCATTTTCTTTGAAAATATTTTTGATTGCATGATGATAAACTTGTGGTTCTGGTGTGATTACAAAGTAGTCTCATTTATTAACTTTATTTCTTGTACTAAGATCTTGTGGTGAGGTGATATTTTCACCTTTCAAACATAATATCTGTCGTCTTTTTCCGTCTAAAAATCCGATCACTAAGTTTCGCAACAGTCTTATTTTAGTCATTTTAACCCCTGTATTGATCTTCAGAATGGCAGGTTACTCGCCATGTTGTTAAGGAGCAGCACTGAATAATTTGCTGAATTTCTGAATTTGCACATTCAGTCGTCAATGGATGGGGCTGCAATAACCCAGTCCCTCAAAACTGGGTTCCTCATGATGTTTTCAGTTTTGAAATCAGCTAATGATTGGGAAGAAAAGGAAAGCTCCACAGGGAACCAGAATGGACATGACATAGTCTGTGTTCTAAACCTCATGAGTTTGGAGACATTGGCCTTTCTTTGTGCTCTCCTGGTCTGTCTTTAGACTCAGGTCACACACCCCATGTTAGCTTTCTCAGAATAAAGTAAAATAGAGTTAAAATGGGGGTAGGGCTTATAACACAAGGCATTGTGGCTGAAGGAATGACTCAGTAATTAAGAGCTCCGACTGTCCTCGCAGAGGACTGGGCTTTGGCTCCGGCACCCACACCATGGCTTGAAACCTCTGTAACTCCAGCTCCAGGGGATCCGTGCTGTCTTCTGGCTTCTGTAGACACTGTACTTACACGGTGTACTTACACGTGTGCAAGTAAATCACTCACGCACAGAAAAAGAAAGGAACTCTTTAAAAAATGAAAAATGTTGCCAACTGCAAGAAACCATGGCTCTAAACCCGCCAACGAGGGAAGAGGTGTAAGGAGCTGAAAAACAGAGAATTAAAAAAAGTATCCTATTACAAAAGTAATGAAATAGCAGTAAATGCTTAGACTGCTCAGAGAGCACTGTTGACTCCTGGAGACTGTGCGCCATGTGTTCGGTTCCTGTCCACTCCAGTAGTAATGTGCGCTGATTTTCTCTCTTCAGTGGCTCTCGGTATGATTGATTATTCTCTTCTGGAGCTTTGCTCTACTTTTTGGACTTCCGTGGCGAACATTGCTTGTCTCCCCATTCAGCCTCTCTCTTAGCGTGGCAAGCACACTACCTTCTACCCGACCTTGAAGGTTGCGCCTGCTCCTTCCACCTGCCCCGAGATGGTGTCACTTCATGCGACGCTGTTGTTCAGTCCGTCGGTGGCTCTCACGGCTGCGGCTCCATTATTTCTGATTACCTAAAACTCTACCTGCATTTTTCAAAAACAGCTCAGTTTCAACATACCAGAAGCCGCATCTGAGACCGTCTTTCTGTCTGCAGACCTCACGCCTTGTCCCACGCTTGTTGATGCACTCACGGTTTTACTCGGGTAACCGTCAACTCAGCAAACACATCCAGATTGCACTGTCGGTGTTTTTCACGGGTTCAGCCACCAGAGAGAGCACAGATAAGACAGACAATGCTCCTTGTTCTCGTGGCGCTTGCATTGCAGTGGACGACACCCCATGAAAGCAGACAGACAGACAGACAAAACCACTTCACATAAGGACCACGTGTAGCAAGAAAATAAGCTGAACAAAGCGATGGAGAGTGACTCCATTTGGCCGGGGCAGGGAAGCACGTTTGGAAGAGCAGTGTCTTGGACGAGATGCAAACGACAGTAAGGAACCACACCACGCGTGCATAGGTCTGAGTATTCTTGAAGAGGAGCAACCCGTAGAGAGGCCCCGATCTCCAGATGCCGGGCTGAGAACGGGCCGAGTGGAACAGGAGTGTGACCAGGAAGGCGGACCAGGCCGCCTGCGTGGCGGTCCGGGAGGGATGAGGAACGGGCTCAGAAGAAGCGCGGTGGCAGTGGAAGCATGAGGACGCGTTTTGGAGAGAGCCAAGGGAAAGAAGGAATGCAAGCGCAGACCCGGTGATCCGGATGTGACGCACATGTGGCTGAGGACGAACACATACGAATGAGGGGTCGGGACAACTGGAGTCAAGAGCTGAGTCTTATTTCTATGGGGCCATTTTGAGAAATCTGTTAGTCTGGTGGAAAAGTGTGGACGTCAAGGGAGAGCTGAAGCTGGAGAAGCGAATTCAGGACACACACACACACACACACACACACGTGTACACACACCCCCCCTTGTGTGTGTGCGCATGTGTGTGTGTGACGGACACATTTCCACGGCTCTGGGATTTGATGCGCTCACCTAGTGGAGGGATAGCGATGACAGGAGTAAGGCGTTCAGTGGGGACACCTGGCACGATGATCTCTAAAACATGAAGCACAAGAAGGGCAGCGAGCCGCAGACGAGGGCCTGGAGTAGTCAGCAAATCAGGCGGACTGGGAGTGATGAAAGCCATGGCGGACAGCCCCGGCAGATGCCGGAGGCTCGCGGTAATCACCGCTTTCCCACATCAGGCTTCAGTTTCTGGGATGTGTCTTGAGCCCTTGTGATTCGCGGGATAATGCAAGTAGGAAACAGTTGGTCTTTGTTGCATTCTTTAAGCTTCCTGGGGGGGGGGGACGCAGCATGTAGCGATTACCCCGCCAATGTAAGCATAAATTGCTGATTATTGCCTTTGTGTAACTGGGGAAGACTATTCCATACCAGTTCCCGACCTGCATTTATTTCTGTGAAATTCTGCCCTTGGTCTCGCACACCAGCGCCACGCCAGCTCTGACACGTTGGCGCAGCTCCGCCCAGGCCCTAGAAGGAGCTGGCCCTTGGGAAGCACAAGCTGGTTGTGGAGTGCTGAGGCGCCCCTGCTGTCAGCCTTGGCCCTGAGGGCTGCTCACCTGCCGCTGCTTCTGCCTTACCGCTCACAGCTGTCGCCCTCTAGTGGGGCCCTGAATATACGGAACCCCAGTCGCTGTGTCTGCTTCCCTGCCCCATGGCTTTAAACCCTTCTATCGGAAACTCTGCTTTTCACCCACCAGCGACTCCCTGAGGTCGTTTGCGTTTTAGAGGACCTCCCCTCCCTCCACACCATGTTAAACTTTCCTTTGTTTATCCTACCAATGCAGTTGGCTTCTGGTCAGTATCTGGGTTTCCACGTCTGTCTAACCCACCGCTCTAGACCCTTGCCTTCAGGCCTGGGGAGAAGCAATTGGTTCTAAAAACTAACATTCCTCAGTGGTGTATGCAAAGTAGAAGCAGCAATTCTGCAGGTGTTCATCAACTACACTAGGCATTAGGGAAGGACAGAAATTTACAGTGCAGCCGCTGCCATTGGGGAAATACTTACAAAAACAGTCATGTGAAGGTGCTCTCTACAGCCAGAAAAGCAGGCTAACTACACTGTGAATCCTTTCATTCCTAATGTCCTTTCTTTTTATGTGCGTTGATGTTTTGCCTGCATGCATGTCTGTGCGACGGTGTCGGATTCCCTGGAGCTGGAGCCACAGACAGCTGTGAGCTGCCCTGTGGGTGCTGGGAAATGAACCCGGAGCAGCCAGTGCTCTTGACTGCTGAGCCACCTCTCCAGCCCCTGGATGCTTCGTTCTTATGTGATGCATGCATTCTATTTTCACTGGAGCCCTTTGCTCAACCAAACAGCATTATCAGAGTGTTTTAAAAAAAAAAAAAAGCTATAGACAATTCAGAGGACCGCAGTTCTCAGAATAAAGATTGATGAGAGCTTGTCTACCGGTTCCTCGTAACTCCTGCTTCCCAGTTAACCTTAAATAACATACATGTTTCCCCCATGGAAGGGGCACGTTGGAAACATTTGAATTCTTATGGTCATGCTGTGCTTTTCTCAGCCGATTGGAAGGATGCCCAGGCATAAGCTGTCTCATCCCTCCCTCACACAATTTGTCAGTTGTTTAACCTAGCATAATTTGTTTTTCATAACCAGTCAAAATGACAGTGCTAATTGTTGTAAAGGGAAATAGAAACAAAAGAGCCACTGGCTCTGTTTTAAAATTTCCTCCCATCATTATTATTATTTACTATGAAGTTTATCTTCACATTGCTTCAGCGCAGGCCATTCTAACATTAAGAAAACAGGAAAGGTATTTAAAACTACAAGTTCTGCTTTGTGAAACCGAAGAGACAGACAGTAAGAATTTCTGTAAAACAGGCCACACTTCCCCAAATTAGAATTTCATGATGCGCTCTCCCAGGGCTTCAGGCTTACGTGCACACAGCCTTCACCCTCTATGTCAGCTCGTGGTCAAGATATTGAATACACTGTCTGTTGAGACTGGACTCGGGCTGAAGCCTGACATTGTTGGGGTAAAGAGACCGTTTCATGCAACGGCATTTGGAGTGAGAAGAGCACTGGGGATGGAAGGAGACAGCTCATCACTGGAAACTGTTCTTTCCTATGAGGAAGAGCACACCTCAAATTCATAAAACGAGGCTGCCGAGACACGCAAACTAGCCAACCATTCATTGTGTACAAAAGTCGCAGAAGGCACGTTTTTGCTGGGTCCTTTAAAGGTCCCACTGTTTAGTGGCTCAAGAACCTGTTCAATGGAGTTCAGCTTAGAATCAGCCTTAGAATTTTCTTCATGCCCAGACTTGTATGAAGCACCGTCTCCTGAGTGGTGCATTAGTTTTGTGACAACCCTCTCTGAGTTGTTGTTTTTTTTTTTATATTTGTATTTTGAGCAGCAGAGACGTCGATCATTTAGACTTTGCATTGCTCACAAAGGTTTACGTGGGAACCGTGATGCTTTGGGCTGACTGCTGCTCCCCCTCACTAGCACCAGTGGTCAAGCTTACAAAAAGTGTTCACGCTGCCTCTGCTCTCCACCCACATGGTCTGGCTGCTGGGTGCCCAGCCTCCCTTAGCAGCACCGGATTACTGGCTTTGCTGCTAGAGGAACCCGGCTGTTGAGCACTCTCACCCCAGGGCCATGGAC
Organism: Cricetomys ansorgei; assembly: GCA_026225945.1. Lineage (NCBI taxonomy): Eukaryota > Metazoa > Chordata > Mammalia > Rodentia > Nesomyidae > Cricetomys > Cricetomys ansorgei. Next base: position 34,287 of record JAMJFZ010003783.1, read on the forward strand.
AGCAGTTATGGGAACCGTGTGTGTTCTCCTAGTAAGAAAGTGGGATGCGTGTCTGACAATCTTTACCACGTGGTTAGATGCAAAGGGATGGATGCCTGTGAGTCTCAGGTTGAGTAGATGGTGGATTATAGGCAGCTTCGTTCTGACAACTCAGGTCTGCTGGCTTTAGCTGACTATTCCCGACTATAGGACTTCAATTCTTTTCCATCCTATAAGATTTAGCTCCACAGGAAAGCTAAGTGTATTGTAACTCACGTTGTGGTGGAAATACTAAATGCAATTGTACAAATACTAAACCAATGAAAATATAGGCAGACATTCTCTATTTCTTAAATCTAGATTAAAATTTTAAGATTTATTTTTATGTGCATGAGTATTTTGTCTGCATGTATGTACACGCAACATCAATGCCCACAGAGGCCAGAAGAGGCCACTGTATCCCCTGGAACTGGAGTTACAGACAATCGAGCTGCTGTGAGCGTGCTAGGAACTGAATCCCGGTCCTCCACAAGAGCAGTAAGTGTTCTTAACCACTGAACCATCTCTCTAGCCCCTCAAAAACCCACTTATTATATTTCTTTATTTTAATGTGTGTGCGAGAGTATAGGTCAGAGGGTAACTTGTGGGAGTAGGCTCTGTCCTCCTACCATGTAGGTTCCAAGATCAAACTCAGGTCGTCAGCCTTGGCAGCACCGAGCCATCTTTCGTGGCCCCAGAAATGTTTTGAAAGTCACTGACTTCAGACAGGTTCTCACCTTTGGGGAGCGGGGCGCGGAAGTCACACACTCCTATGGCCTCGGCTCCAACATTGTTTGTCTCCTGCTCTGGAGATGTGCAGGTGGATTTGCCCTTTTCTTTCTGGCCTGCAGTCGCCTCTTCCCTAAGACATGGCTTCTCTCTGTAGCTCACCTCTCCTCTAACGCCGGGTGGAGACCCTCAGTGCTGGCCTGTGCGCGTGCCCTTAGCCGCTGGTATCGCATCTGCCCCAGGGGTCCCGCCTCTTCCCTCTTCTACAGTAAAACTCCCTATAAGCTTTGCTGATCATCCGTCTCTGCTTCCTGGCTCCTCGGTTTCCTATAAACCGAATTCAGCCATCCATTCTCCCACAACTCCGCTCTTACCAACTTCCCGAAGGACCGAGTTGGAAGTCTCCTTTCTCCTTTCCTCTCACCACTGCATCTAGTTTCCTGATTGCCCCCCCCCCCCCCCCCCCCCCCCCCCCCGTGCCCACTGCTCCGAGCCTTTCCCAAGTATCTCACTGCTTGCCTGAATGTAACGGAGTTCCACATACATCTGCTTATCCAGCTCAGACTTCTCCCTGCATGAAAGACTCCAGGAATGTAGCCCCAGAGGCATTTTATTTTATTTTATTTTATTGTGCTAATTAGAAAAAGCCACCTTTCTACGGCAAGCACTTGACTGCCATCTTCTGGGAACTCTGCAGAGTTAGCACACACTAGATTAAACCGAACAAGCAGCACTGGTCTAACACCCAGGGGCGGGCGTTCCCGTGCCAGGGTGGACAAGCAACCCGAACTCCGGATCCCCGCCTCTCTCCCATCCTGACCCAACCTCTTCTTTCCGTCTCTTCTTCGGAATTCTTGTGACTGCTGAGGTCGAATCCCGTGAGGCTCCGATGGGCACCCTCTGCGGCAGCCCAGCGGAACCCGCCCGCGGACCCCACCACTGCTCCTTCAGAGCGCGTTAGGACCCCGGCATTTCTCAGCACGCTCGGATCCCTCCCTCAGCTCCCCACCGTCTGCCTGCCACTCAGTTCAATCCCATCGCGCCTTCCCCCCAGCCCCGCCCTCTGCAGCCTACCACCTCCCTGGGGTCAGCGGAAGCCCTTAACCGGGCCGCGCGCACCCATGCCTTCCGGACCTCCAGCCCCGTCGGCCTGCCGGCGGTTTCTCAGCAGGCCCAGCACGATCCCTGCTATCCTGTAGTCTCCGCTCGGATTTCACTCAGTCACTCGCGGGGCCCCACAACCCCTGCCGCCCCTGCCGCGTCGTCGCCCCCGTCGCCCCCGTCAGCTGGCGCGCGCACCGTTACTCGTCACCCCGTTAAACGCCAGTCCCGCGGTTCCCTCCCGTAACCCCGCTCTCTGCGAGCGGATCCCAGTGACATTCAAGTGACTAAGCGAACCAGAGCATCCCGGGCCGGGCCGTGGGGCGTGAAGCCCCCGCCCCGACGGCCCTGCACACGCGCACTCTCCACGTTCCAGAGTGGGCGTGTTTTCGGGCATCCAGGAGCTAATTAACTGTGGTTTGAGGATCTCGTCGGCTTTACCACCTTCTGGAAAGACAAGGGTCAGGTCCCCGCGGAGAGGCGAGTCGGCGCCGTCTAGCGGCAGTGGAGGGAACCCCGTTTGTGCTGGTCAGGCAGTCACACACTGTGTTAGAAACACGTCCAACCTCTCTTGCCCTCCTCCGTCCCCCCCACACTCCAAAGGGCACCGCTCTCCTCAACCAGGCCCTTGGATCTTAGCGCCCTCTTTTCATGCCTTCTGTACGTAGTAGGTCTTACACAGCCACGCAGCTGCTGTTCCACGACCCCGTCGACCGCATCATCTCCAGAAGATTTTACTAGACTCCTGCGCCCGCAGGCTCTTGTGGACTCCCCTCCCCTCCTTCTGTGGTGTGCCTTAGGTCTGAGAGGGTGCGAGACAGGTTTCCCATTTAGGGCCAAGCCCTCAGCAGCCATTTATTCTCTACGTTCTGCAGGTTCTTCTCAGGTTTACTAACAGGTGAAAATGTGGCCTGAGCAGCCACGAGCTTTCTGGCAGCACTAACTGGGACAGCCGCAGTCCTCCAGGGTGCATCTTCAACGCTGACCATGGCGAACTGGAAAAGAAGCAGTTTTATTTCTTTTTAAATTACCTTCTTCCCACCTCTCCACTGTGTCTGGGGATCAAATTCAGGGCCCCATTTGTGCTCAAAACCCACACATCCCCGAACTAGATCCCCGAACTAGATCCCGAGCCTTTCCAATATTAATTTCTTTCTTGAGACTTGACTTGTTCCTGTTCAGTGGCCCTCTGCTACCCTTTGAACCCTCACGTTCCTGCTAAGTGAATGGATGATGAAATGAAGGCCCCATCTTCTGGCGAATTATATTCTGATGCCAGTGACAGGTGGTGGGGTAAAACTGTAGGGAAAAAGGGCCAGATCTTGATCTCTCCGGGGCAGATTGCTGAGGCCTGATGAGCCATTACGGTGTGTACGCCAGCATCAGGGATGAGCTGCCAGAGTTAGCTCAGTATGTTGCAGAGATGCCTGATTGTTGTGTGGAGAACCTAAGGAGACAGAAATTGTGTCTGCACGTCTTGGTAGGAAAGAGAGCAGTCCTGCTAGTCAGTGACCGTCACTGGAACACTTGGAAAGCTAGGTCTCTTCTGCACATTGGCGGCTTGAAGCAGAGCTCCCTAGTCCTCTTGAGTCTTAGTCCTCCTCAGTCCTGTCACTGGGTGGAGCTGGGAGATGTTTGTGGGCTAGTAGAGGACTGGAGCAGCGGTCAGGGAAGCAAGGGGAGGTGACCTCTGAGTGTGGGCACTCAGGTTAATCCCTGGTCTTTTCGCTTGTCAGGCTGTTTTCTGAGCAGCACTAGGTGGCATTGGTTGAAACAATGGGATAAGATAAGGAAGCTGACTTTATGTCAGCATGAAGAGTCGTTTTCCAATTAAAACTGATTTTTAAGCGCTCAAATAAGAGGTCAGGTCTTCAGTTCGCCATCAACGAACGGGTCCAAGCAGAGACTTCTGCCAGGTATCTGCTGACATAGTTAGGAGTCCGATTTCTTCTTTCTTTCTTCCTGTATGGCGTGGAATGCTCCCACGCTGTAGGACTGACTGTTCCCCCTCCGCTCCCTGTGCTTTCCCGCGTCTCTAACTCTGCTCTTGTTAACTTTGTGGTAGAACCTGTGACCCCTCAAGCTAGTGCTACGGAGCTTGGTGAAGAGGGGTACATTCTAGAACAGTGTCCCTGTTGGCCTTGGCCAATTTTCATGGGCGAGTTCTCTTTTCTTTCCTTTCCTTCCTCCCCTCCCCTCCCCACCTCTCCCTTCCCTTTCCTTTTCCTCCTCCTCCTTCTTCTTTTTGAGACAGGGTTTCTCTGTTGTAACTCTGGCTGTCCTGGAACTCACTCTGTAGACCAGGCGGGCCTTGAACTCACAGAGATCCGCCTGCCTCTGCCTCCTGGGTGCTGGGATAAAAGGTGTGTACCACCACTGCCCAGCTCGTGGTTGAATATCTGGGGTCTGTCCAATGGGCCCAGGACGTTCAGCCTTTTTGTCTGTCCCACGGAGCAGTTCTTCAGCTTGGGGAAATAGAAAAAAATGTCCACTAAGATTTGTTTACTATTGCTGCTACTATAAAGTTTTGTTTTCATAGATACCTCTAGAAGCGGGTGTCAAAATTGATAGCACAGCAGTCGGGAGGGAGTGGGTGCCTCAGCAATCCCAGAACTGAGGAGGGTAGGGGGCACTGGAGACCAACCTGGGGTACACAACCCTCCATTTTGTTTTTGATTGTTGTCCTCGTCACTATTTATATAGTTATTTTAGGGTTCTTTCTTCTGCCTACGTAATAAACATCTTTTTAACTTGAGACAAATATTTTTGATGTAATATTTTGTCTTTTTTTTTTCTTGAAAGATGTCTAATTACACAAATTGATATGATATTTTCAACAGTATGTTGCTAAATCTAAAACACTGCACTTAAAAAGAACTGAGCAGGCCAGGTAGTGGTGGCACACGCCTTTAATCCCAGCACTCTGGAGGCAGAGGCAGGCAGATCTCTGTGAGTTCAAGGCCAGCCTGGTCTACAGAGTGAGTTCCAGGACAGCCAGAGCTACAACAGAGAAACCCTGTCTCAAAACAGACAGACAAACAAACAAAAAAACCGAGCAGTTACTGTTTCTAAGTTACCTGGCTTCGGCAGACGTGTCTGCACAACAAGGCATTCTACCCTAACGACGTGGCGGTGTTGAAGAAGGAGCTGCCCACACTGCAGGACCAGCAGGTTGGCACTGTGCGCACCAGGCCTGAGTTCTTAGGAGCAGGGCACGGTCTTCTGTTTTATGCTTTGGGCAGCCACAATTATCTTCTACCATCCGGCAGGCTTGGTGGCCTAAGGACTCCTTACAGTATTTAGTTCTCAACCTGAGATTTAGCAGGTTTGCTGTGTTTTAGAGGATTGTCATTCTGTCGCTGATGCGTTGTTTCGACAGCCGAGGGACAACGCTGGACATTTGGTTTGTAATTAAATAAGGCAGTGCTTCCTCGACAGAATCCTGACATAAATTCGTCCGTTTTCTGTTCTAGAATACGCTGAATTTCTGCACTGCAAAGGGAGAAAATTTACAGATTTCGATGACGTTCGCCATGAGATTGAGGCAGAAACGGACCGAGTGACGGGGATGAACAAGGGCATCTCCTCCCTCCCCATCAACCTGCGCGTCTACTCCCCGCACGGTGAGTGGAATGTTCAAAGTCTAGTGACTCCCCTTGAACATTCTCTTTGCTGGACAAATTCTCATTCGCTGTGGGAAACAGTGCGGGACCTCTGAGATGTCTGGGTCCTGGCGCCTGCGGTACAGTTCTAAGAGCTTAGGCTTATCTAGAGAAAGGCAGGAGGGAGCTGATACATTGTAACTGACTTGGGAATTGAAAAAAATTACTTTGTTTTTATGTGAACTTTCAGAAATCAGAAGTCGGGGGTGGGCACATGAAAACATCCTTTGATTGCTATTGTTAACTTCAGTCTTTGCCGAGAAGTTTTAGAGGTATGTGGTTGGGTCCTTCCCTGTTGATGTCCATATAGGCCTTTATACTTCTGCTTATTTTATTGCCGAGGAGCCGACTGTGATCTGTATCCCTAGACAGTCCCATAGGGACGCGGTGGTACCCACACCAAGTGGGAGACGGTAGTCGGTTGGACTGGAGTCACCTTGCCACCTGGCTGCTCGTGCAGCCCACTCTCCCCACTCAAAGCTCCGCAAGTGCGCAGCTTCCCCACGGCTAAGTGGCTAACCTTCTGCAAGTAACATATGACGCTTTCGAAGGGAAGGGCGACTGCTCCCCAGAGAATTTCTACAGCGCGATGCTCAAGACTGGCAGACGGCATATGCATTTATTGTTTGGAATTTTAATTATAGCCTCCCGGTTACGACAGCTAGGCTATGACAGCTCTTTCAGCAAACTGGCAGGCATGTTGAACCAATGCCTTTCAGATCCCGTTAAGATGATCATTTGGCTTAGCACAATCATGTAAAAATAGAGAAAACCACCAAACCCATTTCGTAGTCAATGCTTTTCCTTCTCCACACTTGCGACGGAGTCGTTCTCATCTGTAACACGTAAAGCTGAACCAAGGCAGGCGATGTGGCTACCTAGGGTGTCTTTTAGACCACCTCGTGGGTGTCTCCTGGACTGAAGACATCTCAAGACTCTCCCGTTCTTTCTCACGCAGTGTTGAATCTAACCCTAATCGACTTGCCTGGAATAACCAAAGTGCCCGTGGGAGACCAGCCACCAGATATTGAGTATCAGATCAGAGATATGATCATGCAGTTCATCACGAGGGAGAACTGTCTGATTCTGGCTGTCACCCCGGCCAACACTGATCTCGCAAACTCGGATGCACTGAAGCTAGCTAAAGAAGTTGATCCTCAAGGTGAGTGTGTGACCGTCGTGATGAAAAAGGCTTGTTGCAAGACAGCGGAGTTTGGTCATATTCACAGGTGGCCCGGACCCTCACGACTCGATTTCATGAAATCCATCGAGGTTAATGTTGGTAGACGTTTTATATTTTAGATGCTGAAAGAGGAATAACTAGGGCAACCAGAAGAAGAACTGTAAGATATAATAAGAATATAACAACCGGACGAATAAATGCCACATAGTTAAAAAGAACATTAAATAAAATCCAAGAACATAGACACTTTCACACTGCACGGGGAGCTTATTGTTAAAGGTTAATAAAACGAACTTCTGCAGCAGCAGAATTCCATTTACTTCATTACTGTAGGAGTTTCCCAATGTCTCAATAAGAACACTCTCTGTTGCCTTTTTTTTTTAATGTTTCTTTAAAGTAGGAAATGCAAAAAAACAAACACCCAAAAACAAAAAACAAACCCCCAAAAAGCACACACACCCCATATCAGATGGTTTAGTTTGTACTTATTTGATACATATTATAAAAGCAGGGATTCATCTTATTTGTATGTCAGAATCCAGAAAAATCTCTTCTGCGTGCTGATGTTTTAATTTTTCCCTTCTTCTGGGAGATGGCAATCTTTCTTCAGAGGTCTTAGCAGCGCACTCTGGTGCGTGCGTGTGTCTAAAGCAGCGACCGGGAGGCCCTCAGAGACGTGCACTTTCAGCGTGGAGATGCACAGCCCTCCGTTCCAGGACTCTTAACTTTTGCTATGGTTAATCATCCCCGCGCTACTTGTTCTCCCTATTTTTAATTCTTACTCTTTCTTCTCTCCATCGAACTGCTTCCCTTCTGATCACCATTTCTCAGTCTGTGTTCCACCTGTTTGCGTGACGTACTTGACTAGATTTTCTCCTCGAATCCAGTTTTTATTTGCAATAGAGTTTTTAAAGTTCCAGCAGCATTTCCTTGTTTCATGAGTGTTACTTTTATGTTCTGCAAATAGCATACTGCTCCTGGTTTGATAAGCGCAATGATTAAGGATTTTATTTAAAACACTGAGAGTCTTTTCGTCTTCTTCTTTTTTAATAATGCACTTAATCTCTTGAGTGCCTTGGTCTCTGTCTCAGGTGCTGGAGCCCTTTGTCAAATACACGGTGACTTTCTGCTACTTGCTCATTGACGAGAGCAGAACACTGAAAAGCTGGTGCATGTGCAGGGTTGTGGTTCCTTGGCTAGTGGACTTGACATGCAGTAATTGGGCTGTGACCTGGCCGTTTTGGTAGTGGGATTTCTCATCGCTGGATGGACATTTCCTCTTGAGCTGGTCTAGAGTAGACCGTATGTCCGATGTATCTGAGGAGGAAGAGATGCACTGGCAGTGTGGGAGGAGAGTAGTTCTCATTACTAAGTACCGTACAGAGACTGTGATTCATCTCTCTGATTTCATCTGGCATTCCCTAAGATCTGAGTCTGAAGACCGACTCAGCTTCTTCTGAGAGCAATCTTGAGTACTCTGCTGAGGTGAGGAAGGGCAGCTGTGCATCATGGGAGATGGGAGACGGGTCTGGTGCTCTAACAGTGTCTTGTATGAACCAGTTCTCCTATTTTCAGCTCTGTCTGTCTACGCACACCCCTCCCCTGCACCCCCACCTCCCACCCCAGTTCTGGAGCTTTCTCAAGTTCTAAAATAGCAAGTGGTTTGTTTCTGTTTGGTTTTCTCCAACACCCTTAAATCGAGGGCGTAGAACAATGCAGATGAAGGCTCTCAAGGCCCAGATGAGGGCCTGCACCAGGGCGCTCTCCAGACCACGCCCAAGGGGAGTCAGAGTGTCGGTACAGACTGCAGGCTGCCGTGTAGTTATGAAAACGACACTGTACCAACACCTGTCCACAGCCATTTTGTCTGCAAGAGGCAAGTGCATGGTGCGTAGTTAGGGCAGACAGTTCTTTTTCACTGTTGACTTCCATTGACTTTACTGCCATTACCTCCTGAGAAATCCACGCGTAACCCAGTCGGAGCTTCCTGCAGGAGTGCAGGTAAGACCATGCCTAGTGCTTGTCTCTTCCTCCGTTCTACCTTGACTTCGCCTCCTGGGAACGCCTTGCCTCCTCATATAGACTCCGTGTACGGGTGGGAGTAAGTCTGAATTGATCTTGCTGTCACCCTCACGACTTCACAAAAAGCTAGTAAAAGAGAAGAAAGGAAGAGCTGTATGTTTCTGGTCCTGTTTTCGGTCACACATTCTATAAATGTTTTTATGTCTAGCTGGGTCTTAGTGTTGTTTTAGATAGGCTGCTTCCTTACTGCTCTTCTGCCTGGTTGTTCTCCTATGGAGTGGAGGGTGTTAGAGTCTCCACTACTGCCGAGTTATCTGTTTTTCACCTTAGCTAGTTTTGGGGGATACTATGTTTTCTGATGTACTTAAAATGGTTATCTCTTCTGTCGCCATGCAGTGCCCCCTAGAAGCTTATTTCGTTTCAGATTAGAGTCTTTCAGGTCGGACTTGGCTGCTGTTTGCGTGGCGTATCTTTTCCACTTACTACACCTTCAATGGTTTTAGTCCTTTTGAAACCAAATGTGTCTACTGTAGACAGTGTGTATTGAATCACACATTTGATTTTTTTCTAAAAAACAAACGTCGCTTCTTAACATTGTAAAAATATCTACATGATGTTTAAAGAAACATGCCTCTTTTATTGATATGCTTTGCTCTTTGAAAGTCTCATAACGTCTATAACATATTCTGACTGCTCTTTCCCTCCTGCCCTCTCTAGTCCACTCCCCGGCCCCTCTAGATCCCCTGTGTCTCTACAAAGCTCTTTCCCGTATCTATGACCCTGCTTTAAGTCCTGCTGAGTTTAACCTGGCTTGTCTGTGTGGCTGTGGGTTTGGAGCTCGTCATTGGAGCCTAGGGGGCTCAGCAGCAGACAGAGGCCTGGATGCCGGGCCCCTTCCTCTCATAGTCTGATACTTGCCAACATTTCGGCCGTGATATTCGGGACCCACTAGGCTTTGTCCCGTCCATGGCTGACTATTGGTGGGGTTGGTCGTATGCAGGCCCAGTACCGCTGGGTTCTGCAGCCGTGAGGTCATGGCTGCCATGGCTGTGTTGTGCCGAGACGAGGGCGTTTTTGATGGCTTTCTGCTTATTTTCCAACTTGTACATTCTTTCTGGATGATCCTGAGACTTAAGGGAGTAGTAAAATCCATTTTGTTAATGTATGTCTTTTGATTGGAATGCATGTCATTACTCACAGCCTTGAATCCATGTTATTTTGTCTCTGATGCTCTGATGATGTCTTACTTTGTGCCGAATCCATCTTCCAGTGGGTCACTTCCGTTTCCTGCCACCCATTCACCTGCTTCTGAAGTTACTTTCTTAGCGGTTGCTCCAGGAATACACCTCGCATTAATTTATAGCAACTTTGGCTCAATGTCAAATTAATTTTAATAGTACGCTGAACTTTGCCGCTTTAAATAGCCATACTGGACTTGCCTGTGTGCCTGAGTGTGGAGGGAACCAGCCTTTCCCACAAATGGGTTCACGGAATCTCTACACAGGAGGGAGTACGAGCGCAGGAAAATGAAGAATGACAAACGAACAGGGTGGTTTGTTCTTTTATGCGACCCGAGGAAATGACACGCATGATCGCGCTTTAACATGACACGTGGAACACGCTTTAGAAGTGAAACGCGGGAGCGTTTTTAATAGGGGAATTAACAGTGTACATGTTAAGAAAAGAGAGGGGTAAGAGGGAGAGACTGACAATGCAATGCGTCTTGTCAGTGGAAAAACCACACCAAGAAGAGAAGGAAGGAGAGACTTACAATATACATTACCAGGGAAAGGGCCACACCAGAAAGAGAGAGAATTGCTCTGGGAAGAGGTTTAAAAAGCCAAATAGTTTTTTGATATGCAGATGTTGCTCAGGCCTTCAGAGGTCTCCTATGTGGATGCAGTCACGCCCAGGATGGGGGTTGGGAGTCCTTCCTCCTGCGACTTATCTTGTTTGCTAAGAAAGAACATTTGACTTAACACTGTTAGCTGAATAAGATCTCCATCTGCCCCAGAGCAGAGTGCCATGTAGGCAAAGAGGGTTTTTATTTTATAGTTTTTAGCTGTTTGGTGCATATTTATTTTTTCTCTATCTAGGCCCCCTTTGCTTCTGTCTGTTACTATCAATATGAATGGGTAGCTTTACGCATGTCAGGACTTAGAAGCCTGCAAGATATTTTACAAACACTAATACTTTTGAGTAAAAAATGGCCGCTTCCCCTTCTCAGCTCACACCGGCCAGCTAAGGTATTACTAGGCCATGCAGACATGATGAAAGACTTTTGTCGCCATTACAGCAAAGGGGAGGAAGGGGCAGAATGGCTGGTAAGCCGAAGTTCCCCGCTGGGGAGTCTGGAACCTTGTCGACAGACTTCAACCTCATCACCAGGGTATTGGGGCCCCAGCACCTGAGCAGTTGTACATCACAGACCCACCAACATGAACATATGACTTTCTTCATACAGATGTGTTTAAAATAAGATATGGAAAAATGTTACAAACGAGGAAGCAAAACGTTTTTACATGGGCTCTAGTAGTTATGCTTTGATTTATTTCTTTGTGAGGACTTGGGTTAGCATCTCCTGGAAGGACTAGAATGTTCTGCAGGCAAGTTGGCTAGAAAGAGAATCCTTCATAGTTTCTTCGTTGGGAATGTCTTGCTTTTTAACTTTGAAAGAGAATTCTTAGGTGACAGGTTTTTTAAAAGATATTTAATTCCATGACTATGATTTGCCCTATTGCCTTCCTGACTCTGTGGTCAAATATCACACAGGCATGCTTTGCTGCTCTCACGAGGCTCTCTTTGTCCCCCGTAGGCAGTGCTTGTTTTATGTCAGCATGGCACAGTGGGGAGGAGGTACCCTCAGCTTAGACTATGTCTCCAGGGATCTGGCTGTAGGCAGGACTGACTGATGAAAGAGGTTCCAGCCCACTGTGGGTGGTGCCAGCCCTGGGCTGGAGGTCCTGGGTTCCATAAGAAAGCAGGCTGAGCAAGCTACGAAGAGCAAGCCAGTAAGCAGCACCCCTCCATGGCCTCTGTATCAGCTCCTGCCTCCAGGGTCCTTCCCTGTTTGAGCTCCTGTCCTGGCTTCCTTCAATTATGGACAGTGCTGTGGAAGTGTTAGCAGATTAACTCTTTCTTCCCTAATTTGCTTTTGGGTCATCGTGTTTCATCACAGCAATAGTAACCCTAACGAAGAGATAGGTTGATTTTTCTTCTTCTTTAAAAAATTTATTTATTTATTTATTTATTTATTTATTTATTTATTATTTTTCTTCACTCATATGACTTATACAATACATCCCTACTCCCACCTCCCCTCTCTCCACTCCCCTACCTCCCCCATCTCCATCACCACCCAAGAACACCTCCACCATACCTGCTTCTCCCCAGAAAAGAGCAGTCCCCCCAGAGTGCTCTAATGGAGCATGGCCTAGCATGGCCTCGCAAGACGGAACAAGGCCAGGCACCAATAACTACGTCAAGGGCAGGCTGCCTGGCCAGGCAACCCACTAGTAACAAAGGTGTCCTAAGGGCAGGTAAAAGGGTCAGAAACTCACCCCAGTCCAGTCTGTAGGTGTTTTTCAAGAATACCCATCCAGACAGCCAGAAGACGTACTAGGGGATCTCATGAGTTCAGTGCCTGTGGCTTCAGTCTCTGTGGGTCCCTAAGAGTGCTAGTCAGTTGACACTGTGGGGCTTGTTCTCCTGGTGACCTCAATTCCTCTGGTATGTGCCATCCTTCCTCTCCCTGTTCTTCAGTGTTCCTGGATCTCTGCATGATGCTTGGATTTGGGCCTCTCCATATGCTCTTCTCAGCTGCTGGAGGGGGCCTCTCTGGGGAAGACTGGGCGAGGTAACAATCGATGAGCAAAGCATGACATCATTAGAAATCGTCTCAGGATTATCCCTTCCCTAGCTCCTGGCCTGCCCTGCAGTTTCAGGCAGGAGTCCCCTCTTTTGGCCTGGGGTTCTGCCCTTCCATTGTCAAAGAGGTTCTTGTAGGAAGGATAGGCCATAGGTCGGAGGTTTTGTGGCTGGGATTGTGTCCCAGCCTCACCACTGGAAGCCTTACCTGACCACAGCAAATGGCCTGTTCAGGCTCCCTATCCCCGATTATTAGAGATCCTTGCTAGGGTCTCCCTTGTAGATTCCAGTGAGTTTTCTCCATACTAGGTCTCCCGATCGTCCCTCAGTTGTTGCCAATTCTGGTCATTTCTCCATATATTTCTCCCCGTCTCCTCCTGGTCCCCTCCACTCCCATCCCATCCTCCCCCTATTTCCACTTTTCCAGGGCGATCCTTATGTTTAAATCGGGGCCCTCCTTGTAGCATAGCTTCTCGACAGGTTGATTTTGTTGTGTATGGCTATGGATAGTATTGAACTGACTTGGAGTTTTCCGAGCCTCTTGGATACATCGATGGCTATTTTCCACTAACTTTTAGAAATTCTTCAAGTGTTTCTTCAATTATTTCCCCCATCTTCTTCTTCATTCTTTTGAGACTCCTGTTGTACACCTGTTGCTGGTGTGCTTGATAATGCCCATAGATCTCTGAACCTTTGTCTTTCTTTATTCTGGTCCCGGGAAGAAGACTCTCAAGTGACTTGTCTGCAAGTCCGTTCACCTTGGCTATTGAATCTCTGTGATGAATTTCTTTACTATAATTATCTAAAATTTTTATATCCAGAGTTTCTATTTGATTCCTCTTAAATGGCCCTGTTGTCCATCGGCAACATAGGCAAAGACTAGGAATTGAGTCTTTAATCTGTGCTTTTGCTTTTGTTTTCAGAGAGCTAGAAATCAGTGGATTTCAGTGGGTTAGCACCCAAAGTATCTGTCTTCCAGAAGATCGCACAGTCAGAGGAGACAAGGACAGTCATTCCAAAGTTTAGCCTCGCCCTCTGGCCAGGCGGCCACTCACTGCTCTTGCCTCTGAGATCACTCTGCTGGTTCTTCTCTCTTTATCATGTGACTTAGCCAGGTTTGAGTGGTGGTGGGAGGGACAGGTGGTGATGGTGGTTCACAGACACCAAGGCTGCCGAGTCTTGCGTTTCTTCTGAGCCAATCATTTGGATGACAGCTACAAAGAGGATTGACTTTTAGCAAACAAACCATGGCAGTGTTTATATGTAGGTTCCTTCTTAAAGAAGAAGTACAAACATGTTTGTATGAGTCATGATTTCCTCATGTGTTTTTTGTTGTTGTAGGTGAGATGCTTGAGTAATGTAACTGGGCAGCACCGGGCGTCAGATTCTACACGCTACACCCCCTCCCCCATCTTTGCTGCAGATGTTGTTATTTGTTTGATCAGCACTTTTCCTGAATCAGTGCTCTGCGCTGTATGCAGCCGATCCAGTCTTGCCCAGTTCCCCCCACAGATGGCTAATGACCCCACTTTCCTTCTCTCAGAGCCGACAGCTCCCCGCATCTGCATCTACGGGAGGCCTCATTGTGTGTGGCACCAATGCTCCAAGCTTACAGCCCTGCCCTTTCCCCTGCTAACGCACAGCCCAAGAAGGTGAATGCTTAGGGTGTCGCCTTGTCTGGTCTGACTATGCTTATGTAATAAACATTCTAAAGGCCCTTGAGAACCCCTCATCCCAAACTTCTCAAGTCTCTTGGTTAGCTGCTTCTTTGCCCCACGTGCACTCACAGCCTGAGATGGCCACAGTGTTAAATAATGGCCATGTTCCCTGGAGATAGAGGCTCTGAGTCAGGTTAAATCAAGAAAAGCTACACAAATGGCAATTTTTAGGGAATTGTTCTACAGGTTGAATAAATAACGCTTGTTTTGAAATTGTATTTTTGGTGCTCCCCAGCACCACCCTCCCTGTCCAGGCTCACTATGATGCCAGTTTTCACCCTGGTGGTGGAGGTTTTGGTTTTCGAGATGAACACAGAGCAGAGGCCTGGCGATGGCAGGTGACACACCAACCCGCCTGTTGTTCTTAACTGAGATTCATCTGTGTTTCTGGGATAAATGCTCTTCAGATTATTGCAAGCCTGTCTCTAATTAGGTAGCTGTGGAGAAGTTGATTTTGGTATTTTTGGCAACGTTCTTTTCTGAGCGCTTCAGGGAAAACGGCCTTTTCAGAGGTATTTACCCCGCGTTCCCACGGGCATCCTTCATTCTGCACGATTGCAATAGCCAGAAGCCCTCCATGTCAAGGCCTCCGAGTTCCATGTGAAGACAGTGTGGTTGTGACATCTGCTCCCCGTTGGGCCTCAGGGTCGATTTGCCTGGTATGTAAGTGGTCTCTCCTCACCATGCCACATGGATCTTTTCTAAAAATTTGCTCTTGGCTAACTAAAAAATGTTGCCCTCTTTAGACCACAGGGGGCTCCTCTTTATTCAAGGATACCTGCACTAGAGTTATATTCACCAAGACACAAAATTATGCAGTTTATTGAGAGGTAGTCTCTTTTAGGCAGTTCTACTTTATGCTAAATTAAGACTATTTGACACAAAGAGGCCATTTTCATCTACGCATGGCCGAAGGATATTCAAATATATAGTTGGTGAGAAGGTTCATGTTGAAGAGTTAATTATAAATCATGTGCCTTATGTTCTGAACAGACACATCTGGGAAAGAAGTGTATAAATAGCATGCATGTTTCAGGTGTGGCTAAGGATCTCGGGACAGTCGGGTGTAGCGTGGTCCCCCAAAGGCAGGGACGTGTATCCTTACAGAGAGACTCAGAGAGGCAGGGAGGAAGGTCATCTGGAGACAGACAGGGGATGGAGTCCTGTTGCCACAAGCGAAAGGATGACTGCAGCCGTGAGGAGCTGGAAGGGACACGGGCAGACCCTTCCCTGGAGACTGGAGGGCGTGTGGCACAGCCGCCACCTTGACTTCCTGCCTGCGTCTTCCAAGATGTCAGGACAGCAAACTCTTGTCTTGAGCCACCAATCCGTTACAACCAGCCTAAAGGGGGGCTCAGGTTATCTGAGGTCTTGAGTTTTAGATGTGAGCATTTAGGACAGGGATGTGTATATGAAAGAGGAGGCCGGAGACGGGGCCTGGAGGACCTCCAGAGATAGGGGGAGACAGAGACGGGGCCTGGAGGACCTCCAGAGATAGAGACAGAGACGGGGCCTGGAGGACCTCCAGAGATAGGGGGAGACAGAGAAGGGCTTGGAGGACCTCCAGAGATAGGGGGAGACAGAGACGGGTCCTGGAGGACCTCCAGAGATAGGGAGAGACAGAGCGGATAGAGATGTGGCAGAGGGCCGGACAGACATCATACCCTAAAAGCTGAGACAGAGATCTTTAAGAAGGCGGATGTTGTTGGCATTGGCAAATTCTAAGTGAGGTTGAGGAGAGCGATACGGTAGGTAGTAGGTCAGCCAGGTCTACCGCTCAGAAACTGCAAGGAAGCCCAGTAACACGAAGGCAGAACGCGGGTGCTCTTAGCTGTAGGGTAGGTAGTGACGTTCCTTTTGTGATATAAGGAAGTGGCCAGAATCATCCAAAAGGCAGCAAAGTTTCTCCACTTCTCTTCTTCGGTCAAGTCTTCTCAGTCTATGTTCAGCGTTGGACACAAACCTCCCAGAAGTGCTGGTAGGCTGCTGGCATGGGGAGTGGCCTTCTCCGCTCTGCGTGCATCCCCTCGGATGGGGTCAGAAGGTCAGCGGTAAACAGAAAGACAGCAACATTGAAATGGCCTTGTGCCACCACCACCTCTAATCTTGGTGTATAAGCCAGAATTCTAGGCTCTCCGCCTAATGGAGACGAGAATGGAGAGTTGGCCACTGAATCGCGCATCCTTGGTGATACCGATAAGAAGGGTTTGGTAAGAAAACGTCCTTAGGTTCAAGAAATGTTGAGCATGAGGAAATAGCGACAGGGACCCCAGTTAGCGTTTCTCAGTTTTACTGTAGACAGGAGGGAGGGTGCAGCAGCAGTGGTGGTGAACGATTAAGGGGACATTTTAAAAGACAGGAGATGTTACAGCATCCCTGTGCGTTGATGGTGGGAATGGTCGACAAGAGACAATGGTGGTTAAATGCGGAGAGCATAAAGCCGGGGGAAACAGACAAGGCAGATGCTTGGATTAGGGGTAGGGATGCGGTACGGGGTTCTGTGCAAACCCTGGCTCGTAACAGGAGAAGATGGTGTTGCTTTTCCATCATCGCAATGTGAGAGGTGAGAGATGGATACAGATGGCAGAGGCTCAAAGACTGGTTATTAGGGAGATACCTTTGAAAGTCACGTTAAGTTTATTAGTGGTGGCTGGAGGCCACCTCTGCTGATAGGTTTTAATGTGTAACGGTGGCATGATGTTTACCCTTCTGTTCCGCGTGTGTGTCTGCTCACAGTGGGCGTCTGTGTTCTATAGGTGCAGCTGTACCGAGGGCCAGTCATAGAGAGACACTCGTGTTCTGTGGTGGTGTTGATGTATGACTCGAACACAGGCTCATTACCCAGGAAGACCCACGGTGCCTCTTTATCTCTGGATGGCAGCAGTGTTGTACCATTATCCGTCAAGCTTGTCTTCTGTAGTAGAGGCCCACTTGGAGGCCTTCCTGGAGGCAGATGGGTCTGGAGACTCCTTTCATGGTGATTTAGTTCACAGCCAAATGAATTTTGTTTCTGAATCTAGCACATCTTCCTGGAATATAATCAGCCCTTGAAGAATGGTAGACCTCTGACTGGCAAAGAGGGAGCCATCTTCTCTTGAGATAATCTGTGAATTGGGCAAAAGTTGGCCTTGCTTAGCCAAGCAGGAGGTTAGTTTGGGTTGTTTAGTGGAGATATGACCTTATCTGTCTTCTTCATTCCTCCCTCCCTCTTCCCTCCCTTCCCTCCCCTCCCTCCCTCTCTCCCTCCCTCCCCTCCCTCTTTCCTCCCCCTTCCCTCCCCTCCCTCTTCCCTCCCCTCCCCTCCCTCCCTCTTCCCTCCCCCTTCCCTCCCTCCCTCTTCCCTCCCCCTTCCCTCCCCTCCCTCCCTCTTCCCTCCCCCTCCCCTCCCTCCCTCCCTCCCTTCCTTCCTTCTTTCCTCTCTTTCTTTTTTTCTTTCTTCTTTAACTTTGCAGAAGTTGAAGTTCGTGGATGTTGTAGGCTGATGCGGCCTTCGGTTCTACTTAGAGGCAACCCTCTGTTGTCTCGTCAGAGAGAACAATGGAGTGCTAAGTTGAGAAAGAAGAAACTTCCCAGACCTGGGAACTCAGACAACCCTCATGATAAAATGAATGATTTGTAAGCAGCCAATATAGGAATATTCCAAGCAGAAAAGCTATTTTCCTGGCACTATGTTTATTTCTGCATCCATTCTTTCCTCAAAATTGGGTTCCCATCTTTACATTGAGATTTTGCCTTGATGACGTAATCCAATTGTAGACGCGTAGACGATAGACTTGCCAGCCGCGGCAGAGGAAAGCCCACGAAGCCGCCCCGCACACAGAGAGTTACAGGGAGCCATGGATACTGGGAGTTGGGAGGACCCGTCTCCCTGGAAGAAGCACACCAATCGGCCACTCAACAGCAAATGTTCAGCCTGAAAATATACATGCACATGACATTACACAGCCCGAAGGTCACATCTGGGAAATGTATATTCATATATACATTCATATATGCATATAACAACAGTTAATGGAAAGAGAGACAGGAGGGTATGTGGGAGGATTTGGAGGGAGAAAAGGAAACGGAGAAATGATGTAATTATATTGTAATCTCAAAAAATAAAAGAAAAACAGAAACAATAAGTACTAAATTCCAGTAAGATGGATATCAATTAATAACACTGATATTAAATTAATAGTTGTAAGTATGTGTTGCTTTTTAAGGAGAAATAGTATATATAACATATTTTCACTTTAAGAATTCACATTGAACTTATTTCTAACATGAATTAAAACTAGAAAGTCAGATTTTTTTCTTTTATAAATAAAGAGCTAAAAATATTGGCTAAAATCAAAAGATTAGTAGTTTCTTGAAAAGTTGCCACTTCTGTCCAGCTGTTCACCCCTTTACAGTAAGCATTCACTAGGCCTCAACACGGGAGAAATAGACGCCTGCTCTACAGATACCAAAGGCCACAACAACATAAGGCCTTGCTCTCCCATGTGGACTTTGATAGGAAATGGATGGATTACGTCATTGTTAGACTCCAAAGTCAGAGTCGTGTGACGTGTTAGTACATGCTAGCACTTTGCATGGCAGGTGTTTTATTGCACATATTTTATTTCATGTCATTTGGGTTTTATGTCTATTCAACGCAGATACATTTGTCAGATCTGGTGTTACTGTCAGCCCATTTGCAAAGAGGGGCACAGTCTGCATAGCCAGGTTTGCTCAAGAGCAGCGGAGAACTGTCATCTCAGTCTCTGAAAGGGCAACTTAAAGGCCAGCAGGGTGGCTCAGTGGGTGTTCCTCAAAGCCAAGATGAAACAGAACCGACTCCCCAAAGCAGTCGTCTGAGCCTCCACTTCTGTATTATGACTCAAGCACAC
Organism: Cricetomys ansorgei; assembly: GCA_026225945.1. Classification (NCBI taxonomy): domain Eukaryota; kingdom Metazoa; phylum Chordata; class Mammalia; order Rodentia; family Nesomyidae; genus Cricetomys; species Cricetomys ansorgei. The sequence goes on from JAMJFZ010003783.1 coordinate 53,458, forward strand.
ACACACACGCACGCACACACACACGCACACACACACGCACACACACATGCACACACATGCACACACACACACACATGCACACACAAACACACACTCATGCACACACACGCATGCACACACATGCACACGTGCACACACACATACACACTCAATGCACAATAATAACGATGAGAATGGAGGTTAAGGAACAGAAATGTAGCTTGGATATTTCTTAGCGCTGAATACATGGTGGCCGGTCTTCACTGTCACCTTGGCACACTCCTGAGAAGAGGGAACCTCGGCTGAGGAGCCGGCTCCTTCACATTGGCCTGCAGGCATGTCTGCGGGCGGGCATTTTTGATTGCCAATGAATAAAAGAGGGCCCAGCCCACCATAGGAAGCATGGTATCGGTCAGGTCGTCCTGGGCTGTCTGAAAAAGGCAGCTGCACCTGAGCCTGAGGGCGGGCCCGTGCGCAGTGCTCATCTGCGGTTTCCGTGTCGAGCTCCTGCCTGGAGTCCCTTGCCGAGGCTTCTCTCGATGACGCACCGTAACCTGAAATAAACACCGTCCGACCCCACATCGCTTTTGGTCGGTGTTTTATCACAACAGCCGACAGCGAGCTGAGACACATCACAGTAAAGTTTTCATCAGAAAAAATGCATATTCTGATATTCTGTGCATATTCTATTTTGGTTGGGGAAATAAGGTAACCATGGTCATAAAACATGAGTATGTTTGGAGTTTGCGAACATACTTGTGTGTGAGAGGGAGAGGGAGAGGGACAGGGAGAAGGAGGGGGGGAGAGGGAGGAGAGGGAGGAGAGGGAGGAGAGGGAGAGGGAGATTTGGATTATTTAAAAACTAAAAGCAAAGAAGTACAACGTGAAGGTGGTTATGTGTAAATGAGCTGTTGAAATGGAACTTGTTACTGTCCCTGTGGAAGGCCAGGAAGACGTGGGTTGCTAACACCAACACATTCATTCCTTTGCCACTGGGGGTCACTGTGAAGACATGGCTGGAAGAAGTTTAAACCTTTGCTGAGCTGCTTTGAGGAGTTAGACTCTAGAAACTTAATGTAGGATGAGAAACACTGTTCACAGGAAAGGCTGGAAGAGAAAATACTGAAAGAAAGCTTAAAATACATTCCCTCTCTTTCTGTTGATTTAACTGCAGATTAGTAATATGAATATTTCTCAGAACTTGTCTTCCCAGTAATGCATAGATGTGTTGCTTTACTCTGCAAACTGAAAACACGTAATTAAGGTGATATTAGCATTACAGAGTAATTGTGCTTTCAGGGCTCCCGTTTTTCAAAATTTAAATTAGAAAATGCAATTAAAACTGGGCCTGATTGCACAAGCCTGTAAGCTGAGCTGATTGGAGGCTCAGCTGGGAGGATCCTAAGTTCAAGACCTGCCTGGGTGACAGAATGAACTGAAATCCAGGTGGGGCAGCTCAGGGAGACCCTGTCTAAAAATGACAAAGACAAGAAAAAACAGAAATGAACTAAATAGAGATCTGGGATATTGCTTAGTGAGGGAGCGCTGGCTTAGCTTGTCTGAGGCCATAAGGTCAACCATCAGGCCTGAAAACAACACACACACACGCACACACACAGGAGGGAGGGAGGGAGGGAGGAAGAGGGGGGGGGGAGAGAGAAACTGAGAGACCTAATAGTTGCCTATGCAATTACGTCTTACTCTTAGATTCTAATAGAAGCAATGTGCTTTTTAACATTCCTATTAACACAGAACTCTTGTAAATGTTTCTCTGAAAACGTTCTGAAAGCCATCCCCTGATGTACAACTAAAATAGATCCATGTAGTTGTTTCTTAGCAGTGTAAATAAAACATGACCCCAAACAGCCAACCGAACAAATGAAACTCCACAACTTTTCTAAATGTCTATGACTTCTAAATTTTCCTTGCCCGGTTTCCCAGATCTCTTTCCTACCTTCCCTCCTCACCTCCCTCCCTCCGCCCGCCCTCCCTCCCTTCCCTCTCATCTCGCTCGCTGTTTTCTGAGTGCTGGCTGTATACTATGGGAAGTAAAACCCTTCTTTCCCCCACAGAAACGAGAGTGAAGTAAGAGAGTATGTGTGCAGCTAGACCCCAAACCCTTATTGAAGATATCTGGAAAGGCCATCAGCTTAGAATGGAGGCTGAGGGTGGGGCTGCAGGATGGGAGACGGGAGGAAGCGCGGATGTCAGAGGACAGCTGTATGTGAAGGCTGAACTCATCTGCACCGCGATTCCATAGCGCAGACATCCGAGAGCTGTATTGGTCAGCCACCGTGGACAGCAGAAACCATCAGCACTGAGCTTCTACCGTTCTCTGAGCGTCAGGGCCAGGAGGGTTGAGGAGGAATATTTGGATTGCTTTGGGGGCAAAATTTTACCAGCTTGGTTAGAAGATGAGTGTGGACAAAGGAACTGAGGATGTTCTAAAAGCAGTTTCAGAAGTGGACTGTAGATCTTTGGAAGAAAGGAGGGAATTGAAGCCCCAAAACAGACGCGTAAGTTTTAGGGGAATGAAGTATTTCAGCGTTGGGGTTCTGGGTGAGAATGGAGAATGGCAGTGCTTTTTTATAAAGAGCACAGCAACAGGAGACCAGGAACCACTGTTACATTGTAGAATGTAAGCGCTTTCCAGATAGGACAAGTAAGTCCAGGTTATGCCCGCACAGGATGCGGGTGTGGAAGGGGAAACGGCCAAAGGCATGCAGGCGAGATATTTAGTGGGAGAGCTTGGTCAAAGAGTGAAACAGTCATAGAACTGCATACACCGTCCTCTTCACACGTATCAGCCCTGCCTGGATAGTGGTGGAACCTAGGGTACTAAAATTCCCAGTAACCGCGTGTGTGTGTGTGTGTGTGTGTGTGGGTGTGTGCGTGTGCGTGTTGAAGGAGACTCTGGGAGGCATTTGGTGGATAGCAGCAAGGAGAATGGTAGGTGCCATGACCAGATGATGTTTGGCACCAAGCAGTGCTTTTCTGCCCAACCAGGAAGATTCTGGCTTGAAGAAGGACTAAGGACGTTTTCAACATCAACTCTTGCCACAACCCAGGGCATAGTGGCACCTGGGAGACTGTGAGGCACAAAGGAAAGAACTGGGGTCGAATGAAGGCAAGAAGGAGGTGAGAGCTGTTCTTTAGACCGGAACATGGTGTGTTGGGGTCATTTGGTGACACTAAGGACGGTCTAGCTGGGACAGTGGTGATTGGCAGCTAGGTGAGACCAGGAAGCAGCAGTGTTCCGGATTGAAAGCACAAGCTGTTCTGCTAAAACAGCAGACATATCCCCAGGAAACGTTGCCTTAATAAGAATTCACAATGAACCATAACAATACAACAATTCCATTTTAAAGCAGAGCCAGTGGGTAATAGCACAAACCGAGGAGTCAGGATGCCAGAGTTTTAATTTTGACTCTTCCACATAATAGCTTGGGGGCGCGTGTGCACACACATATAGACACACACAGATACATACAGACACACACAGACACACACACAGATACACACAGACACACACCGATACACAGAAATACACACACACACACACACAGAGATACATACACACACACAGATACACAGATACATACAGACGCACATACATACACACACAGACACACACACAGATATACACACAGACACACATACACACACAGATACAGACACACACAGATACATACAGACACAGACACAGATAGACACACAGACACATGGATACACACAAAGACACACACAGATACACAGAAATATATATATATACACACACACAGACACACAGATACACACACAGATACATGCACACACAGACACACAGAAATACACACACGCACACACAGACACACAGATACACACACACACACACATACACACACACACACACACAATCTCTGGGAGTCTCTTCCTTGCTCACTTTCCTTTATGACACAGCTGAAGTAGAAATGGAGGTTCTTGCCCTTCTTGAGAGAAACATGGCTTTCTAAACCTGCCTACTCCTCTTACAAACTTGGGGCATTAAATGTGGTTTTAAGACTCAAAGGCATTTTAGACGGGGGGCTCTTTGTTCTTGACTATCTGCTTCTAGTTACGAACACATAAATAACCATGTCCAGAGATTTCCCCCAGACATGGGTCTTAAATCTGTTTTATTTCTATGTTCCTTCCCTACAAATGTAATACCTCTACCACCCCAGTTCTCTCTTTTCAACTCACCAGGGTTAATTGAGGCCACTGGGGACCAGAGCCTCACACAGGGAGGTATATGTTAAGTGTGAAGTCAGACATGTTTTGACAAGGGTGCGTCCATGTTCTGTCTGGCACAACTGAGCTAGAGAGCGTTTCCACCACCCACAAAGGTTCCCTTGTGCTAACTTCCAGCCAGTCTCAACCAGCACACCTTGCTCTTGGCCCCAGGAGACCATGTGGAAACTGCTTTCTGTCACTGTAAATTAGATTTGTCTTTCTAGAGTTTCACCGAAGTGGGGTCGTACATGAGCACTCCTTACGCCTGACTTTCTCCCGAGACCCTTCACACTGCTTCAGGCCTCCGCGGTTCATGTTTCTGAGTCCCTGACTCTGTTTCCCTGGACACACCACGTTTTGCTGCTGCGTTTACCTGTGAATGCAGCCTTAGGCTATTCCCAGTTTCGCATGGTCACAGAGAAAGCTAGCATGGCTCTCAGTGTACAGCGTTTCTGTGTTCACGCATCTCATTCCGCCTGGGAGAACCGCCAGGGAAGGGAGGGGAAGGGATTCCTGACGGAGCACACATCGCCATCAGAGGGACTCTCCTGAGCGGATACCCGGTTAGAGGCTGCACGGTCGTTAGCGCTGGTCTCAGAATCTGAGCGTCTTGGACGTTGCACAGTCTGACTGACGCTTGACCTTGCTAGGTCCAGTTGCTGTCATTTCACTGCCCCTGGGTGGCACTGCCTTGCCCTTCTCTGGCGTGCCATGCTGTGAGCCATTCTACGTGTTTGTCCACCATTTGTTACTGTTTCATGAAATGTCTATTCGAGCCTTTGCCTACTTACTTATGTTTCCCTTTTGCCTACTTATCAATTTTGTGGCACTGGGATCAAAGAACACACATTGTCTAAGCAAGTTCTCTCTCCCTGAACAACACTTGCAACCCCTCTGCCTATTTTTAAATTAAAGTTTTCTACGAATTAGGTTATGAGATTTTCAAAATGCATTTTGGTGGAAAACTTTCATTATCCGTGTCTTGAATGTGTTTGCTCGCTCCGTTTACTGTTTTCTACGCTCAAACCCTAGTTCAGGGGAACAAATTTTAATTTTAATGTTCAGCTCACCAGTTTTCCATACACAATGCATACTTTCTTGAATCTTCTCTAAGTTTTCAGAGATTTTTCTTCTTTGCTTTTCCTCTAGAAGTTTTATAGTTCTAGGTTAAATTTAGGTCTGTGATCCGTGTGTGTATGTCTGTGTGTGTGTGTGTCTGTGTGTATGTCTGTGTGTGTGTGTGTGTATGTGTGTGTGGTGTGTATGTGTCTGTCTGTGTATGTGTGTGCGTGTGTGTGTGTATATATGTCTGTGTGTGTGTATATGTGTATGTTTGTGTGTCTGTGTGTGTGTATGTGTGTGTATGTGTGTGTGTGTATGTGTGTGTATGTGTGTGTGTGTATGTGTGTGTGTCTGTGTGTGTGTATGTGTGTGTGTGTATGTTTGTGTGTGTATGTGTGTGTGTGTGGTGTGTATGTGTGTGTGTGTGTGTGTGTGTGTGTGTGTGGTGTGTGTGGTGTGTGTGGTGTGTGTGTATGTGTGTGTGTGTATGTGTGTGTCTGTCTGTGTATGTGTGTGTGTGTCTGTCTGTGTATGTGTGTGTGTGTGTATGTATGTGTGTGTGTGTGTGTATGTGTGTGTGTGTGTAGTGGAAGATTGGAGACTCAGTTTCAGGACCATTTGTATTACACAGATTATCCCTTTTCCATTGAACTCCATGGAAATCTTTGTCCAAAGTCGCTTATACATGTATGTATATGTATATTCATGCATTATATATTTGTTGTTTAATGATAAACTATTACATTTATGTCTATAATTCTAGATGCACTGCCTTATTCCATGTGTGGCTATCCCTGTGCCTGTATTATACTGATGTAATTACTACAGCTTTATAGCAAGGCTCAAGACAGATTTTACACACACACACACACACACACACACACACACACAAGCACATTATATATGCATATATTATCGTTTATAATAGATATGCTATACTTCCATCTGAAGATTTAGTCACTTTAAGCTTACTGGATTTTTGTTTGGAACAGTGTTAAATCTATAGCCTCTACCGTCCTATCTGTAATCCTCCATTCATGCAAGGCTGTTAAAATTTAAATTAAAGTAAGATGTCAGCATCAGGTCTTCCCTCACATTGCTGTAGCTGCTGTCTTGAGAGTTTGCAGGCGGGCGCGTTTTCCGTTGTTAAGTTTTATTGGGTAGCGTTGTTGCACACCAATTTGGAAAAAAATCAACAGCATGGAATGCTCCAGCCAACATGTGTGGCATTTCTGTTTATTTCTTTTCAGCATATATTATAAGTTTCAGCTTATGATTTCCATTTAAGTTCATGCAGTGCATCCCTGTGTGTTCTATGTGTCTGAATGCGAGCATGCGCGCCGTATGCAGGCTGTAGGCTATTTTTGTATCTCGATCTTGTTTTGTAGTCTGTGACCCTAGTTTAGCTCTCGCAGATTTTGTCGGTTCTTTGAAGCAGTCTGCATATAGAGTCGTGCTGTGTGCAGACTTTTTTCTTTCACCTAAACAAACAAACCAACCTTTTCTTCACCACTGTACGCATTTGGTTTGCCTTCTTTGCTTTGGCTGAGAGCTCCAGTAAAAGTTGTTAGTAACAATAGACAACGTTTCTGATCTTTCCAGAGAGTCAGCCTCTGACTTGATGGTCCATTTCTCCTCCTTACTCAGACCCTACTCCACTCCTTCCGTTCTTATTATTAACACTTATGCTTCTTATTGCTAGTTTAACATGTTATCCTCTAATTTCTTAAGATAGAAGCTTAGATTGTTGTTTTTAAACATCCGTGGTGTAGCTATATACCAAACGTTCTGATATGGTGAGCTTTTATCCTGTTCAGTTTAGAGTGCACATGCTCCTTCACATGTGATGTGCTGGTAAATTAGCACAAGTTGAAAATACCATAGCAAATTAAAACTGCCATAAATACGCTTAATGTATGGAGCAGCATAGGGTGAACCAAAGCATGCTGCAGGGCACTGGCTGTTTACTCCTTGGCAGGCTAGGACTTGTGGCTTTCTGTCATTGCTTAACATCATAAAATCAAATATTGTAACACAGATACCTAGTGCAGGAAAGGATCAGAGTGCAAAATCCAGACTATGGTTCTACTCAGCGTGTCTTGCGTTGTACCATCCTGGAGTCCAGACATCCTTGGGCTGGTGAGGTGGTTCAGAGGTAGACACTCTCTTCCCAGCCTGGACCTGAGTTAGATCCCTGGACCCACATAGAGGAAGGACAGAAATGACACATACAGGTTCTTCTGTGACCTCCACATGCGTGCTGTGGGTGCACATACCAAATACATACACACAAGTATGCATACATACACACAAGCATGCATGCATACACACAAGTATGCATACACACAAGCATACATACATACACACAAGTATACATACATACATACACACAAGCATGCATGCATACACACAAGTATGCATACACACAAGCATACATATACACAAGCATACATACATACAAGTATGCATGCATACACACAAGCATACAAACATACACACAAGCATACATACATACACACAAGCATACATACATACACACAAGTATACAAACATTCACACAAGCATACATATATACACACAAGTATACATATATACACACAAGCATACATACATACACACAAGCATACATACATACACAAAGCATACATACATACACACAAGCATACATACATACACACAAGTATACATACATACATACACACAAGCATACATACATACACACAAGCATACATACATACACACAAGCATACATACAAGTATGCATGCATACACACAAGCATACATACATACACACAAGTATACATACATACATACACACAAGCATGCATGCATACACACAAGTATGCATACACACAAGCATACATACATATACACAAGCATACATACATACAAGTATGCATACATACACACAAGCATACAAACATTCACACAAGCATACATACATACACACAAGTATACATATATACACACAAGCATACATACATACACACAAGCATGCATGCATACACACAAGCATACATACATACACACAAGTATACATAAATAAGTAAATAAATAAAGGTTTTTTAACATTCTAAGTTGAACCATAGTAAGAATTATAAGGAGTGTAAATAACCACTCCTGGACCGCCAGGAGCTGTGGTGTGTGGCTGCCTGGATGACAGACACATTTTCCCCCTGATTAAGAAATAAACACCCCAGAGCTTAGAAGGGTGAGAGGTCTGTTCCTAACCAGTGCACTTACCTTGCTGTCTATGTAAGCATCAGGATTTTGAAGTGTCTGTGTTTCCTCAAGGTCAACCCCCTGGTTCTCAGAGTCTTCTTTACAGTGGAAACACAGCAGTAGGGGTTTTATCAGCCCTGAACTTTCTTTTATCAAGAGGATAAGGAGAGTCCTACCGTGTACCCTGCTCTCCCTTCATCACTGAAGGTGCATCTTTCAAATCTGGAGATCATGCTCATCTCCAGAATTCTGACTTGTGGCCAACCCCTAGGTTTATAGAATAAGAGGGACTTGGTGTTATGACTACGTTGTCAAATAACACAGCTAATTGCTGTATAGAACCTAGGAATTGGGGTGCAGAAAAGTTAGTGCAATTAAAAATGGATGGGGTTGTTGGATTTAGCACCCCTGAGCTCCCTGAGAGGAGGCTGTGACCCCTCAGGCAAATCCATTTTTCCTCTCACTTTTCCTCGACCTGCATAACTGAGAAAATAATAGCACCTATCTCACATGGTTCTCGTTTGAGTCCTTAATGAGACTGGCGCAGGACAGCGGATCAACGGGTTCTGTTTTATGCAGGTCTTTAAACTCCCAGGGGTGCGCCTCGAGAGCCTTTGAAATCCCTTCTGACAATGGCTTTCTGAGCTCCATCAGTCAGGTCCTGATTCTGCCAGCACGACTCCACTCACTGATTATTTCAAGCTGTCTACTTTTGTAGAAACGAATGTGAAGAAAAAAAATATAGGCCTCGTCTCCATTTCTCTACGCCACCTCACTAAGTCAAGGCGTGGCTGTCTTTTCAGAAATACAAGAGCAGGAAAGAGATGCTTGTATAACCGTCTTTTAAAAATTAAAATTATACATCTATCTATATCTGTCTGTCTGTCTATCTATTAAAGTCGGTTGAGAATGGTAAAAGTCACTGTCCACCCGTTGGTAAGAGTCTTCGTTTCCATCCTTCCTGACTCCCGATTCCGTTTTTTGGGGTACCTACTTTCAACCCTTGTAGCTGTTGCATTTGGTATTCACCCCTCTGTCTTTATACCCTATGTTTATACTGCTACTTGTTGATATTTAAAATTTTTGAATTTTTGTTTGACTTTGTAATGTGGAGGAAGAAAACTCAGAAGTCCTCACATTGCTCTCCTGTGCCGACATGCACTCACACACACGTATGCGTGATTCTGAACGCAGGTGGAGAGGGGCGGAGGAGGATGAGGGATCCTGAGGATGTCTGCAAAAGCCGTAGGGATGGTTTTCTATTTACTTAAAATGGCATGTTTTATATGTGTGTGTATATATATTTATATATATATATATATATTTTAATTGAAGTTATGCCACTTGGGGGGAACAATGCTCCTCCCCAAACTACAGACTATCAACAAAGCCTCCAGTGACAGCCATGGGAAACCTTTTGAGTAATTGGCTGGGGAGTCCAAGAGACCCCTCTCCCCAAAACAATGTAGGCTACTGCCGTTGGCCTCAGTGCCTTCCAGAAAAAGGGGTTGCAGCCCTCCGCCAAAGACGCCTCACGGCTCCTGGTTCTCGTTTCTTCCTTAAATTGCCCCTTGTTGTGTAGGGTGCAGACTTTACTTGGCACCTACAAAATAAGAGGAGTCTAAATGTTCTGAGATTCTGCCAGTGTGGTCATTCCCTCACTTCCCCTTCCGTCTCATTTCTTGATGAAGAAGAATTCCAGGTTGAAATCTTTTCCTTCAGAATTTTGGAACACTCTCTGCTGCTTTTGGGTTTCCAGTTGGCCGCTGGGAAGGCCGAGGTGGCTGCAACTCGTGGCCGTGACTCCTAAGCGCTTCCACGCGGCTTCCTTTTTAAATTCATCGGCAGAGCTTTCGGGACCCTCTGTTTCTAGAGGTTTGAAGCCTTACACCGACGTGACGAGTTGCATGTGGTTTTGTTTGTTTGTTTGTTTTTTGCGTTGTGTCAGGCACTTGGTGAGTCCATTCAGCTTATAAATTCATATCCTTCAGTCTTGGGACATTTTCTTGGATAGGATCTTCTCAACCCCTGACTGTTTCTGCATGGGCTTTCTCTCCGGGACACCGACTGCTCAGACATGTGTCTTCAGTCACTTACCTAGCTTTAAAGGTGTTTTCCTACTGTTTTCTGGAACGATTCATCAGCTCCATCTTCTGACCCTTCTACTAAAGTTTTCATCTCTGCTCTGCTTTGTCTGAGCATTTCAATTGTGTTTGATTCTTCGCGAATCCAAAGGCTTCTTTTTTTTTTTTCTGCGAGGATATTAATGAAAACAGTGAAATTTCCTGTCTTTTCCATTATCTTTGCTTTGTGTGTAACCGATACAGCTGCGATGCCATACCACGATTTCCCACTGACGGTGGGCTGCGCGTATACTATGATGGTCTCGTGAGATTATCATGGAACCTGAAGATCCCTAGTTCCCAGGGGTGTCGTGGCCTTCACAACTCCGTGAAGAGACTCCCTCCTCGTGCTTGTGGCGGTGCTGCTGCTGTGAACGTGGCCGCTCCCCTGCCAATGCTCTGAGGGTTTCACATAGTCAATTAAGTACGCAGCGTAGAACTCTGTAATGGTAACCCATGGCATGTCACTGATTTATTTACTAAGAGTTATTTTATTTCCCCTCCTATTCTTACAAAGAGCCGAGGGGCTGGGTTACAGCTCACTTGGCAGAGTGCTTGCCGTGCCTCCCGGTTTCTGAGTTTGAGCTCCGGAACTCACATGTGGTGTCGCATGCTTGCTATCCCAGAGCTGGGAAAGCAGACAGAGATGAATTTCTGGGACTTGCTGGCTGACTAGCTCAGCCCCCTTAGTTAGCTCTAGGCCAACAAGAGAGCTTCATAGTGAAGAAGAAAAGGGAGGGTCACTGCTGTCCGAGGAGCCGCACTTGAGATTGCCTTTGGACATCCACATGCATGCACACGCATGACCACGCACACCCCTACAGGTGTGCACACACACACATTGACCCTAAAGCCTTACCCTGCCTCCGGCTGGCTGCAGGCTCACACAGATCGTGTTTACTGCATCTCTTGCTTACATCAGGAGGCCCTGTTGAGACGCTGCTCTGTGTCACTCACTTCACATAAATATACTCTACGATGACTCGTTGCACAGCGATGAATTCCACACACAACACATTTCCCACAATACACCCTTGTAGTGCAGCGGAACGTGGCTGCATTTGGAAGGGTTTTTGTGATACATCTGCTTTTCTCTCTTGGATGGAAAATCATCTCATGGACAAGTAGATTTGTAGCTCTTTTCCTTATCATAAAGGAAATCATCCTTTTCCATAATGAGCTGACTGGTGAGACAGAGGACTAGAAGCAAAGGGAGATAGAGAAGCAGGAGAAGGGACTGGGATATCAGCTTTGCATTTAGTGTTGAAGCACTCATGTCTCTAGAACTGGTTAGTCTTTTTGAAAACCGTGTAGTGAAAATTGTGTTTGTTTACAATACAGGTCTAAGGACCATTGGCGTTATCACCAAGCTGGATCTCATGGACGAAGGAACGGATGCCAGGGATGTGTTAGAGAACAAACTGCTGCCTCTTCGCAGGGGTAATGTACTGCGGTTTCTACAGGCCTGCCTTTTATACAGTGGCAGAGAAATGACTGGCGAGCCACAGGGAGGCTTGGCTTTACCACTTCCTCTGTTAGAAGGGAGTGATTTATCATTGGCTATACTTTATGTGGAATGGCACAATGTTCCCAAGTGTTGTATTAAAAAACATTTCAAAAAGAGAACTATTTCTTAAAATAACAGGAATAGGAAAACAGGGAAAGGAAGGAGCTTGAAGGAAGGTTGTAAATATTCATCATATGCTACATAAATATACAGCCACTCTGTCTTAAGTTACCTGGTGATTACTTGCCTGCTATGTGATTGTTGAGATACAGTTTCTTAAAGTATGTAGAGCTTAAAAGGTGAGGGATATCTTTCTGTTGATGTCAACAATTTATCAATAGCCAAAGCAGTGGCATTTATTGAATAGTGAGATCTTGGATAGAATGTTGAAAGGAGACTCAGTCTCCAGGCCTTAAAACTAATTTTGCCTGTTAGAGAGCCCTGGAGTTTCTCTAGAATAGAAGACAGGAACTGTGCCAAATCCCATAGGTTTGTGTTTTGTTTCAGGCTATGTGGGGGTGGTCAACAGAAGCCAGAAGGACATAGATGGAAAGAAGGACATTAAGGCGGCCATGTTGGCAGAAAGGAAATTCTTCCTTTCTCACCCGGCTTACAGACATATTGCTGATCGTATGGGGACTCCACACCTCCAGAAGGTTCTGAATCAGGTAAAATTGCTCTTTTAGGCAGTAACTGCAATCGTGAAATGTGTACACCACTAGAATTAATATTTATTATTGTAAGATTTATCTTGTCCAGATAAGACGCTCTACTTTTGATAATAATTTTAAAAATCAGCATTTGGGAACCACACAATTACCATTTTCATTGATTTGAATTCATATCCATCTCAATACTGTTGACAATAGTCAAAGCAAAAGCACACACTGATTTGGAAACAGTGACCAGGACACACGTGTGGTGTACACTCACTCACACTGTGTAGTATCTTAAGTTACACAGCTCTGACAAGGAATCTTGGAATCTGTTTCAAATGCCAAGCTCTGATGGTTTGGTCAGATTTTTTCCGTTAACGGTTTTATGGTTTTGTTAAATCTTTATTGGTTTCTTAATTTAAAATATTAAAGCAATAAATCTTGATGAAGTAATCATTGATTTCCACTAATCTGTAACTCAGTCACTGAAAACAAATGGAACTGGGATCGGCATTCAGCCTACCCTCTTCCACGCACTGCACACACGTTTCCCACAAGTCCTCCGTGCACCTGCTTACTTACCTTCTCTCTGTATGGGAGCCGAGCATCGTGGCGAGCGTGGGTGGTCACTGGATATAGGCTTCCTTCTTAGGTTTTCGTTGCGCTGACTCTATATCTCGAGTATCTTCTTTTACAGATATTCTAACAACTCTTGTATAAACTCTTCCCTCTGTGAGCGTCATGAGTCAGTGAGTCCGGTAGTCGCACATGTCCTGATGTTTCCCTTGGAGGAAACCGCGGAGGCTGTCATGTAACACTAGCGGATACTGTATCTCAACAACTTGGGCAAAGCAGCCGAGGAAATTTTAGAACATAAAGACCAGGAGTATCGTTTTAAGTGACTTCACAAACTACCATGAAATTTATGCCTTTTAATCAAGGGCAAATGAGCCTTTCGAAGCCGTGAGGCAGTGTTTGGCTGCACCACTCAAGATACCAATACATTTTGTGCAGCGACACAAGTTGGTCATGCAAGAGCCACAGTATTCTACCAGCCGGAGCGAGTAACATTTTCCAGGTTACTGTTTGCAAACCTCTATTGGCCTAAGAAAATTGTAAACAAAGTTGAAAAATATCTTAGGGGAAATTTTACTAACATTATCGGAAATATAAAGTTAGAAATAGAATAGGATTTGAATAGTAGAAAGCCAGAAGGGTATGATTCCCCATTTAGGCTATAGGTGATCACCAATCACCTATAGGACATAATTGGATTCTTGTTGGATGAAATTTGATTGGATTTCATATTGGAGATCTTTCCTTCCCTGTGTAATTGCTCTCCATTGCCTCAAATGTCTTCACTCTGTGGTAGACATCGGGACAACTGTGTCAGTGGTTCAGTGTATGCCCGTGGTGTGGTAGACATCGGGACAACTGTGTCAGTGGTTCAGTGTATGCCCGTGGTGTGGTAGACATCGGGACAGCTGTGTCAGTGGTTCAGTGTATGCCCGTGGTGTGGTAGACATCGGGACAGCTGTGTCAGTGGTTCAGTGTATGCCCGTGGTGTGTAAGACATCGGGACAACTGTGTCAGTGGTTCAGTGTATGCCCGTGGTGTGGTAGACATCGGGACAGCTGTGTCAGTGGTTCAGTGTATGCCCGTGGTGTGTAAGACATCGGGACAGCTGTGTCAGTGGTTCAGTGTATGCCCGTGGTGTGTAAAAACATCGGGACAACTGTGTCAGTGGTTCAGTGTATGCCCGTGGTTCCTAGGGAGGGTTGTATGGAAAAGATGGAAAATGGAGCAGCGTTTTCGAGGGAGTGTGAGGAATGCCGTGGTGGCTGGAAGATGTGGAAAGGGGACTTGGGTGGTAAGAAGTGAAGTTGGAATGACTGATGGGAGCTAGGGCCTCTAATGTTTACAAATGTAAGCTAAATAATTTTTTGCTATTATCCCAAGAAGGGAGATTTGTTTAAGAGACCTGATAAAGGTAATCAAAGGGTCAGATTGGTGAGTTTAACGGAATACCACAGGCAGGAAGATTAACTGTCGGTCAGTTAGTATTAAAACTGGGTAAGTCAGTTGAGAGCAAAGTGAAAACATACGGTGTCTTGGTCTTCGTTAAGGCTAGTAGGCTTGAGAAATGCTGAAGAGCACTGAGAACTTAGCGACACATTAGAGCTTGTGATGGTGGGCGGTAGGCAAGTCTTTGGAGCAGCTAGGATAACGCCCAAGTTTCCAGAGTGTTAGGAAGTTGGAGACCCATAGGAGATGATGAGCGTGTCAGTTGGCTTCTGCTGATATGATGAAATACTTGAAACAAACAACTTATAAGAAAAAGAGATTTATTTCAGCTCGTAGTTTCAGAGATTTCAGTTCATGGTCACTTGATTCTATTGTGCTGGGCCCAGGGCAGCACCGTGTGCATCATGGCGGGAGTTCATGGCAAGGCAGCTCGCCTTTTGATGTCACACAAGGAAAGAAGGGACCAGGGTCTCAATGTCCTTCAAGGGCATGCTTCCAGGAATCTGGCTTCTTCCCACTAGCCCTGTGTGCTAAGTGTTCTAACGACCTCCCAACAGTTCCACAGGCTGGTGACCTAGCTTTTAACCACAGATCCAAGCTGTGGCAGTCAGGCAGTTAATTCTGGTGTGTGGAGGCTGGGGTGTCATTTGTGAGATCCGGGGGGACATGGCTAAATGTGCATGGCCTCAGCAGAGACAGGAAGTCCTGTTTGGAGATAACATGTTGGCGGTCACAGTTGTTTGGATGTTTACCAAATCCACAGAGGGAATGAAACGCCTCAAGGTAGAACATTCAGTGAGCTGAGAAGAGGCATAGGGTCCGTACTGCGAGTTTCCAGTGTTACCTGTCTGGTGAGGAGGGCTGTCATGGCAGCCAGAGGAGGCACTTGGAGAATGACTGGGAACAGTTAGAGGAGCTGGGTTATGGGAACCAAGGAGAAGCATGAGATATCTGCAAAGCGCAAACAGACCCAAGTGCTGGCGTTTCTGAGAGCCCACGTGGCGTCAGGTGGCTGCTGTTGCTCCTGGCTGCTGTCACTCTCACGGTTGGGTCCTTGTCTTTTGTGACATTGCCACGGGGTGGGGGGGCCCAGTTCTCTCCATCCCAGTTTCCTGTTTCCTAGCCGCACCAGAAGCACCTGCCCGGGAACCCAGACAACAACTGATACCTGTTGGTAGTGAGTGCCGGAGCCACGAGCCTTGACAATTGAGTGGCCTGGGGCTAACCGAATGCTTACGAAGTAACCCAAGGTCAACAAAAAGACACGTTAAGATAGCTCTTCATTCAATCTCGATATACTTCTTCTTCTTAGTATTCATTTCTTTTTCTTTTCCCCGTGCTTTCAGTTGTTTTCCATATTGTCTTGTGTTTCTCTGAAGTTTGTATTACCTCTTTGTCTTTTATTCCCAGTCCACTACTTTCGTGGGTCAAGAGTATTTGTACTTTCAATTCAGATTTTTTTAAAAACTGCATTGTAGAAAGAACACATGACAGAGAACCTGACGCTGGTGCTTCTAGATCACTCTTGGCTTCTATTAAACACACAGCGTTAGATAGAGTCTTTTGGAAGCAATTGTCCTACTGAATTTGAGGCGCAAACCAATGGCAGAGGCACTGCCAATCAAATGATCGGGTAGGGATGTCGGTGGCAGAGAGCTCTCCCCTCATCAGTCATGGAACTTTTAAACCAGTTTCTTGAAGGCATAAACTAGTGACCGGTCAGAGCTAGACAGCGCTGAGGGGTGGAAGAGAGTCAAGGGGCCTGCCTACGGCCCACAGCGCGGACAGAGTTGACAGCTGGCAGCTACCCATAGCTGTCCCCCATGCTTTGACCACCCATGCTCCAGCGGGATGCTAACCCATCAGCGAGTGCATGGAAGTCTCAGATTCCAAGATTTCTAGTACATTTCGCCATCAGGTCCTGTCCACTGAATAGGCAGTCTAAGTTAACCCAATGCTAACATGTCACAGGGCAGCCTCACCAGCAAGGGACAACCCGAGCCGGCACCTAGCCGAAGGGCTTCTGAGCACCTTGGGAAGGCAGCGGAGGAGAGTGGGCGCTGCCTCTTCCTCTCCACCAGCGTGGTCCGCCCCAGACGCGCACGCATGTTCTAAGGGTGTGGTGACGAGGGCGTCGCGGAGGCTGAGGTGTATCTCACGAGCTGGTCCTCACTCTCACGCACATGTCTGGTTTTCCTGTGTTTTATTTAGCAACTCACCAACCACATCCGAGATACCCTGCCCAACTTCAGGAACAAACTACAAGGACAGCTGCTGTCTATAGAACACGAAGTGGAAGCCTTCAAGAACTTCAAACCGGAAGACCCCACGCGCAAGACCAAAGCCCTGCTGCAGTGGGTCACCTCTCTTCCTCTGTCCGTTGTCTGGCGCGCCTGCTCGGCCTTCACCCGTTGGTTTTCTCTATAGCAGCAGGCAGCACAGGCGAGGCTTCTGTGTCGCGCAGTGACCCTTGAGCCCCGTGTGTTCTCGAGGAACGCTCGCTGCTGTTACTGTTACTGTAAATCCATCCAGTTGCCTGTCTCCATGGATTCAGTCGGGGTGGGACCATCAGTGACACCTCAGCAGGGTTCCCCCTCAGCCTCAGGAGTGCGCAAGCAGAGATGAGCACATCCTTTGCGTTTGGTAACTGGATCTCTAGACACGCTTGACTGCCATTATCTCAGGCTTCCATGCGGTTTCTCCGCGTGTGTATTTCAGCAGAATGAGAACGGAAGATTTGCTTAAGGAAAACACACTTCCGTTGCGCGTTCCTTTCTGGTAATGATTTTAATATTGGCTGTTTAAACCTCAAGCCTAAAAACTCACGTAGCGCTTTGACTCCTCCGTGACCGTTAGGGTAGGATAGCAGAGTTGCTGGCCAACAGAAAGTCGCTTCGTTTCTCCTTTGACCCCTCGACCTCATCGACCTCATCGACCTCATTTGTCTCTGCATCCTTGCGCTTCAGTTTGCGCTTGGTCTGTCTCAACTGGAAGACTGCCACCTAGCATTCCAGTACACCCGAGGTTTCCATCACTACATACATACATACACACTCGTGTGGGGGCATGCCTGTGCGTGGGTGTGTGTAGGTCAGAGGTCAACTTCTGGTGTCTTCTTTAATTGCTCTCTACCTTATTTTTTGAGACAGGATTCTCACTGAACCCAGAGCTCATCGATTCAGCTAGACTAGCTGGCTAGCAAGCCCAAGAGCCCCTCCTGTCTCCCCTGCTCCAGTGGCAGGATTCCAGGTGCAAGCTGTTGTGCCTAGCTCTTTATGTCGGGTGCTAGGGGTCTGAACTTGGGTCCTCTCAGTCTTCTTACTTGTGATGCAAACATTTTACCAACCAGACTGTTCCCCTGGCCTATTTTGTGGCACCTTTATTTCTTGTACCCCAAAGCAAAATTTAATTCGTTTATTTTTCATTTAGTATGTAAGATTCCTTTCTTTCTGCATCTTCACTGTGTGTGTGTGCACGTGCGGGGATGCGGGGGTCCCTTAAGCTTCATGGCCAATGGAGACAAAGACAAAACTTGGTTCAGCGTGACTTATCTGGCGCTGGGCCAAACATCTGTAGCCTGACACCAGCGGTTTACTTTAGCCATGTTGAAACACAGCACAATTTTGGAAAAAAGTTTTCTGATGACAATTAGCTCAGTACCAAGTGTACAACAATGCTTAAGACATGTTTGCATTGAGATTCTTTACAAAGCACATATGGCTTCTTCCACAAAGATGGGCTCCCTCGACTCAGGAACAATACTCAAGGTCTGGGGAGAGTGACTGAGGTGAACGTGATGCGTGGCCCCAAGATAGCACAGACGTCACTCAGACTCTTGTAAAGCACAAGTGACATCACTCGTAAGGACAGGTCGTCTGGACCGAAGCCACGCTCAGGGTCCAGGCGCAGGGGTGTGGAGGCTGGACAAACAAACAGTATTCTGAGGGATTCGGGTGAAGCCTGGCCCTGCAGACAGCAGGGGATCACTAGGTCGCAAACCACGTTCTTTCCCAGCATTCCTGGTAGAAGACAGGCAAACGTCTCCTTGCTCTGAAGAGACAATCATGCACGCTTCGCCTTCCTGGCTTCTTCAGTGCTTACGTGTGTGTACAAAGACCTCTTGCTCTCTACCTCATGTGGTTTCTTACTTGTCCTGTTCATTCCATGGTTGGTAAGATCTGGCTTTCTGTTCTAGGATTTCTTTTTTTGCCGTAGTTGTCCAGCTTTAGCCTGGTGACAGCCACCTCCGGGGTGAGTGCTCACATGGACAGCAACGTCATTAGTGCTTTTCTGCTGTTCCCGTTCAGCGTGCTTCTTCCTGTAAACATGGGCTACTTTGTCCGTCTGGTGACTCCTGTAGTGTTCTCCTACCGCCTGAACGCCATCGCCCGTTCGGACGGGCTGAGGCCTGGCATCACAGTGCTGTCACAGGTCCTGGAAGGAGGGGACACCATCTTCCTTCAGTGTGCAAGGATGCATTGAAATTCCGTCTATGGTTCTTGCTTTGGTCAGAAGTCACAAAGGTATTGAACTCATTTTGGTGTTTGCTGCTCCAGTGACGGTGACAGAAGGAAATTTAATTCTGTTTTTTTATAAAGAGATTTCTCAATACTCAAATTATTTCAGTGGCATCTTAATTGTACAACACTATATTTAATTTAAAAATAATATCGCCCCAAAGAAGAATTTTTTTTTTTTTTTTAGAGTAGAACTCTTCCCAAGTCTGTCTGTTTCTTCTCGACTTTGGTTAAATTCTTATAAAAATTCTTCAAGTTACATAGAAAAGAAAACTATTTATGTCGAGGTCATACATAATTATCTTAACATCCACCCTGAGCTGGGATGCAAAGACTGGTCCTCACATCCATGACTTCATGGGTTTTGAGTGCAGAATATCTCACCACAGATTGTTGGTGAATTAGACTAACTAGACTGTTGATCCATCTTCCTCTTGTGCTCCCGTCTTTCCTGACATGCTTCTCCATTCCTGCTTCCTGCCACCTCTCCATGAACTCTGCTCAGACTCTGCCTTACCTACCACGGAGTCAGCGATGACTGTGAACCTTTGCACTCAGGGGTCGGTCTCGAAGACAAGCACAGAGATGATGAGTTGTGTCAGGCTGTGATAAATGCTGTTTATGACCGGTAGGGAATGTGGGAGCCCTGAGGAGGAGTCAGGAGCATGCGAGGAAAGGTATTAATCCGAAGGAGACGTGGTGGCCAAGGCCCGGAGTATGAGGACAGTGTGTTAGCTTTAAGGTGGAGAGTGAGAACGGAGTAAACCCGGGGACAGCCTGTTTCAGTAGCACCAAGTGGCGGGCGCGGAAGAGTGAAGTCTGTGAAAGTATCTAGTGCTTCAGTGCGCGAACCACAGCTTCCTGGGTGTTCAACAAAACCCACTAAAAACGTTAGCAACACTTGAACATGGCTAAATATTTTGTGATGCATTAACCCGTTTTATCCAATACATTTATTGACCGTAAAAAGATGCAAGTTTCGGAAGATTTGAAAATACTTTTTTCTATTAGATTTTGAATTTGGAAGCAGCAGTTCTAGAATGTCAGAATTTCTAAACCTAGTTATCACAAATGGAGATATGTTTTCCTTTCTCTTTTATTTTAACCAGCTATCTTAAGATAACTAATTATTTCATAGAGCAAATATTTATTTAGCATCTCCTATGACAGACCCAGTGCATACCCTTGCCCTCGTGACTGGGTGGGAAACAGGCAATGGCCATGCGGTCCGCTAAGTGCCTGGGTGGAGACAGAGAGGCAGAGGACCACTCCATCTGGGCAGTGCAGGCCTTGGTGGCAGCCGAGGACCGCTGATCATGAGGCAGTTCCTGGAAGAACTGACACTCTCGAGCTGAGTCTTGAGAATGGAAAGAAGTTAGCCAGGCAAGGCATGGAGTCGGCGGTGTTGTAAATACCCAGAACAAGTTCAAAACCACGGGCCACGGTGTGTTTGGGGGCTGGCCAGTAGGCCCTTTGTGTTTGGACTGAAAGGTGCACTTGTGAGCAAGAGACGGGCCTCAGGAACATCAGGGCCACAGCTCATAGAACCCTAGATAGTGGGTTAAGCCAAACCGTGGCAACCTACTGGGAAAAACAAGAAGCCAAGCCAGAGCTAGTTGCAGAGGGGCCTCTGGTGACAGGCTTATGTGACTGTGGCAGTGTAAGGTCTGACCCGGACAGAACCCGAGAATCAGGGTGGAAACCAAAAGGTGCTCTAGTGACCCAAGAAGGAGTTGCTAGGGCCGAGCCAGGGCGGGAGGGTCCGCAGGCTTACGGCCAAGAGCAGCTAAGTGGTTCATGTTTTAGACGTGCTGACCCAAGACAGCTAAGAGAAAACGCGAGTCCAGCGCACAGCTGCACGTGCCGGCCAGGCGCTCCTTTGAACCAGGGCACCTGAAGGAGTGGGGAAACTGTGTCTCGAGGACCTTTGAGGCTCTGGCCATGCCTGGGCCACTCAGCACACACTTACAGCACGAGGAAGGGAGATGGAGGCTGCCGTGCGTGGAGGGAGAAAAGGGGTCTCGGTGGCTGCAGCGGGGAGCGGGCAGGCGTGACATCACAGGCGCAGAGGCTCGCTTGGCTATTTAGTCTACTTAAGATTTTTATGACATAACTTTAATTTTTAATCCAAGTGTCCCTTAAATGCCATTTCATGTTATAACCACAACGAACAGAACACCTTTAAGGAGAAAGAGACTTGAAATATTTACTCCAGTTAAAATGTCTAAAATAAATCTTGGCCTTCTCAGAGCTGAAGATGCGTGGCGGCCCAACCAGCAGGTGCCACTAAGAACTCCGGGAAAGGAGTCCGGGCTGCTCCCTCAGGAAAGCCGAGCAAGGACGGGAGAGCTGGGCAACTTCTCACTCACTTTAACTCGGGTTCATCTCTCTCTCTCTCTCTCAACTCCAGGATGGTCCAGCAGTTCGCTGTGGACTTTGAGAAGAGAATCGAAGGGTCGGGGGACCAAGTAGACACGTTAGAGCTCTCTGGCGGTGCTAAGATCAACCGCATTTTCCACGAACGCTTTCCCTTTGAGATAGTGAAGGTTCGTGACCAAGGTTCTCCTCTCCTTTCGCCCCACGCATCCCCACGCTCGCTTCTGCAGCTCTCCTGATGTAATACGGTGTGTCCCGGGAACCCGTGGAGTCCCTGGGGTAAAGTCCGCTGTAAACGAAATGTTCTTATTTCAGAGAGTCCATATAGAGTACTTCAAGAAATAATACTTGAGTTTTCAATGATATTTATCTGTTGTCTGATTAAAAATATTTCGGAGACTCTCCTATGTGTCGAAGTTCCAGTGGTCAGGACAGAAAGGTCTAAATTGTCTGTTGGGGAAACAGAGAGAATGAAAAATAGCGCAAGAATGTCTCAAGCGTCATCATGGTAACATGACGCGAAGGTCCCTTTTCACGGGACGTCTAGACAGGCTCTCTGAGTGCCGGCTCGGTAGCCACGAGCAGCGCAGCATAAAGAGGTCAGTTTTATGAAGATCTCTGGGGAGAGGCTCACTCAGGTGAGAAGCCACACAGTGGGAATGAGTACTATAGACAAAGAGCAGGCACAGCAGGTAGACCACTCATTTAGAGAAAGATGGAAGCATTCGGAAAGGGAAGAAGTGCCCAGTTCCTCTGGGCGTTCCTGGTTGCACAGTGGAAAGCAACAGGATGTCATGCCGGGAAGAGCTGCCTGATTGGGCTGATGATCTCAATGAGCACTGGGCCTGACCAGAGGTGGGTGGACCTTTTTTTTTTCTTTCTCTGCCTAAAGATTCTGTAATCTCCCGGTCTCTTCAAGAGGAAGAAAGCAAAATCACCAACACACGGCTAGGCATGTGGTCGTGGAAGGAATCTTGTGCAAGGGAGAAGGTCCGAAATACAACAATTTTTTTTTTAGCTTCTCAGTAAAAATGATGTAATGAGAGAGAATGGAGAGAAATGGATGACTGGGATTTTAGAGGTAAGGTGGTGAGCTAGGATGGATTCAGGAGACAGAAACCAGAGGATTCAAAATCACCCCCGCCCCACCAACTTTGGCTTCTGTGACCGAGTGAGTGAGGGAACTAAGGAAAAGTGTCCCTGTGTAGGTACAGAGCAGGAGTTGTTTGGACTCCCTGGGATGGATTGCCCAATAGGCAGCTGAGTAGCTTAGGGACTGTGCCACCTGCCTCCCACAGGAGGGGGTGGATGTTTATGGATCAGCGTGGGAAGGAGGTGGGTAAATAGTTCTATTAAAATGTGCTAAGTGACAAGCTTCAGCACAGGGTGCTATGGAAACACCACCCACAGTCGTGAATCCCAGCCCAAGCAGGGAGGGAGCCAGACTTCCAAGCTGAGTTCGGAAGGACAGGTAACTAGTTAGGCTAAGAGTAAGGGTTAGGGAGAGGGGCGGACGTTCAGGATACAAAGGAAGGAACGACAGAGGCTCTGAGCCGAGAAGCTGCAGCGTGTGATAGAGACCTCAGTCAAGCCATTGCTCCGAGAAGCAGTGTGAGCGAGGTGCTGGATAGAGAGCGAGGCTGGGAAGGCCGCATCCACGTCAGAAGCTGAACCCAGCGCTCTCTGGATGTGCCTTCTGGGACTCAGCTCCCTGACACTTAGATTCTACTTCCAAGCAGATCTGCAGTGCCTAGGACTTCTGGGAAATATTTAGGCATCCATGCATCCTGTGTTGGCTTGGTGATGTAAGGAGGTCTTACAGTCAGGTGGTTAAGATGGCCAGGGGAAAGAGCCAGCTGTGTTGCCCCCGCCCATCAGGTGGCGCTCTGGTGCGTTCTTCTGTGGCCTCTGCTTTCGTACATTCAGCCACAGGAGTCAAGATTTCACAGGCGTGATCTGGGTTTATGTCCAGGAGACATCCTCTGTCCACAGCTCTCCTCGTATATAACGGAGTTCAGATCTCTGCTCCATGGAACTTCCAGAAATCCCCAGTGTTCCACGGGGCCTTGAACCCCATACAAGCAGATGTTCCGACCACGTGGGTGTAGCTTATACGAGTGTCCATTTATTAATAACTAGGTCAAGTTCTCATTTCTGTGCTATTCAACAGTATTATCCCAAGGAACTGAGTGTCGTAATTGTGGCTCATTTTGCATCTGCAGATGGAGTTCAATGAGAAAGAACTGAGAAGAGAAATAAGCTATGCAATCAAAAACATTCACGGCATCAGGCAAGTGCTCCCTCGGTTTCCGTGTCTTCAAGTCACCAAAGGAAAGGGAGCGTTCCCAAATGGCGAGGAAGGTAGTTTTTGATCATCTGAACATAGGAAAGTAGAGAGGTAGAAGGCAGAAATAGGAAGTCTTGGTTTTGACTTAGCAATATTTCTATTGCTAGAGAAGAGTTTTTAATAATAATAATAATAATAATAATAATAATAATAAATAATTAATAATGCCTTTCTGCATCCATGGCCTGTATTCGTCATGTTAAGAACTGAGTCTTCTCCTCCTCTCTGAGTAGTTGAACAAGACTCTGCCCTCCAAAGCAGCGGGGAATTAGCGAGGGAAGCATGGCGTGCTCATCAGCTCTCATTCCCACAGAGAGACGGCAGGTTAATTTGGCGTTGTGGAGAAAAACAAGGAAAGATTAAGACGAGTATTTTTCCGTGGAACTATTCCTATGTGCTGAATAATTTCAACAGTCATAGTGTCCTGTGTGCTTAAGTGTGTGCATGCACCTGAGTGTGTGTGTGTGTGTGTGTATGTAATGCATGCATGCAAGTACTAGTGTGTATGTGTGCCCACCTACGTGTGTAAGTGTGTGTGTGCGTGCCGAGTACTGGATGTGTGTGTGTGTTTACAGGTGCACATGTAAGTGTGTGCACTTGCCTGAGGAGGCCAGAGGTCAGCTTTAGCTGTCATTCTTCAGGGCCATCCACTTCATTTTTGAAACAGGATCTCTTATCGGCAGCAGGGTGTGGCGTCTGAAGAGGGAGCCCCCAGAGGTCCATTTGCACCTGCCTTCCATCCTCTGGGATCACAGGCTTAGCCCACATGTCCATCTATCTGTATGTGGGTGCTGGGGATCACGCTCCTCATGCGTGCAAGGCACACAACCCATCTGTCCCCTCGGCTACCTGTACACCTTTAAAACGTGGTCTACTTCATGCTTATGTTAAGATGCATGTCAGTTTAATCACGTTTTAAGATGACAGGGCACTACGCAGCTGCTGAAACCTAACCTGCTGCTCTCTGTCTCACGTGCAGGACAGGGCTGTTTACCCCAGACATGGCATTTGAGGCGATAGTCAAAAAGCAGATAGTGAAGCTGAAGGGGCCTTCTCTGAAGAGTGTGGACCTGGTCATGCAGGAACTCATCAACACCGTGAAGAAGTGTACCAAGAAAGTAAGTCTGCATTATTTTCCCGACAGCAACCTCCCAGCAAGGGTCCCGTCGACCACTCACCCTTCCTGCCCCTCTGTGCCCTGTCTCCCAACTCCACTTCTTTAAAGACGCTTTGTCTCTGTGGAAGGAGAAAGACTCTGGCAGCTGCTTTGGCAGTAAGCGTTGCATTGTCTTCTATCTGCCCCGCAATGACTCAGCTAGGCTCAGAGAGAGAACGTTTTAGCCATCTAATCTCTTTCCTTGTTGCTTGGAACAGATAAACATCACTTAGGACAACTAGATGAGCGCCCTGAACACGTTCCTGTGGTCTGTGGTTGAATGGTTGTCAGAGAGGGCATCACTGACGTTCCGTGTATCGATAAAAAACTTCTTGTAATTTATTATTAATTGCACTTTAGCCTGGCAATCTGAAAACAAAGCGATGTGTTGGTTGAGAGGCCAGCCTCGGGGGCCTGGTGACCCAGGTCCACCGTCACATCTGGCTTCTCTCTGTCTACCCCCTCCAATCCAAATGCAAAGATGCCTACCGGCAGTTCCTCAAGTGTGCCTGTGTCCCCGTGCCTTTGAGCCTCTTTCACATGCTTATGGCACCACTGCGTTAGGAGTCCAGAGACTTCAGGCTCCATTCCGTTTAGTCTTCACTGCTGTGGTGACCTCACTGTCGTGAACCCACGTCACACAGTAGAGTGCACTGGTGGTATTCCGATGAACACAGCTGCCTTCCCACGATACACATAAATCATAAGCCAGAGGGAGACCACACAGGGAGGACTAAAGAGAATGATGGCCAAAGTCTTATTAGTCACTTATTAATCACATGATAATCACTGATTAAGAAACGGGTGGCTCATCTGCAAGTGGGTATCTCCACAGCACCCTATATTCTGTACTCTGAATATATATGGGATCTGTGATGGAGAGTTGTTGGGGAAGGGCCCTGCAGTCTGGGTGGCAGCTCACTGAAGAATATGGAGAAAATGTGCTAAATTACTAAGATCATTAAAAGAATACTTTTAGGAGAAGTCAGGAAAGATGGCTCAGCGGTTAAGAGCACACGAACTAGCTCTTCCAGCGGAGGACTGGGGTTCAGTTCCCAGTACTCACGTGTAGTAGCTAATGACTTGCCTGCAGTTCTGGCTCCAGAGATCTGAAGCCTTCTGCTGGCCTCCAAGAACCTACATTCTTGCACACGTATGTTCAGAGCATGCACACACAACACATACATAAATTTTAAAAAATTAAACTCATTTGTTTTATTCTTTCTTTCTCTCTCTCTTCTCTTTTTTTCTTTTTATTTCTCTCTTCTTGTAGTCTTGGCTAGCCTGGAACTCGATAGGTAGACCAGGCTGGCCTTGAACTTGCAGGGATCAAAGTACCTATGCCTCACAAGTGATAAGATTAAAGGTGTGACACCCAGCACACACACACACACACACACACACTTAAAGGAAATCTTGTACTGGAAAAGAGTTAGTGGTAGTGTCCAGGGGAAAGCAGGCTTAGCCCAGGACAGTTGGCACTGGGACCATGAGCATTCCTTGAAAACATGTTTTGTTTTTGTTGCTCTTTGCTTTACGTGTGGTTACTGGCAGTGGCTGGTAGGAAGGGCATGGATGCGGGTCCCAGTCTCTGGGAAGAGAACTCAGATAAAGAAGATCTGTGCATAATGAAAGAGGCAAGCAAGTGAGACTCCTAGCTATGAATACTGAATGAAAAGTGGCAGGGAGGTAACTAGAAGTAACTAGAAGTTCTAGAAGTAACTAGGAGCCGAGAACCTGCGGGAATTCCTGCTGTTGTTCTGTGAGTCTTGTTGTCCAAGTCCCTGTCTCTCTTCTCCCAAACAGCAAGAGCCCAAGGGATAAGGCTCAGGGTGTCGGGGAGGGCAGAGGAAGAGCATGAGGAGAAAGGCGTCCTTTAAATACCAGCATTCCATGTGCGGGGAGCAGTTAGGAAACCAGCTAATACTCACCTCAGGGTGCCCTGCGTTGCTGCCTGTGCATCGAAAGTGCTCTGGATTGGCTTCTTTACTGACCTGTAGGGACGACCAGTGCTTTGCCCTAGATTAGCGCCCCCCCCATTGCGAGCTTCAGCATACAGATGGGGTCAGCGAAGAGACTCCTCTTGAGGCGCACCACGTATCCCTGCATCTGTGAACTAACTTGCATCTCCAGAGAGCAGTGGCGTTGCACACGCCCTCAAGCCCGCTTACCCAACATTGCTGCACAGGGTGTAAAACAACCCCATGCAACGTAAAAATTATCGTACGGTTTCTCTAAAGTCGGGCTGAAGGCTTTGCAAAGCCCCGGTAAAACGTCAGCGTGAGTGCCGTGCTCCCGGTGAGCTGGGGGAGGGTCATGGTGGAACAGTGTGTGCATTTGGCTGCCTGCTTATGAAAATGCAGAGCGCTTCTGCATCTGGATTATTTAACAGTCGTGCTCGGGTTGCCCCTCCTTTAGAGAAAGCTAAACTGGAAACCGTTAGATGAAGGGTGCGGTTTATGTAGACAGAGAAGAGGCATAACTCTAATCAGTGGATCCATATGCAGAGAGCGGGCCCTGGCCTGACATCAAAAGATTGGCACATGTGTGCACATTTATGTTGTCATTTATACAAAGTGTTTACGGTGTGTACGAATTTTTTTTTTTTTTTATCATTTCCCATTTTATCCGACTTACCGGAAAAAGCAACAGTCAGCCTGGGACGAGACAGCTTGTTTCCAGGCGTTTCTGGCTTCTATTCTTGTTCCCCCACTCCGAGCCTCCCGTTTTATTACGCTTTCTGGATCAACTCCTGCGTATTTTCTTGTTTTTTCTGTCTTCTCAGGGCATTCTATATTTTGCTTTAAATAAAATAAAGTGAAGCAGAGGGAAGCCTATTTCTCCCCAAGGTTGTTGTTTGCCTGTAGAGTTGTTCATGGATGGAAGTTTCCTGATGCAAACTAAAAGAAATACTCAAGGCTGAGATTAGGCATGACACTTGCCTACTTTTCCCGTTACAGGTCCCAAACATGACTCCTCACCGCTCTCCTGAAACAGTCTCCCATTAAGGCCCCAGTGGCCCAGTGCACCTCCCATAACTGCTGCCACCACAGTCCCTGTCTCTCCCATGATGCATTAGGGTCTTCAGAAGCTGGCCTACGTCTGTCTTTCTTCTCGATTCCCAATTCACCTTCGGTGTTTTCATTGTCTATGCAGAGCCGTGTCTGACCGCTGACAGCTACTGTTCTTAGATGTTCCAATTAGTCCCTGCTGCTGTCGCCC